>CM076569.1:680093239-680428239 GCA_034641835.2 Pinus albicaulis | reverse complement strand
CATGTAATGAATATGGGACTTGGTTCCATTATGTAAATTCTCATTGTATGAACAATGTTATTTTTAATGAAATTCTTAATTATTGTGATGTTTTTCTCATATTTATGTGCACTTTAATTTGATTTGAGAAAATACATCTATGTAGGACCAAGAATAAACATTGGGTTTATTCATTAAGTAATTGTTGCCACATAAATTTTAATAAGAATAAATACATAGTAATACATGGAAGATAATACTCATCATTAGAGGACTTATCGCCATGATTCATGTATATATTACTTAATACAGATTATCAATGGGTTTTTAGATGAGACATTAAGAGTGGAAGTATGGACCAAGTGGGAGAATGTTACGCTCCCTCATCCGCTGCTGAATTTCAGGATTACTCCCTTTATTTCTGGAAACAGCTGGAGTAAATATCTGGAAGATAACTGAAGTGATTTCCTTAATTTTTGGAAACTAACTGCAGTAATTTCCTTAAATTATGGAAATCAACTGCAGTTCATTAATTTTCTTGTTGGGAGCTTCTGAAGTGGTCCATTACTCCCACTGCAGTTCTCTCCCATGATCAGTGGAGCATTTGACACATAGCCAACAGAAGCTTGATGGAAGCTAGGCTATAAAATTTCTGTTTGGTCCCCAAGCTCACTAATTCAATCCTTCAGTTTTTCACCATCAACTAGAATTAGCAGAGCTTGGAAGCCCTTTCAGATTTTTAGATTTCAAACCTTTCTATCTCAAGACTGCGCATAGTGATCTTCGTCCTTGCGTCCTCATGACAATCTCCAGCGAGTAAAAAATCTCACACAGCGTGAAGAAGATCAGCCATGTGCGTGGACTAGACTTGTGCTGGAGAAAAAGACGAATAGAAAACTGTGTTGAAGACCTGCGTTGAAAGCTGTAATGCGTTGAGTGGTATGCATAAAGATTACATACTATATTATATTAGAAATCCTCAAGTGATAGATTGAAGTTTTACTTCTTTCATGAGTGAAAGGTTAACGTAAAATCTAAAATAAAAGTGGAGTGGAGAACATTTATAAAACAGAGCATTTATATGTGCCAAAGTTTGTTTTCTACCACGGTAAAATCAGTTAATCAGAAAATATATTTCTAATCACAAAGCAACCAACGAAGGAGCCTATTTGGGATTTTATCTGATTTTTTTGCTGGAAGCTTTACATAAGCCACCAATGGTTGGAGGTATGTTTTATGTTTTTACTGGGCATTATAGTTTCATATTCCGCATATAGTTTTTACTATGCATTTAAAAATTGTTTTTAATTGCTTACATTGAAAACATTAAAGAAATTGTTTATCCATGAATTTTATTTTTCCTGTATGTATCGAAAGCGTTTATGCATGGATATTTATTTAGTAATTAAATACTAACAAAACTTTTGTAGTATTTTCCTACACAAAGCAAGTAGGTTATTTTTCAGGGGTTGTTTCTATTTTTAATAAGTCATTTTTATGTTTTGTTCTTTTTGGACTAACCATGGTCCAACGTTGCTTTGTGACAAATATTGTCTCAATATGAAAGTGAACCATGGTCAACCATGGTAAATCGTGTTTATTTTAGGTTTTATAATATTTATCTTAGGGTTTGTATACCTTGCATTTGTAATATTAATATTTATTTTATATTTATTCATAGGGTTTATAATATTAATCCTTGGGTTTAATATAAATTCCTTGGGTTTATAATCAGGGTAAACCATCTTCAACCATCGTCAAGTTTGGTCAATCATGGTCAACCATGATTATTTTATGGTTTATAATATTTATCGTATGGTTTATATACCTTGGGTTTATAATATTAATTAAATGAATGAATTTATTATTATTATTATTATTTAATTATAATTAATTGTTTAATTATTATTAATAAATTATTATAGACAATATTATTGTTATTATTATTAACTCAAATTAATATAAATTTAAAAAAACAATATTTATATTTTCCAATAAATAAAATTAAAATTAATTATTTCGTGTAAAATAATAAATAAACAAATTAGTATAAAAAAATAAATTAAATAATTGTTATTTTTTAATATGAATAAATTAACTCTTATTAATTAATTATTATTTTTATTTATTTAAATTATTAATTAATTAATATTATTATATTTTTTAATTAAATTATTGAATATTATTTAATCTTTTTAATAATTATTTAAAATTTAAAATTTTTTAATATTTAATTTTATTTAATATGAAAATCAAACATGGTCAACATTGTCAACCATGGTGCAATGTCACATTGTGATAAGGATTATCTCAATATGAAAATAAACCATGGTCATCTATGTTTATTTTAGGGTTTATAATATTTATCTTAGAGTTTATATATCTTGGGTTTATAATATTGATCCCTTGGGTTTAATATTATTCTCTCGGGTTGATAATCCCTTGGTTTATTATTCCCTTGGGTTTATTATTCTAAGGTTTCATATTCTTAGGGTATACTATTATTCATAGTGTTTATAATATTAATCTTGGGGTTTAATATAAATCCCTTGGGTTTATAATCATGGTCAACCATGGTCCAACATCACATTGTGGCAAAGATTTTCTCAATATGAAAATCAACCATGCTCAATTATTGTCAATCACCGTCAATCATGGTCAACATTTGTCAAACATGGTCAACCATGGTGATTTATGCTCAACCATGGTCGAACAACACATTGTGACAAAGATTGTCTCAATAGGATTATCAAGCATGGTCAAGCATGGTCCAACATCACATTGTAAGAAATTTTGTCTCAATATGAAAATCAATCATGGTCAACCATGGTCAATAACCATAGTACAACATTAGATTATGAAAGTCGTGGTCAACCATGGTCTAGCATCGCATTGTGACAAAGATTGTCTCAATATGAAAATCAACCATGGTCCATCTATATCTCTGTCTCCCCCTATCTCTCCTTCTTTGTCTCTCTATCTCACCTACTAAAAATACACACACTCTCTCTCCATATCTATGTATCTCTCTCCCTCCCTCTTCCTCTCCCTTCATCTATCTTCCCCTTCTCTCTCTCTGCTATCCCACTCTGCTTTCTCCCTCACTCTCTTCCCTCCCACTCTCCTTTCTCCTTTACCCTCTCTCCACCTTTCTCTCTCTTTGCTTTTCTTCATCCCTCCCTCTCTCCTCTCTGTTTTCCTTCCTCTCTTTATATTAATATTAATATTAATACTAGTGGGTGAAAATGTGAAGTTGGTTTACACTTTTGCCCTTTTTTGAGAAAAAACTTTCATTTTTATTTATTTATTTATTTATGTTCTTCAAATTTCTGCAAGCTAAAACAATTTTTCTGTTTAGAATTTCATTTTGTGATAAAAATAAAAGTTGTCAGAAATTTTGTTAGCTTTCTATTACTTATTTTTTGGAATTTTTTAGTACACATTTTATATGTCAACTTAGAGTTTCTTTGAGTGTGTGTTTTTTAACAATCAAAGGATTCATAAGAAGTCATGTTAATATCGAATGTTGTATTCTATGAAAATTTGTGTTTTTGAGAAACAAAATGTGTTACAACAACCTAGACAAAGTCTACTTCAGTACGTCATATTTACAAAGCCAACATATGCATATCATAATTACTAGAATTTTTTGAACTGGTCCAATATGAAAAAACTACATATTTTGAATATGTTCTGCGACGCAAGAAATTTCTTAACATATAAGTTATAAACCTAAAATCTAAAAACTACCCATTAGAGACGACGGTCCAATGTAATGCACCATAATTTTTTCAAATTTTTTACAATGTCTTTTGGAAGATACAAAATTATGATTTCACTGAATCATAATGACCTTTAGAAATTGTTTGCACTCGTTTTATTACAAAATTAATTAAAATTAGTAAATATTTATGAAATTCCATAAAAGTTATATTTACTGAAAGTAGATTTAATTATGAAAATTCTTGTCTTGGTTCCGACAGTTAATTCATAATGTTTCATGGAGTTTAATCAGTCCAAAGTTGCAGATACGTATTTAGAGCTTGGTTCTGCGTAATTGCTGATACGTTAGTTCGGCCAAACTCTTAAAAAAAACTTGGCCAAATTGCTTTTTTTCCGACAACCCATACGGTCTAATGACATAAAAATTCGGCCGAACTTTTACCTGACTTTCTGTTGGCCGGAAAATACCACAGAGCCCCTCCAAAAAAACATTTCGCGGCAATATAAATTTCCGCAAAATCATTCATTATTTTCGCACATTTGGTCTAATTTTATAAAGGTCTTCGTATGATTTTGCAAAGAATTGTTTTGAGTTTAAGGACTTTTCTTGCAGGAACATTCAAAGAACATTTTTGTAAAAAATTGTTTTGGGTTTAAGGACTCTTCTTGGAGGAACATTCAAAGGACATTTCTTGGAGGTATGTGATGCACTTTTTGGATGTTTTTTGGGCTTCTTTTTTTTTGAAAGTATGGATTTGGGCTTAATTTTCATGGAGGTATGTGATACATTTTTTGCATGTTTTTTGGGCTTCATTTTTTTTGAAAGTATGGATTTGGGCTTAATTTTCATTGTTTTTGAAGGTATGGATTTGAAATTAATTTTGAAAGGACTCTTTTTAGGCTTAATATTCAAAAGACATTTTTTGGACATTTTTTGGAATTATTTTTTAAAGTGATATTTTTTTAGAGGCTTTTTTAAAATATTTTTTAAAGTGGCATTTTTTAAGAAGTTGGAATTAATTTTCAATGGACATTTTTTGGAGGCATTTTTTGAAGTGACATTTTTTTAGAGTACATGTTTTGGGTTGAAGTAAATATTTTATAATGATTTTTTAAAATGAGTTTTTGTCTAACTTTTTAAATGAAATTTTTTTGTAGGACTTGGAAGGAAATATTTTGAGCTTCGTTTCATTTTTATAAGACATTTTTTTCTCGGATTTTTTGAAGTAAGTGTTTTGGATTAAAGTATGTAGTTTTTGCAAAATTTTGAAAATGAGTCTTTTTAAAATTAAATCTTTTGTGATGTTTTTTTTAATTGAGTTTTTGTCTAAATTTTTGAAGGAAATTTTTTGAACTTCATACTCTATTATCATGGTAAATCGAAGGAATTGTACGAGAAAATATCATTGAAAAAGAGACATTGAGGAACGTAGATAAGAGAGGAGACAATCTTGCAAAATAAAGATAGAAGCACTCTCAAATATTGAAGGGGAAAATTAACCTCAACTAGAGGTTGAAACAAGTATGTAAATGTAAATATTATGAGTTTGATATATTTAAAATTTTCCTAGTGTAAAATGTGAAGCTTAATTTTTATTTGATGAACTAATTTGAAAAATATTTTGCAATGTAAACAGATAGAGATATTCCTCAAAACATTTATGATGAGATACAAAATTTTGAAAAAGAAAGTGAAAGAGATATTGAACCAATGATTGAAGATGTTGAAAATCTTGAAAGAAATTCAAGTGAAGAAATTGAATCACAAGGTATCTATATATATATGTGTGTGTGTGTGTGTGTGTGTTGAACACATGCACGTATTATTGAAATTATACATATATTTATTAATTTAGTTATTTATTGAATATGTAAACTTATTATGTGCTATTCATTCGAATATGTATAGATGAAATCAATGTTGATGATGACATGTTAGAAAATGTTGACACTCACACATATGGAGATAAAAGAGCTGACCATTATATATGATATCGTGTTAACTGCATTTTTGATACGTACTTCATAAAGGAAAATGTGATAGTTCAAGCCCAAATGTTGAAAGGTCTCCTATCATTAAGGAAATTAAAAGAAGCTACGACTTTATTGGGTATTCAAAAATCAACCAAAGATAAAAAAATGAAAGAAAATGTGATACAAAATATAAATAATGCTATAAATTCAATTAGAAGATCTAGACAGAAAAATGTTTCAGTTGTACGTAGAGAAATACATATGGTTGTGGTTTCATCAAGTACTAAAGAGAATCGCTTGGTAAAATCTATGGCACGAGCATTAGGAACCTCACAAAAAACTTTGCACAAATATCGGAAATTTCGGTTGGAAATAGATGTAAATAATGAACTCGCTTGTTGGACAGCTATTTGTAGGCAACCATATAAAGGTAGACTTGGATAATATGTTAAAAAAATAATATATGAATATTGGAAGAAAAATTCACATGTTTCTCCAAATGCAAGGGATGTGATGCGAAGAAGAATAACACGAAATCGGTACGAAGAACATGAAAAACATTTCTTGGAAACCACTTAGATAGAGTGTTGAACAAGTTCAAAGAAGAGAATCGTGAAATGAATGTATCGATCAGTGCTTTTGTTCAATAAAAACCATGTTATGTAAAACCTATCACCGTACGTGACACTTGTTATTGTAGTTATCATGTGGAATTTGAGTTATATTATGAAACATTCCTTAATTTTGGTAGAAAATTTTGGAAGGATTCACCTCCTCTTTCCACTATCTGTGATTTCATATCTCAAATTCTATGTGAAAGACAAAGCGATGATCTATTTTACGAAAATAAATTTGTTGGTGGTAAAAAATGCGATGGTTGTGGAAATTTGACTAAATTTAAAAACAAATATCGTATTGATATAAATGATCAATGATTGTCCAACATGAAAGTGAAATGGAAGAGATATGAATATATCCATACATCGATTCAAGGTGCAAATAGTGCTAAAAGAATTGAATTACGAGAAGAAGAAATTTTTGTGATAGACTTTTTGAGAAAGTTTGACAGAGAAATTTATAAATACACCAAGCATTCCCATAGAGCTCGATGGCAAGACTTGAAATTCAAAAAATCTCATGAATTCTTTCCACCAGAGACCATTTTGTCAGTAATTGATTTTGCAGAAAACTACACATTTGTTCCACAAAAAGAAATTCAGAGTGAATACTATCATTCTGACCAAGTCTCCATGCTTGTCCATATTCTATATAGATGTGCTAAATAAAAAATTGATCATATAGAAAGCACCAGTGAAAATCGACACGTTATTAAAGAATATCACTTTTATATCAGTGATGATCGTACACATGATACATATTTTGTACAACACTTTTTTTGAAAAATTTACGACTCCTTGAAAAGTCGTGGAATAACATTCAATGAACATTGGATATGGTCAGATGGATGCGCATGTCAATTCAAATAAGCACGATCATTCTTTGGTTGTGTTGTCTTCATAAGAAAAACTGCATTAAACATTGTTGGAATTTCTTTGAGACTGGTCATGGAAAAGGAGAACATGACGGTGCAGGGGCATGCATAAAATGAGCACTTCGAAGATATCAAATGGATCCCTCTGCAAATCGACTTGTGAACACTAAAGAAGTTTTTCAATGGTGCATCGCTGCTCTAAGCCATGAGACTAACCGATCAAGGGAAGTGCGAAGGTACATTCAATTTAATTTTTATTGGATATCTAATTTTAAACAATGTACATTTATCACAATTTGATTATCTTTGATTGTATTTTGATATCATATTTACATTATTCTTTGAATTTTTCATATAAAGGTTTTTTGGCATATTAGGATCAAAGAAGTAGATAGATCAATTGGAAATGACGTTGAAACAATAAAAGGGACTCAAAAATTTCATTCAATTAAAACAAAGTTTTCCATAAATTTGTTTGCATTGGATAAAAGAAAATATTCTTGTTTTTGTCATGTTTGAATAGACAAAACAGAATCCAATGACGTTTGTGAAAATAAAATGTATGTAAAAGATTGGAAATATACAGAGCTAAATACAAAAGGAAAAATGTCCGTTGCAATTTTTGAAGAAATGCAATTAGAGGAGACTACAATATCATCTGATGGTGATCGAGTTTATGATCTTGTTAGAGAAGGTAAAATTTGAATTTCTTTCAAATGATAAAGATCTAGAAATAAATATAAATACATTTAAATTTGTTAAGTTTGTTTTATTGTGCAAGAGATGTTTTTGCTATAATTGCAACTACCGACAACGATGAAATTGTGAAGTATTATTTGATGCATTGCATTGAACGAAAAATGAAATTATTATTAAACTATAATGATCATGGGTTTCCATATGAAAGAGGATCTATTATACTGAAAGCTTATTTTTTCAGAAAAGCTAATCAAAGTGGGGATTTTGTTTACTTTGAAGACTATGAACCTGATGTCATAAGTTGTCAATATAGTCACTTGGTGTGTGCAACACGCATAAAGTTGATAGAGGTTAAATCAAAGTAAAAAATGAAAATTAAAAAATGGAAAATGTCAAAATCCGATCATGAACGGATCATTGAAGATGGCATTCCATTGGAATTTTTTTGATTGAACTGCCCAACAATTTCTTCTCTTTGGAATATGTTTTAGAACTTCTAGAACTCAACTAAAAATTGAGCTGCCTTGTTATGTTATCTGTGCAAGTGTTTGCACTTGTACAAATTATTTTGGTACATGCACACTAGGATCAACTGAAAGTAGCTTTTCTATACATGCATTGATGAAAAATGTTGCATGAATTGGATATATATATATATATATATATATATATGGTCTAGAATGAAATTAACTGTTCAAGTAGTTAAATACTATATGTGCATTGATGAAAAATGTTTCATGTACTGAATATATATTTTCTAGAATGCAATTAACTGAAAGTAGTTTTTCTATGTGCATTGATGAAAAATGTTGCACGAACTGGATATATACATGTACTGAATGTGACCAATTTTTCTCGTGGTCTTTTCTGGTAAAAAGTATGGAATGTAAATAAATCATCCACAGTAGAGTTTTGTACGGAGATTTCTTTCAGACAATAGACTCGGAGCACTTCTCCGACTTTTGGTGGGATTTGACCCACATCTCTATTCCTCATAGAAAATATAGTACCAAATTTTTCTGTCCAATGGTCGGATATCTTCTAGAAAATTAACTGAAAGTATCTTTTCTATGTGCATTGATGAAAACTGTTGCATATATATATATATATATGTTCTAGAATGAAATTAACAGAAAGTAGCTAAATTCTATAGCCATTGATGAAAAGTACCTTAATTCTAATTCATCTTTGATGAAAAATGTTGAAGTACTAGATATATATGTTCTAGAAAGCAATTAACTTTTCAAATAGCTTTTCTATGTGTATTAATGAAAAATGTTGTATGGATATATAGGTTCTAGAATGGAATTAACTGAAAGTAGCTTTTCTATACATGTGCATTGATGAAAAATAATGGACATATATGTACATTATAGATTGCATTTTTAAAATTTTATGATTGTTTTCAACACATCTAACAAGACCTAGAATCTTATGATTGTGTATATATATATATATATATATACACACATCAATATGTATTGTACTTCACAACATTACTTCACATGCCAAATGTACTTCAACCATCCAAAACTTGAGTTTTAAAAACTTTTTGATGATATCACAAGATTACTTCACATGCCATGCCAATTGTAATTCAACTATCCAATAAAAACATTTAACATTATATCACATGCCAAATGTAGATCAACCATCCAAAACTTAAAAGTTTTAATTTAACAAAAAATTATAGATCACAACATTACTTCACATGCCAAATGTACTTCAACCATCCAAAACTTAAGTTTTAAAAACAAAACAAATTATAACACAACATTACTTCACATGCCAAATGTAGTTCAAAAGCAAAACATTAATATAGATCACAACATTAATAGTAGTTCAACTTTCCAAATGTAGTTCACATAAATATGTCCAAAATTTGTAGATCTCACAAGTATCAAGTATCAAGTTATATATATGACTGCATCTAGATAATATATAAAAAATAAATTTAAGATTAGAAATCTCAATCAAATTTAGAAATCATCCATCAAATACAGATGGGTGTAGTGTCTTTCCCAGCAAAGTCTCAATCTGCGAGCTATTCTGCGAAGCATGGGGAACTTGTACACAATGCACGTACAAACATTAAAATTTGATGTTTTAAAATTGAGTAAGAATATATAGAACTTCATGTAAAAAACGAAATATAAAAAAAAATTCATGCAATACCTCATGAGGTTCCCTCTTCATTTGTTGCTCGTCAGCTACAACTTCCCCCATGGGAACATCTCCAATAGTAAACTGTACAATATACATGTACACATATATATATATATATATATATATATGTTAAAAAATTTCAAATGAAATTGCATAAATATATATAAACTTATTTTCAATAAAATAAATAAAAAAATAGACAACTTGTTCAAATGGTTGAAATGATGTGGATGTTCCTATCTCCATCGCTAGATTCTGTGGAGAAAAGAAATCCTCTATAGAAACCTAAAATTAAAAAAATTAATTTAAGTATAAAATAACTCAAGATCAAGATTTCAATTTATAATAAAACTTTTAAACTTCAATTTATAAATTATAAATTAAAAACATATATATTTAAAAGTGAAAAATTGAATACTTCTGTAGGTGGATTTGGCACATCTCCTAAGAGAGGCTCCAAAAGAAAATCTTCAAAAACCTAAAATTCAAAAAATTTAAAATAACTCAAGTTATAGATATATCTCATTTTTTAATGGAACTTTTTGAGGTGGAATATATATAACTTAAAAACATATAAATTTTAAAAGTGAAAAATTGTCCATACTTGTTGTGAACCTGGCACATCTCCTAAGGAAGTAGAAGGTACATCTCCCAAGGAAGAAGAAGGTACTGCCATCCCAAAAACATCGGACGGAATCAGAATCTGTTAAAACATTTTATTATATATACATGAAAATGTACATGTGTGTACAATTATTTATTTTAAAAATATCAAGTTTAAAAAACACTAACATTTGTCAACATATCTTGATGGTGAGACCCATCTTGATTGTTTGAACCTGAGGCTCCGAACGTGATATTAACATTTTCTTCATTCATCAAGAGTGACAACTGGAGATGGCGTGAACATATAATAATACATTTTTGTTAAATTAATGTATATACAAATAAAATTATGTATATATATGTATTTATTACAAATTGTATGTATGTGTTAAAATAATTGAATCCTAACCATTAACACATACCGTTCCCATGCCCTCTTCCTCATGAACAATTAGGTCATGCCAACCATTGCGAGAATTATTTACATATGTTTTCAGATCTTCAACATTCATGTTGTCAATCTCTTCATCTATATAATACACAAAATTGACGCGTGCATTCTCACGTGATCTTTGTCGATTCAGACAAACATCGACTCCACCTAATCCACTGTGAACATTGTTGATGATGGCATCCCTTGCTTCTCGACTAATTTGAGAAGTGGCTTCCATTTCTGATTGCAAAGTTTCAACACGAACAGGTCGACTAACCAATAGTGGCTCGGGACGAGGCAACTCAGCATCACACCTAGCGCCCCTACGGTCACACAATCAGCCTTTCCCAAGACCAAAAAATTCAGAGAGAAGGTCATTGTAATTGGGTTTCATTTCCAAAAAGAATTCTGCATAAAATAATTTTGCAAAATAAAGTGGAACCTCGTCGTTCCATGGGAGTCTTCCATAAGCCGCAAGGTGTCTATCATACAAACAGTGAGCTATATTAGGGTGCTTGAAATATTGCACCTTCAACATCTTTCTTTTCGGCCCTTCTTTGAAATTAAACATAGACTTTGCTATTGTTGTTGTAACTCTTTCTTTAACAACCTCCCATTTATCGGGTTCCATCATTGTTTCCTTTCTTTTTCTCATGACATCCACAAAAGTATCTGTGGTTGGCCCAAAATTTTGGTACACATCTACTAGTTGGCCTAAAGAATGTGTAACTATTTCCAAGCTTTGTCGACTCTCAGCAGGTAGAGTCAAAGATACAAGGTCTCTCTGCAATTTTGCATGAAGAATTTGACACCTTTCTAAGGTGCATTGCTGCATGTTTATTTCCCACGATATATTGGAAATGTCGGCCAGATATGTCGTGGTGGGTGGACAACCTTCTTCTTGAATGAAGCATTCTACCCTACGTCTTTTTCGACCAAAATTTGGAGCATTTTTAGCCTCTACATCAATATATAAAATTTTGTATATTAGAAAAAACACATGTAAAAAAATTTGTACAAATTAAATGAAAAAAATATTTAAATTGATGGCAACCTCGACGTGGTTGGCTAGCATCTTGCCCACCCTGAAATTGTTGAGAACCAGAACGACCCTGTTGAGAACCAACACCACTAGCCGTTGATTGGCCTCCGGGGGAATAAATATCACCACCTTCATGCAACCTGCTAGCACTTATTGATGGCCCTCTAAGGGGATTTGAACCACCACCAACCTCTCGAGACAAGAGAGAAGCTTCATAAACAAATACGAATTTATAATCAATTGAAAGATACATTCATATATATAAATACACATACATATTCATTGATTAAATTGCGTAAACCATACCACGACTGGGTGAACCATGAGCATGCTCCATAGATGGAGTAGAGACCCTTCTCCTCTTAGATCCTAAAAAATAAAAAATGAAACTTATTAACAACTAATTTAACTCACAAAGTTGATAAAAATCAATTCCATATGTACACACATGTATGGAGATTTGAGATTATATTTAAATACCATTAACATCCCTCGATCCCTGATCCCCCCTTTCGTAGAGATATGGGATTCTGTTGATCTTCGTCGTTCATCCTCCATGATATATATATCTATGGTGGACATTTACAATTATTTTTTTAAATGACTAATTTAAAATAAATTCAAAATAAATTTCAGAAAATTAATGTAATTTAGTATACACAAATTATGTAAAACACAACTTTCAAAGCACTAATTGATGTGTGAAACTCAATTTAAGCAAAAAAAATTATAAAAATGATAAGTTCACCAAATTGCGCTTTACATGGTGGGA
The DNA here is from genome assembly GCA_034641835.2 of Pinus albicaulis. Taxonomy (NCBI): domain Eukaryota; kingdom Viridiplantae; phylum Streptophyta; class Pinopsida; order Pinales; family Pinaceae; genus Pinus; species Pinus albicaulis. The sequence continues at coordinate 680,415,353 of CM076569.1, read as the reverse complement.
GCACACTTGGTATAAAATTGAAAAAAACACATTGTCATTAAAAAATAAGTGAAACTCCATTTAAACAAAAATTTGTTGAAGTTCCCACATTTTAATTTTATAAAAATGTGAAGTTCACCATTTGTTGCAAATGTGAAGTTCACCAAGTTGCGCTTTACATGGTGTGGTAGGAGCACACTTGGTATATAATTGAAACAAGCACATGGTCATTAAAAAAGACACATTTATAAGTACAAAACACACACATATCCAATATATGTTACAATGTCCATCAATAAATTTTGAAGGAGAGAGTCTCAACACTAATTCATCTTTGAGAGATGAATCTTGAATTTTTTAAGAAGAGCATCTCAAACCAATTCATCTTTGAGAGATGAATCTTGAATTTTTGAAGAAAAGCATTAAAAAATTAATTCATCTTTGAGAGATGAATCTTGCATTGGCATTGCTCCGTATAATTCTAATTCATCTATTAATTCATCTTTGATAGATGAATCCTAAATTGGAATTTCCCCATGCAGTAGATCAGTGGACATCTTATTCACATTTGAACAATGTATTTTACTAAAAAATTGAAATTGCCTAACAATATTTTTTGCTATTCCATGTAGTTCTTTTAGCCTCTCCTTCTTAACTTGGTACATGCCATTCATCTGGTTGCACAAAAGTTTATAATTGGTGAAAACTACAATTCCATTTGATCCATACTCCATAGTTGTTCCCAAGCCTTCTATCAATCCAATATAATATGCCTCGTTGTTTGTTGTTATTTCCGGTATATTCATTTTCATTTGGATGACTTTGCTAGTCGTAATATTGGAAAGCACATATGTAATCACTTCTTTCCCTGGATTGGGATAGCAAGAAACTTCTATGCATAATTTCCATTTTTCAACCATATTTAATGGTTTTCTTATCCCTAATAAAAAAAAAAACTAGTTATGTCAAAAGTAACACTTTTATGGGTTTCTGGGAGAAATGACATAGAAATGACACATGCCTTAAAGTTTGCCTAAAATTTTATGGGAGAAGGGAGAAATGACACATGTACAAGGTTTGCCTTAAAGTGGTAGTGGTTTATGGATATGAAAATGAAAAAATTCTATTTAGATCTGTTACAGAGATTGACTATAGGGGCATTTACTGGATATGTCACTTTTGAGAAAAGATGAGATCTAGAGGCTACCTGGACCTTTACAGACTCTGCCTTAGAACTTGTAGAAGTTAACACTCAACAGACAGACTAAAATCCTATGGAAGTTAAAAATTCTATGAGGGTTCAGCCACTTTAGGTTCAATTTTTAGGCCATAAATCTTGAGAGAAATGACATTTACATGCTTTGCAAAATTATTTTATGCACTTACAAAAAAAATGCTTTAAAGTTAATGGGAAAAATCCAACATGACATGTTAAAAACTTTGCCTAAGAATTTATGAGAGAAATGACACATGTACATAGTTTGCCTTAAAGTGGTTGAGGTTTATGGATATTAAAATGAAGAACTTCTATTTAGATCTGTTACAGAGATTGACTGTAGGGGCATTTACTGGATATGTCACCTTTGAGAAAATATGAGATCCAGAGGCTACCTGGCCCTTTACAGACTCTGCCTTTAGAACTTATAGAAGTTAACACTCAATAGATAGACTAAAATCCTATGGAAGTTCAAAATCACTTTTTCTTTCAATGGGAAACTTTTATGGTTAATGTGTTTTTCTCGAAATGTGATACACCCCATTAAAATGGGATATTTTTTCATTTTATTAAAAATCTGTTTGAAACAATTAAAATATATAAGGTTATAACCTATGTTTTGTATCAAATCACTTTTAGTTTCAATGGGAAACTTTTATGGCTAATTTGTTTTTCTCGAAATGTGATACACCCCATTAAAATGGGAGATATATCAAAATGATTCCTATGGTGTAATAAAATAGTTTCAAGTAGTTTAAAAATATAGATGTATAAATTCAATGAGTATAGTTTTGAGATATAAAAGTCCAAAATGGAAGAGTTGTTTGTGAACAAATATCGGTGGATCACTATGGATATATCTGCTTCATTAAAAGGGATTTTTCTAGAAGGATGTCCACTAAGTTGGAAAGAAGGTAAAATATCACAATTATATGTTAATGTGCATGTGTTTTACATTGAATATTTTTCATTTTATTAAAAATCTATTTGAAACAATTAACTACATAAGGTTAAAACCTATGTTTTGTATCAAAACACTTTTGGTTTCAATGGGAAACTTTTATGGCTAATGTGTTTTTCTCGAAATGATTCCTATGGTGTAATAAAATAGTTTCAAGTAGTTTAAAGATATAGATGCTTAAATTCAATGAGCATAGTTTTGAGATATAAAATTCCAAAATGGAATAGGTGTTGGTGAACAAATATCAGTGGATCACTATGGATATATCTGCTTCATTAAAAGGGATTTTTCTAGAAGGATGGACTAAGTTGGAAAGAAGGGAAAATATCACAATTGTTTGAGTCCTGATCTTATAAAAGGTTTCCACTAAATCCATACCTATTACTTTTCATGTGAACCACATTCCCAAACCCACCCATCTATGTACCTAAGAGCCAAGCCAAGTGTAAAAAGGGCTTATTTCATATTCTACTTTAACACATATGTGATTAATTATCGTTAGAATTTATATGGTAGAAATACGTATAAAGAGTAATATTTAGTATAGACCTATTTGGACTTTAAGGAATAAAGGGAAGTTTTTTAGAAAGTTTATCTTAGGAGGTAGAACTGAACCGTCTATAACCTACAAAAGAAACCATGGCCCGTGAGCATCACATGCAAACACAAGTTACTCCCATGTTTGAAACACCACCTTACATCATCATAAGGGTTCAAAACCACTAAGCAACCCATACTAAGTTCCCTAGAAGGGATGACTATCATATTTAATGATTGGGTTTATCTCCAAGGTCAAAAGGAAAATCAAAGTTAGGAAAGGGAATTAGAATAGAAATTAAGGTAAGACCATGACCTTTTACCCAATATTGAACGAAGGTGAGCAACCATAGATATCATGAAGGAAGTTCAAGAAATATTATGATAAGAAATATTAAATGAAAATCAAAGTTAGGAAGTTAGGAAATGGAATTAGAATAGAAATTAAGGTAAGACCTGTTAATCAAGGTTGTCATTGATGTCAATATGGCATTGACCGAGATGTCAATATTCTTGAGATTCTTGGTTCCAGATGATGATGTCATGACTCTTGGTTGACTATGATACCATCAATGAAGAAGTCAAACCACTAATGAAGGAAGCCCTAAGAAGTACTTGATCTAATGTTGCATGCACTTGATGATCTATGTCTTGAATACATGTGATGATGAAACGGAATATCTCATTTGATGGTTGGAAGCCTATCTTAATATCTTGGAACTTTCCTAATGATGAAGTTGCCTATGTCATATCACTGCACTATGTCATGAATACCTGATGAGACTATGATGAATCACTCAGTGACATAAGAAGACATGGAAAACCTCATGATGACGTGGAAATAATATAAAGGCATTGTTCGAGCCATAACAATGAATAAGACCTTAATGACCTCTTGCTGTCCCAATCACTTTCTGCACATAAAAATTCAAGGACAGTTATAAAGAAAAATAATTTTTGCTACCTTAGAGGCAAAATTTCACTCTGACACCTACACTACCTTTTATAGCATAATTTTAGCTTTCCAATGAGCTATTACTTGGCCCGAAAATCCAAGTGGTTTGGGAGATATGAATTTTTCAAGTTAAAGAAATAAATTTTCCCTTGAGCCGACTTGTGCTATCCTATTCATGTTGGCCCTTCTCCCAACAGTCACGTCTTTTTGGATGGACAAACCACTATAAATATGTGGGAAGACTCTTCATTTCAGAATCATAATTTCAGATTTTTTCTCTGAAATTTTGGTGATTAATTACAGTGATATACCGCAGGAAAAACAAAGATAGAAAGGCCGAGGAGATCAAAGACTAAAAATGATCTCGAGCTAATTTTTTTATATTCTTTCTAGCTCAGATTAAGGATAGTCAAATAGTGAACTTGAGCTCGGATTAGTAGCTCAGTTTTTTGTCTCTCGGATCTGTGACAAGGAGGCAAATCCCTTAAACTGTGGAAAACAATCTCTAACTTGTGAAATAAATGATATAACCTTTAGAATAGTAATATTTTATCTTGAAAGAAGTGTGGTTGCTAGTCCAGACTGTGCTAAAGGACTGATAACTCAGACAAATAAAAAAAAGGACAGCTATAGTGGTTCAGACCCTTTATTATTGCAAAAAAGGTCTACATGACTTCGACTATTTTTGAAGATACCTTCCACATACTTGTGTGGACTGTTCCTTGCTCTGATAAGAGCACAAAACTGTGAAGACAAGTTTCAGGTCTCTTAGTTTAAGATTGTGTCATCAAAATAGTGGCTAAAACTGTTGGACTGAGGGTCATATTCTTGGATAGAGACTCAGATTAGTGTAGGAACCTTCTTTCAATGGTTGTATCATCATCACTGGCTCAATTTTTTGGTTTGGATCTCCTCTGTCACGGAGCAATCTTGGAGTTGTGATAATCTCAACATGTGGAAATATACATAATAGTCTTGGACTCTTATTACAGTGACTTAGATCCTTCCATCACTTGTTGTGTCTTTCAGTTTTTAGTGGTGATGCATTGATCTGTGGTGCAGAAGTGTTTGTGCACATGTAGTGTTAGTACATGGTGGTGCAAAAGTGTTGGTGAGTTGTAAAGTACTGGTGCATTGTGGTGCAAACCATTGGTGCAGTATGGTGTAGATTTGGTGATGAAGATTGATACAGGAATAATGATTCTTATTGCTAGATGAATAGTGCAGAACCTGGACAAGGAACAATGATCATCTTGGGACAGTGAAGTAAAGCTCAAGCACAAGTCAATTCAAGGACAAACCAAGAACAGTGAAGAAGTTTGTTGAAGACAGTCAACCTTGAGAAGTCTTGTGGAGAACTTTGAAGATCATGATGCATCATTGATGTCATCATGATGTAACTTGGAGAAATTGTTTAGGTATGATGAAGACCAGTGGTGACACCTTCTAAGAAGAAAATGTTGTCATTGATGATGTGATGTGGAGACTAAGTGTGACAGGGCTCATTGAAGAAGACTTTGGGAGCCATGAAGAATAACCGAACATATTTTGACGAAGTGAAGTTGAGAGTTGGAGCCTCATAGAGACAAGGTCGGTGCCTTGAAAGATAGGGTTGGAGCCCTAGAGGATAGGAGTCCTCAAGAGACCAGGTTGGAGCCTATACCAGAGATAGGGTTGGAGCTCTAGAGGTTGGTGCCTCAAAGTGACAAGGTTGGTGCCTTGGAAGATAGGGTTGAAGCCCTAGAGGTTGGTGCTTCAAAGTGACAAGGTTGGAGCCTTGGAATATAGGGTTGGGTCCCTAGAGGTTGGAGCCTTGGAAAGACCAAGTTGGTGCTTGGCACAATATAAGTTGGAGCCTGGAAGATTGGAGTCTTCATCTAGGGTTGGAGCCCTATATCATTATTGTACTTTACTTATTGTAAATAAAAAATTAATAAAACTATCTATTCCATCATTGTTCATTTTGTGTTCTAAATATAAGTGATCTAACTGGTAAAATTAACAATTGAAAAGAAATACTGATTCACCCCCCTCTCAGTATTTCCAACAAGACCATGACCTTTTACCCAATATTGAACGAAGGTGAGCAACCATAGATATCAAGAAGGAAGTTCAAGAAGTATTATGATAAGAAATATTAAATGAAAATCAAAGTTAGGAAAGGGAATTAGAATAGAAATTAAGGTAATACCATGACCTTTTACCTAATATTGAACGAAGGTGAGAAACCATAGATATCATGAAGGAAGTTCAAGAAATATTGTGATAAGAAATATTAAATCTTTTTTGCAGAGGCTAAAATTCTGATATGATTTAAGAAATATTATCTTTTTTGAAGGAAGTTATGATATGATAAGAAATATTATCTTTTTTTGCAGATGCTTAAATTCATGAAAATATCATGAAAAGGTGGAATATTTATTCTGTGGAAAACAGTCAAAGATCATGACAGCCACTCTGTCTTTTCTAGGGATGATCAACTCATGAAATTTTGATATGATAAGAAATATTATCTTTTTGAAGGAAGTAGGCTAGATTTCAAAACAAAGAAATATATTAATTAGTCCCATCCATAGTGGGTAGCCTTTAGAGAAAGATATATATATTAAATGTGATAACTTCATGTGATGAATGTCAAACATCATTGTTTCCTTTTTCATGTCGGGAGGGTCAACACCTCTCACTTAGGTCAGTGATAAACAGCACGCTAATGTCAAGGGAAATTTTCCCCAAGGATTTGGTGAATGTTACCAATATATTAAAAAAAAAACCTTGTCAAACAATGAATATGCACATCATAACAAAGAACAAATTCAATTTATGTTTGAGATATACACTATTGGACTTGCAAGATCTATATATACCAACTTAAAAATCCAACAATGTATATCCCATTCTGTATAGTATTTATCATGTTAATGTATATCCTAATCTATATAGCATTTATCACTATCATATACAACATTTATCACTATCATGCGGTATTCGTTTGTTGCTCCTGGGAGGAATCCCTTTACACATCATTTTATTTAGGGAGGGGAAAAAAGTTTTCATATCATTTTCATTTAATAAAGGAGAAAAACTTTAGTACCTACTAAATTTAATTGCTTTGAATATGACATATATGAACAGTCAAGGAGAAAAGGTCAGTCCTGAGTAAATTTAATTTAACTACTTTTAATATGAGATATGAACAGTCAATTCTTAGCAGAAGCAATGAGCCAAGTATATGAAATCATTGTAGAAAAAAATGCTACATGATGTTCCTAGAGAGGTCAAAATGCAATCTGTAAAGTTATTTTGTGATTTGGTGATTCCAAAAGAACAACTTTGCACATCTGACTACAGACAGTAACTCTGAGCAGAAACTACCAAAATTCAATCAAACTACCAAGCTAATATTTGGCACTTCAATCAAAATTGTGAGAAAATCCTTCTTTACAAACATGGTTGTTAATTAGACAAGTTTTGGAAAGGAACATATGTACCTGGAAAGTCGCAGCAGAAATTTGCCGTTAATTCAAACCCATGTGATCCCTGAAGATGCTGAAGACATCGTGAAAGACAACCAAATTCCTGCGAACAAAAAAAAATCAAATTAAAATCAAATTAAAAAAAAACAACAAAAAATAACAAAATTAAAAAAACTTACGTCAGCGTTGAAGCACAAATCAACAAAACTCCCCTCCTCGTCACGGTGCAACACCAAACTTAACTAAAATCGCGTGAGACAAATGTGAACAAGAAACTTAGAACAATTTGCGAGCGATATATTTATAAAATAATAGTTCGATTGAACTATTTTAAAAGTCCGGCCGAACTATTAGTTTAGCCGAACTTTGTTTGCCGGTTTTCCAATCTTCGGCCAAAAATCTGTTTTCCATTGTTGTCAGTACGCTGTCAATGTAAACGGAAGAAGGAGTTTGGCTAAACTAATTTCGAAAGTTTCGCTGAACTTTGACAAATGTTCGACCGAACTATTGAGGAAAAAAGATTTCTACCCCGGATTCTCACAAAAGTGTTACCCATCTTCGCATTGTTACCCATTAGGGAATTTCCTCATTAAATAGTGGTCTAATTCATCATTGAACTGCACAACGAAGTAGGAGATTGAAAGGCTAGGAAATTGGCTAAGTATTTTCCAGAGTCGACTTAGGAAGCAATGAGACAGACAGGGAGCAGAAAGCTCTCAAGCATGAGAGAAGAATTGTACTGTTTGCATATTCTTTGACTTATGCAATATACAGATAACGGGGTTTTTAGCTGAAGTTTTCCCCAAACAAATCTATGTTGTATGATTGAAATTCTCTCTTTCTTGTTCATGTGATTATGCGATTGTAATTGGTTTCCGCAATTTGTAGAATAGATTCAAATATTTTTTTTAGCATATTACAAATATTATTTTGAATCTACATGGATTTTCTACAACTAATTATACTCGTGAAAGACGAGCCATATCCTTAAATTCACTGTCAACACGATCTTATACATTAATAACTTCCCGCACCAACATGAACCTTCTCCACAAGTTGTATCTGCAAAATTTCAATTACTTCGACTCCAACACTAGAGTCATCAATAAAATAGTGTGTTATCAGAAATATCGGAAAAAATTGTTCACCAAAAGGTGCTTGGCTCTGTCGTAGGAGGTGTCTCCAAGCGAGAGATTGTACCAGGATGAAGCACATCCATTTGTTCATGTATTTTCAAAAAACCAATCTTCGGCCTGAGCATTCCCACATATTTCAAATGCCTCCTTCATAAATCAACTGAAGCAACGACACTTCAAAGGAAGTGGCGGATCTTAAATCGTTTCAATTTCATTATTAAATTGTTTCAATTTATTTTATAACGTGTGAGATCATCAAATCACAACCCTCCGTTTCTCAGTTAGAACAACCATATTACTTTAAAACCTAATAGCCTCCATTGATTTAAATAAAAATTAAAAGTCAACAAACGTCCATCAACCTTGAGTTGAAATAAAAATGCCTAAAGCTACAGAATATTTACTATTTAATAAATTTTGAAATAATAATATCAGACAATTGGTATGAAACAAATAATCTCACTACAAAATCACGTGGATAAGATGAAGATTTATATACTGAAAATCTGAGAATGTTTAGGAATTTAACCATGGAATTTTAAAATAATAAAATAACATTTAATAAAGTTTGACATAGTAATCTGATACCTCTAGTTTGAAAAATAATAATCTGTGTTACAGCACCGCGTGGATTTATACTGGATTTCACATATTGAAATTCAACGAGTAAAACTATTGAAAATGCTAGATTTCAATATTCAAATTCAACGAGTTTTAGAAAATTATAAGCCATTCAAGTTTGATAGGATTGTGGGGCTCCCTTCGATAACAAATGATATTTCATATATTGAAATGTGATTATGTTCAACATTTAATGATGTGATTTACAACCATAAAATAATATTGAATAGAAAATATTATTACACCACCAGCTGGATACCACATAGTGAAATTTGGTTGGTCTTTAGAAATTTTAAAAACGTCATTAAGTTTGATAGGATTGTGGGGCTCCCTCGAATCCCACCCACGGACCACCATGATCCAGTGAGAGCCCAGAAAGAGATAATAGTTCCACGTAGTACATATACTTAATTACCATTTTCCAGTTTTCACACAAATATAATTTTTCAAATCTCTCATTGCATGCATATCATGTGGAAGGTGTTACTCTTGCAAAAAACTTGTTATCTGGGTTGGTGCATAGCACGTGGAAGGTTCTTGCTCTGGAAAATCTTACTAACTGGGTGGAGGTGTCATATCTCATTTCTAATGCTAACTGGGTGGAGGTGTCATATCTCTCATTGCATGCGTGCATAGCATGTGGAAGGTTCTTGCAAAGCTTCCTAGCCGGGTGGGGGTGTTTTGCCACCTGTTATTTAGGTACCTTCACCCTTCATCGGCTTCACCCTTGTTAACTTGGATTTGCCCTCTTTTTCACTTGTTAACTTGGCTCCACCTAGCTGCTTGATTTTACGGGTGATGAGGCAACCAATATCCTTTATGAGTATAATAGGTTCATGGAAATTGGATTCTCATTATCCTGATAGGATTATTTGGATCAAAACCTCTATATGGGAGAATGAGAGAATGATTGATTATTTTATTTCTTTATTTCTTAAAAAGTAATAACATGAAAAAAATGAATGGGGCTATAAGATAGCAATCAACAAGATGTGCCAAGATGTGAATTTATGATAAGGGGCGGGGCAGACTAAGATAGGCTAAACTCGGGCGAGGCAAGATCTTCAGGAAGATTCTTATAATAAAGGAACATAAGGCATACTCAGGTAATGCAGGTTATAGTGAGGTAAACTTGGATGAGTCTGGCTCTGGTCAGACATACTAAGGTCAGGCAGACTCGGGTAGATTCATATGGAGATAGAAAAAAATAGATGTTATATTTCTTGAAAAGAAGCTAGAGCATGAGTAGTAGGGGGGGCGGGGGGCGGGGGCGTACGGTTTCAGGTGGACTGGAAGTAGCAATAGAACGTGCTTCAAGGGAAAATGAGAAGGTTTTCGATATTAGTAGATGCGTTCTTTCTAACCCGATCTGCAGCTTTCTCCTGGACTTAAAATCGTTGAGCTTACATCTCCCCTAACTATAGCCAACTAGAACCCTTGATGGGATGGGATAATTCACCTAGGGAGTCAACAAATAGAATAAGGTTAACAATCATTGATAAGAGTATAAATTGGTTGGACTGGCCTACTTACTTGGTGATAAAGCAACCCTAACCTCCACTAGTTTAGGCTCATTGACACTTAAGACACTTAATGGCTTGATTGGGATTTCATGGCTTAATGGGAGGATGACTCACATATCTATTTTGTATCTTTGTGGAACAAAGCCATTTCATACGAGTCAAAGGTCGAGTATAAGTAGGAATAGAACGTGATAGAAAAGAGAAAGGCCCATTGAAGTGGTTTGAAATTTTTTTAATTGTAAGATGCACTCTTCTTCTTGAACCCATTCATTTTTTTTTTTTTACTGAAACCTTATAGCCTATTGACCAAGGATCATATTATATTAATGGATGGAGGAACATATACCCGCTGAAAGGTTGATGAAAAGGTTAATGAGGTTGGAATCACTTATGAGATTGAGAGTGGGCATCGAAGCATGCTAAAAGGCCATATTTAGTGGGTAGCTTTGTAATGAATGATTATTATTTCTTCTTATTCTCCCTTATGAATGCTTATATGTAGTGCTAAAAAGGTGGGTATACCTCTTGGGGAGATACGAATGTTCTTCGTCAAATTTCCTCTCCCTTTTGGTCGAGCACTTCGTTCCTCGTTAAGGTAGTTTCTCGTGAGATCGGGTATATTGGGTATTTGCTTGTGATCATACGGCAGGTAGGTAAGTGAATGCTAAAGGTTTCCCTTCAAGGGGTGTACCTTGAATCAATAGGCTATTTACCCATGTTCAACTATCACCTCCTCCCCTGACTTCTATCACCCGACTAGTTGTAAGCTTTATTTCATTGCTTGGAAGCAGGTTAGAGAGAGCCACTTCTCCTTCAAAGAGCCTAATGCTTAGTTGCTCTGGTTTCAACTTAATTTTGCGGCTTCTTTTTCATTAAAATGGTATTAATTCAAGTGAGTGGTTAGCATGCGCAATCCTATTTCCTGTTAGCATTTTCCATCCCTTCAAGTGAGTAGGTATCTTTTTTTTATAGTAAGTAGTGTGCCCCTTAAGCATGATTTTTATCGCCTTACAAAAATATGGGTCGTCTGGAGACCAAAGCCAACATATGTATAAATTCTCTTATTGGGCTCAAAGTCTTCATTCAAATTAATAACTATTCAGGTGAGACTGGTTATTCGGGCAAGATGGGCGATAAGTAAGGGTTTTGTTTTATGATCTTGCCTTCTTCTTGAGAGTCAAAGGTTCTAGAGATATACTCCTCCTTAGAGAGATAAATTATTAACTATTCCTAATTTTGAGATAAATCATTCACTTTAGTTCAAGCAAGTGAGAATTCTCCGTCCTTCAAGTGAGCATCCCCATTCTTTCTTTCGAGTAAGTTAGTATTTTCTCTTTTTGAAAGGTATCGTTCCTTCTTTTCTATTACTTCTCTAGAGCTGGGATATAAGGTTAAGGTGGTGAGGATCAAAGCTACATAAATAGATTCTTGTTGGCTTAACAGATTCCATTCTTTGAGGTATTAGTAACTTATTGGGTAAAAGGAAGGGAAGTTGGTAAGTAAGTAAGGGTCTCATTTCATTTTATTGTCTGCTTGATCCTTTTTTCATTTTCGTATTTGTTATTCTTGAAGGAAGGGTACGTTCCACAATTAAGACTTAAAATAGAAGATTGTATCATGTAATATTTCATTGTAAGGTAGAAAAGAATATTGACATTGTAATATTGCATCGATCGTAAGATAGAAGGGTTCATTTAAATGAACTTCCATTTATAATAATTCATTTATAAGTATTCTATAAGCAGTCCATGATCGGCATTCAATGGAGGGGATGACTTCAATATATTTTGATGTAGCAGTAATTGCATTTTAACTTATATTCATGGACCTGTGGTTTAGGACCCACATAAACTCTTTATACACAACAGATTATAAAATTTGGGTTTATTAACATACATAAACTAGCGATCAAACAGTGCTTCACTTTATAATAGGCCCTGTAAAACTCAAATCACTTGCATACATGTGAACAGGGTTACAGGGTCCCACCATCCGCAGACCAATCACAACACATCGCATTTTGGCAAACTTACCAATGACCTTAACAACGAACTTTTCCTTCCGCTGATGCGAAGTCGCGCTGTAATCTCCACCGTAGACCTTCATCATATCAAATGGCCTTCGTCTCATTGCAAATCACTTGCCCACAACTATAAGACTATACCGTTAAGATTTAAACTTTAAAACATATGATGTGTGCTTGTGCGCCATGCCAACATGTGGCCTTCCCTCATCCCATCACAGATTTCTAATCTTATCGCATCGCAACCAATTTACCTTGCGAACTTCTTAGCGATATCTATTAACATTTGCGATTTGCGAAATCGCAAATCATCTTCCATCATTGATCTTCTTACAGATCCAATGGTCCTCACTTTGTCTTCGCCAACTCATCACCCATTATATTGGTTGACTTGCGAATTCATTGCAACCTTTAATCTTTCGCCCTCAGATTTGTGATTTAATCGCGACCGTCCATTCACCTTCTCGCGGTTCTTCTTCGCCTCCTCTGTCCACACTAATCTCTGCTGTCAAACCTTAAACCTTTGGTTCTGTGCTTCGATCCTCGCCATTGATTCCTCCCTTGGAATTCTTCTAAGTGTTTATGTCCTTTGTTCGATTGTTCTTCTTTCAGATATCGCCTCTCTACGATATTGCTTCCTCCATGCTACTCCTTCTGTCTTTTATGGAATATTTCAACACTATCTCTCCTGAGCTTTGTCCAGTCTGCAAACACACGGAACCCTCTTAGTTTTTTTCTTCGTCTCTCACCCTTCGGTCTCTACCACAACTTTTCTTGTGCGAAGTTCACAGGAACTTCATTCTCTCACTCAATATGTCTATGCATTAACAGAGTTAGTAAGCAAAGACATAATAAGCAGGAAAAACTACTCGCAAAGCACACCAAGCCAAAAAAATGTACAAAAAAGAAAAAACACAGTAATGTACAGAATAAATGCACGAGAAAACTCATGCATATTATTTTTTGATAAATAGCCCGTTTCGAGGTTGATCCATGGGATTGCCTTCATAATCAATAAGCTCATATTCCCCTTTTTGCAAAATGCATTTAACGATGTAGGGCCCATGCCACATGGGTTCGAATTTATCTACCCCGAGGCCAATGGTCAGGTTGAAGTCGTGAACAAATTTTTAGTCACCATGCTTCAACGTACTATTGGGATGCACAAGTCCAATTGGCATCTCATGTTTTTCTCAGCTCTCTGGGCTTACTAAACCTCGGTGAAGGATGCAACTGGATTCACACGATTTCAACTTTTTTATGGTCTGGAAGCTACCCTTCCGATTAAATGTGAAATTCCTTCACTCAAGCTAGTTTTCGAATTACTATCGAATACTTCGCCAAAGGAAGAACACTTTGAAGAACCTCCAATGCCAACATAGTAGAAGGAGCTTGGGCCAAATCTTCAACAATATTGTAATGTTGAGCTGCTCGAGCATTAGGATTGTAAGAGGATTTTCGAAGCACGCCTTTAGAAGGTAGTCGAACAACAGAATTGTTACTAGGCCTTTTGATATGAAGACAACCAGAATTAGGCAGGGAAGAAGCATAAGGAGCATCGACAATTTCTTTCCCGGCTGGCAGAGTGTAATCTTTCGACCTAGTCGCCACGTTCATGGGTATAGTGTCTCACATAAACACTTGATAACCAAATGAGGAAGAGGATTGTGGTTGGTCTACCATCTGAGTCTATTGGGATGGGAAAGCATCTTTTAGGACAACCAGGTTCCCCTGAGTGCCTTTAAGAAATTGTCTCACTTCAGACCTTCGAGGACAGTCTTTAGTGAAGTGGTCATCGTCACATATAAGACAAGGGTACTTAGGTTTGCACTTTGAGCCATCATCCGCATTGGTTTTCTTATCTATGTTGTCATTAACTCAAAAAACATTCATAGAAATATAATCAATGAAGGTGCATCTACATGCATTATGTTTGTATCTTGTTGGAAAGCCATTGGTTCTCCTTCTTTGAGTCAATCTCCTAATACCCTAGAGGCTTTTTATGGAAGATTTTCTCCTCCGTTTGGTATTCTCCCCAGCTTTCCTATCATGTTGGAAGGCAAGATAGTCGATGTCAAGATACAAGTTGTTGACACCAATATGAATTACAACCTCCTACTCAGACGGAGTTGGACCCATGTTATGCGTTGTGTGCCTTCCTCTCTGTTCCGTGTGCTTTGTTTTCCCCATGAAGGGAAGATAGTCATGGTCGACCAATTGTCTTTCTTCATTACTACTTCCTCTAAAGGAAATGTTCCATATGTGGAGCATACCAATATTCCATATCAGAGTGTGGGAGCAAGTCTTTTTAAAGATTCTGACTTAATAGTGTTTTTAACCTCCCGCCTCCCAACATCGCCTATGTCAATATGATATCCATCAAATTGGATCCGTGGCTCATTCCTTCCTCCGATCAAATAGATTATTTTGGCAACGTTATGTCGTTAAGCCCTGCCGAAATCAACTACGCTGAAATTTTTGAGGCTTCGGCTTCTCCTTTTGATCATACTTCTTTAAGTATGCCTCTCGACATGTATTCTCAATCCCCTTCTCTCGGCGCTTCAAATTATCCCAATCCCTTGAACGAGACGTTTCCAACTGATGAAGCCATCATGGAAACCATGTCTCTTGAGGATCCTCCCTCAGACGATAATCGTCATTGTTCCTCATTTTTACCTATTCTTGGGGTAATCTCTACCTGTCTTGAGAATTTTTCTTCCCAATCTCCTTCCCAACTGCTTCAAACACTTATTTTGACACATGAATTTTTTGCGAAGGGCAACATGGGAAATAACGCTCAGACGATTCCTATTGACATCTCCATTAAATTGGAGGTTTTCGAGAACATCCATATTGGGGTGACCTATTCTCATGATGATATTATGGTCTATACTAGCCTCTTTTACGAATTTCGAGACATTTTCGCTTGGTCCTATGAGGAAATGCCCGGCATTGATCTGCGTATAGTCATGCACGAGATACCCAGTTACCCTGATGCGAAACCTATTCGCCAATGTCTTCGTCCCATGCACCCTAGAAAGGCAGCTGCCATAAAGGGAGAAGTTGAAAAAAATCTCAAAGTAGGCTTAATTTATCTGATCTCGTTGATAGATTGGGTCTCTAACGTTGTCCCTATGTCCAAAAAGCAGGGCACCATTCGAGTTTTTGTATATTACCACGATATAAATCATGCTTGTCCCAAGGATAACTATCCCACTCCCTTCATTGACCATATTATTGAAGAGTGTGCTGGGAGTGAGATTTTCTCCCTTATGGACGGGTTCTCTGGTTATGACTAGATTAATATACTACAGGTTGATCAACATAAAACCACTTTCATCTGTCCATGGGGCACTTTCCCATATAAAAAGCTCCATTTTGGCCTGAAAAATGTTGGTGCCATGTTCCAATGAGCAATGTCATATGATTTTCACGATATTAAGCACATTATTCACCCTTACCTGGATGACCTCCCAGCTCATTCTGCTAAGTGTTGGGACCCCCCAGAACACCTCTGTCAAATTTTTCTTCATTGTAGACGGTACAACATTCGGCTTAATCCGCAAAAATGTGTCTTTTGCATCAATTCTAGCAGACTCCTTGGGTTTTTTGTTTCCAAAGACGAAATTCGTCTTGATCCTCTGAAGGTCGAAGCTATCATTAATCTCCCCTCCCCTTCCTCTTTACACTAGTTGCAAAGTTTGCAAGGGGAAGTTAATTTCCTGCATCGTTTCATACTAAACTATGCTAAGGTAGCTAAAGGTTTTACATGATTGCTTAAGAAATATGTCCCGTTCCTATGGGATGAGATTGCCCAAAAATATTTCGATGCACTGAAGGCCATTCTTTTCAATGCTCCTCTTTTGCATCCCCCAAATTATCATCGCGATTATTCAGTCTATCTGACTACCACTTTTAGCACTATTTCCATGGTTCTGGTACAAGAAAATGATGATGGTAATGAGCATGTCATGTATTATCTCAATCACAATATTCTTGACACTTAAATGTGTTACGCTCATGTTGAAAAATTGGCATTGGCAGCTGTTCAAGACGTACAACTTTTCCACCATTATATTTTACTCCGCACCACAATCGTGATTTCTGATTGCAACCTTGTGACATATATTTTAACTCGATAGTTTCTAGGGGGCAAGTACTCTAAGTGGACAGTTATCCTCCAAGAGTTTGATTTGCATTTCACTGCTACCAAATCAAAGAAGTTGTTGGTTTTTGCTGAATTGATCTACTCCTTACCCTCTGCCTCTGCTCCTTCCATTTTTTAGCAACACATCCTACGCGATAATATTTTCCTAATTAGCACCCTCGATCCATGGTACAGTGATATCATCATTTATCTCCAGACTTCTACTTTCTGGTCTAAGTTGACAAAAGATGCTCGTCGACGTATCTGTCATCATTCGCAACCTTATCGCATAGTTGGAGATATTTTATACCGCATCGGAGCTGATTTCATCCTCTGTAGGTGTTTGACCCTCGAGGAGGCTGAAAAGGTCCTTAATAACTGCCATTTTGGCAAGTGTGGTAGTCACATGTCTAGGTATGCTACTGCTCAAAAAATTCTTCACGTCGGGTATTTTCGGCCTACCATTTTCAAACATTGTATCCTCGTTGTTCGTAAATGTCACGAGTGCTAGATCTACTAGCACAAGATGTGTGTGCCACCCACTCACCTCCATCCTATCATTACCATTGGTCCTTTTGCATGGTGGGGTATCAATTTTATGATGTGTAACTCTCGCTCGGCCAAGGGGCATGCTTATATTATTGTAGTCGTAGACTACTTCACCAAATGGGTTGAAGCAATGCCTACACGCACAGCTGGCGGTAAGGTCGCCGCTCAATTTCTCTTCAATCATGTGATTTCTAGGTTTGGAGTCCCTCAAGCCATTTTCACTAACCATGGCTCCCATTTTCACCATTATATGATGGCTGAGTTGACTACTAAGTTAGGTATGCGTCACGACAGCTCAACGTCGTATTATCCCCAGTATGGTCACCAACTTTTTGTGCAGGAAAATCCCCTTTGTGGACAGAGGTGATCCCTCTAGCCCTAGGGTGGGTCTAGCAACAAGGGAACATGTTGGTTCCTAAATTCCTAGTTCATTAACGAAGTGCAGATTAGAATAGATGTCTTACCTCAATCCAACGCTCTTAACATAGTATGCTGCAATGATCTCTTGATATTTTTTCTTCAAACCTTGCGCTCCATTAGTAGTGATATCCGCACACCTATACAAAAATCAAGCAAACACTAAAAGAATACGAGCATACATGTTCATTTATGACTATCTAACTAGTAAAGGAGAGTTAGAAACTTTGAATATTAACATAGACAAAAGATGGAACTAGAAATCAGTCATGTCATATTAATGTATAAAAGGGAGTTTACAACATGCGCCTTGACACTGTAGACCTCCTTTGACGGGTTCAGCTGGGCACGTCACCAAAGCATTCATTCGTTGATTCGGATCAAAGAGGCGAAAGGCTCAAACTCTCTCTCACAACTATGGACTATTCTCTACTATCTTCTGCACACCATTTCTTGGCCTATTATAGATAGAAGAATCAATGGGATGAAGAGGAATTCATAGGAGTGGAGGAAGAGCTTTAGGATCCACTTATGGTGGAGGACACGTCTATCCCTTTGGGAAGTTGAATTTTTGAAGGAACTAGAAGGTCAAAGGGAGAAAATCGACCACATCCAGTTGAACAAACATCCATGATTCCACCCACAAAGCTGTTATATCTTAGAAGCTTCATTTCCATATTAAAAAACCTTCCAAAAGTAGCTTGGCACGGGGGTCCTTCGGAGATAGAGGGACCACGACGCGAAGCCTAGTGCAAATCTAGCCATGGGCACGAGGACATAACCACACCATAGCACTGACCCAAAAGTGCATTATTTTAAGGGTCTACTTCAGGAATGGTCCATAGAGATTTTGTTCCTAGTATGTTAAGGGATGCAATGAAATTCATTATGATGTGTGATAGTACACAGGGGTCACTATGATGGCCCTCCAGTATTTTGAATAGGGAGTGTAGGGACGGTGACAAAATGTTGTGTAACAATCTCTCACATTGATTTTTATGCAAGAACATTTCTTCCTGCAACGGAAGAATAGTAGCAATTAGGTCAACCAAAAATGACAATCCAACACCCATTTAAAGTCATCATCATAGATTGCCTCAAGTTTTTCCTAGTTGGCATCCTTGTACCATTTTGTATTCCCTTACACCATTCCCAACATCATCCATCTCAAATTCCCAACCTTCCATAGGTTTTATGCAACTTTCTTAATTGCTATAGGAAAGTCCAGAACTGCTATAGGAAGGACCTATCTCTAAAAAGCTATAGATCCAAGGTTTTTTAAGTATTTTTTCCAAACAAGAGAACCGACAAGGTCCTAATAATTTCCCTTTCCATGTTCAATTTTCACTAATGTGTTCCTCTCATTTTGTTTTACCTATTCCACCCTATAGCAACCCATTTCTTTCACTTTTTCATCACATTCAGACTCAAAAATTTATTGAACAATATTCCCTCCATCCCTATGAATTATCAAGTAAGATACAACACTCGAGGATATTTTTCACTGAGCTTGAAATGCCTCTATTCCTACTACCAAAAACTACACAATCCTGTAGCAAGATATAAAGACCCTAAAAACCCATATTTTTCAAAACATAATGAGCCCTCTAAGGGGATTGTGTTCTCCAAAAAAATCCAAAGCTCTAAAAAGACCCTCCAAGAGTGATGAATAGATCCTGAGTAGCTACACTATCCCTTGTATAATGATATTGGATGAACTATATATAGTAACTAGCAACAACCCAGAACCTGAAAAAACACCTGCAACCATGGAATTCATCAACAATGCATCCAAAAGGTAAATGTGAGCTATGGATCCCTAAATCCTCTCTGAATTCATTTAAAGCATAGTTAAATTTTTCTTTTTGTGAAAAATTAGGTTCCAATAAACAAACACTAAAATCTAACCAACAGTCAAGATCCACTTTTTTAAAGTTATATTCCCACGTCTGGGAGGAGATTAAGACAAATGGGATTATATCCTTGATTTAATAGAAAATATTTCTATTTTATTTTCATGATGTAACAGTTTAGGTGGGGAGTATTATTAAGGATTACTTCAAGGAGTGGAGTGTTACATGGAACAACTAAGCATTATGCACTGAGTCCCATCTCTAACACACAATCACTACATTATACTTCATTTTCACCATCATTGTGATAGTAAAACATTAATAATATCACCGTATACAAAGTGCACGCAATAGATAGAAACCATAGGTTACTGTAGAAATAACTACATGTTGTTATAGGAATTATTGTAGGCTACTATATGAACTATTATAAATAGTTACAGGTTTTCAATGATTTTGTACATAATCAGAAAAACACTACCAGATTTCCCTCACCAAGATCTCGGCATATGTTAAAAATATTGGTGTCCTAAAATAGCTCCTGAATTCCTTATAAATTCCTCTTCTTAAGAAATTATTTAGTTTTCATAAACCATTTTGTGTTAAACTTGGTACAGATTCTAAAGAGAAAATAATTGTTTTTGTGTCAGTGTGAGTGGAAGCAGAGGAGATTCACCATTTTCTTTTTTAAATTTGATTCATGATTTTTTGGTAGTATAGAATCAAGATTATGCTAATATTAAGAAATTATGCCCATTCTAAAAATCACATAGACATGCTACAGCAAGAAACCTTGTTTTGTATATCAGCACAACCACACTGTCTCCTCTCAAAAATATTATATCCACGGAGAAAACCATTTGGTTCAATTAAGTTTTTAGGATTAAGAAGCAAATTTCTATGTGTGATTTGAAATTGGTTTCCAAAATATTATTAAGGGACTCTATGTGAATAGAATGGAGGTATTTTTAATAGGATAGAGCACATTAACACAAGCAGAATCTATTAGAACCCTGGAGTTGTAACCATATTTGAGAATTTCCAATGATTAGGGTTCTTTGAGAGACTCAAGGGCTTTGATGAGGAAGTGGAAATTTAATTTTCCATGAATCTGTATAACCCTAAAGGGAATGAATTTGTCACTACTCAAATGAGGACTTAGTGAGAAAAATCATAACTCTCCCAAAGGGACTTCAGTGGAACAAGGAAGAGAAGCAAGAGGACATTACTTCCAATCAGGGTTTCTTCCTACAAGATGAACAACCTAATGAGGATAAAAATGGAGTAAGGAGTGAAAGATTTCCTGATCCTTGGGATGAGGTAGCCTAATATGTCCTTAAATACATCTCTTGTGAGGGAAGGTTGAGCATAGTCTATGCTTACCAATTCAAGATGTTATATCAACAAAGATTCCAAGCTCACCTACCAAACTCTGAGTTATTGAGCATCCAATTATTTCTCCTCCAATATCTTAAGGATATGAGTACTAAATGAGTGAAAGAAAAAATATTTCGCCCATGATGGCATAATTAAATTGATTTTAATTTATCCACTAGAAGACTTATAGCATTTGATTTCTTGTGTCAAATTTGTGGATATGGATAGACGAGAATTTATAGACGCTCGTGCATAAATCAACATGCTTAAAAAGAGGAAGGGGAATATAG
The DNA here is from genome assembly GCA_034641835.2 of Pinus albicaulis. Lineage (NCBI taxonomy): Eukaryota > Viridiplantae > Streptophyta > Pinopsida > Pinales > Pinaceae > Pinus > Pinus albicaulis. The sequence goes on along the minus strand of CM076569.1, from coordinate 680,394,296 downwards.
TAGCCAACCCCTCAAAAAAAAGGCGAACACCTTGGACGATGAAAATGAGATAGTGGCCACCACATTTTCAGGTTTAGCTACCCATACCTTTCCCAAAGTGAGTAATCCTAACTCCTCAAGCTCCTTCTACCACTCCCATTGCAAGAGAAAAGGAACCTAGCCCTAAAGAGAAAGTGTAGCAAGGAGGAGAAGTGCAAGGTCTGTCAAAGCTATAGGAACCAAAAAATGAGGTGCAATAGGGAAAAATGATAGTACTACTTTGGAATATAGAGGAAATACACGAGTATTATATACAAGTTTATGAACAACATATAGAGCTATAGGGGTGAAAAAATATACAAAACAATTTTCACAAAGGAATCCACCTTCCTTCTTTTCCTAGTCTTTTAAGAGTTGATCCTCCTATTGCAAGTACATCCAGTAGAGTGATGCCTACACATATAGTGCCTCACCTGATGATTGAGGTGGAAAGGCCAAAGTAGAAACCCATAGGTGGAAAAAAAAATCCCAAGATAAAGGGGAGGTCGATCTTGCTAGCATGGAGGACAAAGTCAACAAAGTAAGGAAGGAAATGACCTTCTTGAAGATAGAAGAAGGAAACATAACAGAACACCTTAAGAAATAAAATCAATATCTAAGGAATCAATTACACCAATAAAATTAATTTTTAAAACAAAAATATGTTAAGATTGCAGCGAAGGAGACATCCTTAGGAACCACGGCATATATTTCCTTAGATGCTTCCAAATGTAGGCATCTGTTGGCTTGAGGGGTCCTAACCCAGGTTTGGAGTTTATCGATAAACCAACAAACCCTCCAACTATTATCCCTTTCAGCAATGATCTACTTGTGCAGACTAGAGTCTCACTCGAAGCAGTGTGGGTGGGTGTTGGAACCAGGTTTCTGCACCCTGAGAGAGAATTCAATGAAGTGGTCCTCGACAGCACCCTAATTGATCTTCCACAGATGTGCCTAGTGATTTTATGAAAGAATTACAGATCAATAGAATAATAAACAAATTTGTGTCTTTACTTAGTGCAGATAAAAAATTAGAACCAAGTCTCGATCTAATCAATGTAATACTTAATAGATGTCAATATTCATGCATAAACATATCAATTAGCCCTGCACATTCATCAATAAGTGAACAGAAAGTGTGATATCATCATAGCATACACAATAAGCATAAACAACAAATATACGCATAACACAGAGAATTCGTCAAAATTGTTCCTTCTATTAATCCTTCAGACCCGTCAATACATCAACCTTCCTTCAAAAACCCTTAAAATCCCCTCTGTGCACACAGCCAGCGGAGTCCACACAAATCCAAGACTAGGTCTTTGCACACACATCCAGCAAGAGCCTTTTACCCAACCCAAAACCCTTACAGACAAAAAATGCTAGAATATCTTGTAAACTTATCTATGACTTACCTTCATACTACTTAGCTTAGAAAAACTCTATCTATTTATAATACGCCTAGCGTTCAGATACTATGGTCTAAAACTATGGTTTGAGGCCCATTGTTTACATTTAAGGTTAATCATATGCCAAATTAGGGCTAAAAGCCCTTTGACTACATCTGTGTAGCACGCACATAAAAACATACAAAAAATATCATTGGAACTTGTGCCTCAGGGGACCCTGCTCCAACAAGCCCCCAACACAAACATGTGACTAGTCTTGAGTCACTAAGGCATTGTTGTTGTCTCCTTGGTTTTGTCTCTGATCATCTTGATAGAAGTCTGGAGAGGGAGCACTAACTTGAGGCTCTATGCTACTACACCCTGCACTTGCTGAACCATTTTATCTATCGTAGGCCCTTCAATGGCCATATCCACACTGCGCTAGGTCTATTGAATGATCTTGAGGGTGTTTTCCAACATCTGAGAGAGTTTCATCACTTCCTATGCCCAAGGTTCCATTCATTCTTTGAGCACCTACTACTTGCGACAAAAATCTGCAATTTCTTTTTGGAGTCTGCGACCTTCTTACAGTCGAGCAAGTCTCTGTGTGATCACCAATGTGGGTGCTACGATGTAGATTTCTTCAAACTATTGTTCCTTGGTGATGAGTGTGTCATGTAGCTACTACACAACCAGATCATTCTGGACAGAGGCCCAAATTTTCATGGCCTCATTCAAAGACTAGTCACACTAAGTGACTTTAGCGGTGATACTATTATGGAATTTCTTAACCTCTATTGCTCTCTTTGCGCAAACCTCATGCATTGTCTCCAGCTACAAATTGGTTTAGAAGTATGCGAATTGATGCTCATATTTGGCTCAAATGGTGTGATCTTCTTTGCATGCAGCCTTGATCATAGCAGCTGGTCCAACCAACTTCTCTAGGGGTGCAGCTGTTGTCGGGACCGCTGGAATATCTCGACACACTTGGTTAATCTTGGCTTCCAGCGCAGCACGTTGGGCCTCTACTTATTTGAATGATACTTCAGCCTGTAATTTTTTTTCATGCGCTTGGGTAGCCTTCTTCTATGCATCCTTGGTCTATGTCTGCGTGGTGGCTTCTCGGTACTGGAGCTCATCAACAATGACTGAGTGTAGTAAGTGGATTTTTCCTATAAGCAACATGGCAAGGTTAACATGAACATCACATGTACCAGTAAACTGAGTGTGCTGGCTCACATCCATTTGGATTGCAGGTAGGAGCATATGAACAAAGCACCCCTCCATGGATGAAGGAAAGGCTACGTCCAAAGATTGTGCGTTGGTAACAGGTGCACTGGTTTGGCTCGCTTGAATCACGCTCGCCTAGATCTAAATCACTTGCATTTTTAATTTTTTGAAGTCCCGTGTGTACAATCTCCAAGACTAATTTATATTGGACATCCATGTCCATCTGTTGATCTTCCTGTGCTGAGGTGATTGTATTTATGATCTCATTGAGATCGTCCTTTGTAAGTGTCAGGACCTCCTGTCCTATTTTCTTAGAACGCTTCTGCTTCTTTCGTGACCCAACCGTGGTCTACATGCAGCGCTTTGTGCCTTTTAATGTTGTTGCTTCAGTTTCCTTGGGTGCAGAGCCATTATTTTTTGGCACTATGGTGGTCTTAGTGGTTTCTCCAATTGTTTTCAGCATAGGTTCCTTCTCACTAGGTTTGTCTATGACAGTTGGTGGTACTATCGTAGCAGGCTTTTTAGTAGCCTTCTCTGTGGATTTACCTATTGGGGTGCGTGAATGAGTTGATGGAGTCAACCAGGCTAGCGACCATTGCGTTTTTACTCTGATAAAGTCATCCTTAGTTACCAAATAAGGCAACTCATACCATACGCCCTCCACAGTGCCCTTTGCGTGGATGTGGATATTGTGGAATGTAGCCTTAAAGTTAGCTACCATCTTGTATTTCTCATAAAGAGTGGGAGACAATCATGGCTTCAACTGTACTGCCTAGTATAAGATTACATCATACAGAACCTAGAATATCTTATTCTCCTTCACGCGCTCTGGGTCAAAGGAGTTCCAGAGGGTTGCGTAGCGCTCGGTTTCGCACATTGGCTATACAATTTCAGGGAACTGGGTATCATTGGGGGTTTTCTATCCGATCAGGGAAATTAGCAGTAAGAGCCAAGCGTACTGAAAATTCTTGCCCTCCTCCTGGACCTCACGCACGTTTTCAAGAAATTCTTTATACTGATACATGCACCAATTGTATAGAACACCTTTTTCACACCTTCCAACTAGTGCAATCACGTGCGCAAGCACTTCCTTCAGCCTACACTTGCGCATCATCTTGCAAGCCAAGATGAGCATCCCAAAATGGATGACTAGGTCTTTAATCTCCTCTACCACAAATCCCCGATATTTACGTGTAACATCATAATTTTTCTTGATTTTTTCTACCAAATATTTATCCTACACTTTCCCTCCTAGATCGGCCATAGGGTCGGCCCACTTGTTTGGCAATCCAGTAATTCTGTGAATTAGTTCTACATCAATTGGGATGTGTTCTCCCAACTAGAGTGCATCATCATGTACCAACGCCAAAAACTTCCTGATGCAGATATCGTTAATGGGGTTGTGCCCAAAATGAGGGATCTGCAAGAGATTGAGAAGGCCTGACTTGTGCAGACCGAGCATTTCTCTCTTTGGTTCAAGGCGCACTAGACCTCCTGCATAGGGCACTGGATCAAGACAAAGCTCTAGCACGAGCTCTGGAAAATTTTCAATGTCTGTGATGTCCAAGTCATCAAATCATAGTTGTGGGATCTTAGCAAACATATCCCCCTCCATTGGGACGTTCTCTGAGATCAGGGGCACTTGGATACTTGCGCGCACCTTATCCAAGTCTTTCGACACCTTGATGGTATGTTTGTGCGGCACAATATAGCTCGGCACATGCGAGAAGGGGGCTACCTTTACCACGTCATCATCCCCTTCTTCAATAGTCTCTGATATTTCAGGCATAGGTTTCTTCATATTTTCTGCGGCAGAATGGTGCGGTCTGGCGGTATTTTCTCTCAAGGACTTGCATGTCCCAGATTTTTGGCCCTTCTTTGTCTTGGATGGCACAAGGGTCTCTACCACAGGAACCTCCTGCACAGTAGGGTCATCTCTAGTTCTGGTGGCTATCATTCTGCTATGAATTACATACCCTAAACCAGCTTGGCGCAATGATTCTTCAAACATAGGATACAATCCTGACATAGATGCATCAAAGGCAATGAAAAATAGAGAGCTCAGAGCATAAAAATCGCTTAGAATGCAAAGGGAACTATTGCGACCCCATGGGTCATATTTATACTTGTGGCGCATCTGCAACAACTCCTTGGGCATCTGAAAAAAAGTCCCAAATCTAGAAAAATCCCCTCATTAAATGCATCTTGGAGGCTCCTGAAAATGGTAATAATTCTTTCTTATCCATTTTTACTCTTCCAAAATCTATTTTTTGACACCTCTGCACACCAGTAATCCCCTGGTGCAGATACTACATGTGTGTCGCACCTTACTACACATTTGCCATCGAAGTTGTGTAGGTCTGATACTCCAGCCATATAGTCATTTGGTAGGCATAGGGTCATCCATGTACAGTTTCAAATGTCCTCCATTGACATATCCTGACAGGTATTCTCCACTCAACATGGCCAGGTGCACTACTCCTCCATAAGTGATTTCCTTAACAACATAGGGCCTAGCCAATGCATCTTCAATTTCCCTAGGTGGCACGCAAACTTGCTGTCATATAGTAAGACCAAATCATCCTCCTTGAACACCTTCTGCCTGATATGCCTGTCATGTCAGGATTTTTCGCGTGCCTTTTGGACTTGTTGGTGATAGTTGGCAATAAACTGGTCTTCTTCCTGAGAAACCAACTACGACAACCATTCTTCTAGAGCATCTTCTTCAGCCATATTGGCAAATGTTGCAATGCGAAAACTGGTAACAATGAAATCCATGGGAAACACAACCTCCTACTCATATACCATCATAAAAGGTGTCCTCCCATTCAACTTTTTGTAAGTAGTATTGTAGGCCTAGAGAACTGCAGGCACTTTCTTATCCCAATCATTTATGCTATCATTGCATACCTTAGTGAGCACAGTCTCCAAGATCTTATTGAAAGCTTCATCTACGCCATTTTCCTGAGGATGATAAGGAGAACTCTTCTAATGACGCATCTTAAATTCTTTAGTCAAAGCTTCGATAGATTCATTTACAAAATGTGTACCTTTGTCATTGATGAGGATCTTAGGACAACCAAACTGAGTCACTATATTCTCAACAATAAACTGTGCAGCAGTATCAGCAATACAATCTTTCATTGATTTGGCTTTAGCCCATCTAGTTACATAATTTGTCACAGTGAGGATGTAGCACAAACCGCTCTTCCTTCCTAGAGGATTAATAGGTCCCACAAAATCAATAGCCCATTTCTCAAAAGCTTGCAGCGCCATCTGTGGATTCAGGGGAATCTCATCCCTATGTGAATGTTTCCCCGTTCTCTGGAAAACATCATAGACGCGAGTGTGCACATAGGCATCATTGTGCAATGTGGGCCACCACAATCCACCGATCAAGATCTTCTATGCAATGGCCTTACCTGCATAATCACCATTAGAAATTCCTCCATGCGCTTCATTGAAAATTTCTCGCCTTTCATATTCCAAGACATACCATCGTGGGACCTCATCCGTGCCTAATTTTTACAATTGTCTAGCAATAATGGTGAATTCTGTTGCGCGTGCCATAAGTTCTTTCTTTTGATCCACTTTGTATTCCTCAGTTGTGCGACCAGTAGTTAGAAACTAAATGATATCATGGAAATGCTCACCAACCGCTTTTATCATAAATAACTGTGAATCGGGTAATCCATTGTCTATGTTTGTAGGCTCTTCTCCTGATTCAATGTGTGACAGATGGTCTGGTCAGCATTTAATCATCCATGTTTCACTATAATTTCAAAATTGTATTCTTGAAATAACAACAACCACCTGAAGATATTCCCCCCTAACACAGGATTTTTGACCAGGTACTTAAAAGCAGAATGATCAGTGAAAATTTTAAAGTGACCTACCAATAGATAATGGAAGAATTTCTGCAACGAATATACCATGGTGAGTCCTTCCTTTTCTGTGGTTGAGTAATTCTTCTCCGTGCTTGAGAGTTTTCAACTGGCATAAGCAATCGGATGATCAAGTTTTCCTTCCCCTGGCTGTGCTAACACAACTCCGAGCACAATACAGGAGGCATCCACATGTACATGAAAATCCTTGGACCAATTCGGGAAGACCAGGATGGGTGCAGTGACCATCTTTTCCTTGAGAAACTCAAAAATCTTTTGGAATTTTGCATCCCAGCAGAATGTTGCATCCTTATTTAACAACTTTTCCATGGGGGCAATTATCAGCGCATATCCCTGAATAAAATTTCTATAGTACACAATATGCCCCAATATTGAGCGTGACTAGTTGATATTCTCATTTACTTCAAAATTGACTATGATAAAAATCTTGGCAGGATCCACCATCAATCCCTGCTGGCAGACAATGTGTCCCAACAATATTCCAAAGGGTACACAAAAAATACACTTCTTCAGATTCAATGAGATTTGATACCTCCTACAAGTATCCAGCATTAAGCGTAGGTTGGACACATGCTTCTTTAATAGCCCAAAGATATTCCAATCATCAAAATATACCTCCAAAAACTTATGTATGTATTCTTTAAAATCAACATCTACTACACACGAGAAAATGGTAGGATCATTCTTCAATCCAAATGGTATAACTGTATATTGGAGAGATCCACATTCAGTATCAAAAGTGGTCTTACTCCTATCTTCTGGTGCAATCCGGATCTGATGATAACCTGAGAACCCATCTGTAAAAGAATATGCTTCTTAACCTCCAACATTATCCAAATTTTCATCTAAGATTGAATTTGGGAATGTATCATGCACACAAGCATCATTTAGTTTGCACAGATCAACGCGGATTCTGATTTCTCCCTTGGTCTTCTTATCTTGAACCACCATTGGACTTACCCAATCAGATTCTTCCACAGGTTCAATGATGCCTATTGCCACCATCTTGTCCAAATCTTCTTTCACTTTTTTCTTATATCTGGGGTTCAGCCTGTATGGACGTTGTTTTATTGGGTGTGAATCAAGATTCAATGTGATTTCATTACTCCCAGGTTCCTAGTGATTCCTTTCAATTGTGAAAACTTTGTAGGGAATAGGTCTTGATATTCTATCAACAACACGACAACCTTGCCTACTGTATCATCATCCTAGTATTCTCCAATATTTTCTGACTTATGTTGTTCTTCAGTTCCAATATTCACCTGTCTTAACCTTAATGGCTTGGTTACATCCATCGAGGTAATTGAGGTCCTAGCCACTGCGTGCTGGCCTTCAGATTTAGGAATCATGACATTCCTTGGATCCTCCTCATTTTCTTCTACTGTCAGGTTTCAACAATTCACAATGGCATTCATTTGCACGTACCAAGCTAGTGGTGTGCACTCAGTTATAGCCTTAGTGAAATCAAATATGACTTATTGAATATTATGCAAAGCCTGACCAATTTTATCAAGTCCACTTTCAAAGATAAATTTCATAATAAAACTATCTACCAACGCAGGCCACTCGCTATTGCCTCTGCGTAGTTCTATTTCCAAGTAAAATTCTGGTTGTACCTTTCCTAGAATATGAATAAACATATGGACATATTCAGTTCTTGGTTCTACACCCCATACCTAATTCCATTTGGCCAGATGTCTGTGCGGATCCTCCTTGCCAGAGTATAAGTCCTCTTCTTTAATTACTAGGCATTCAAATCGTAGCCACATCATCGGTGCACATTCCTCCCAATATCCCGTATTCTCCTTATGTGTTTCCCACCATCTTGCTGGAGTAGTGCGCAAGCCAAGATCCAAACCATGGAACCATTGTTCTACTGGCATAGACCTTTCCAGTTCTCCTAGGAACATGTTTACATCAGTTGAGCCATCATAATGTGGGAAATCACGTACCTTAGATGTTATCCATGGTAGAGTGCAGGTCACACGATTACAACGCAACGTAGACACCTCATGTAGTTGGTTATGCCAGTTCTCTAGTTCTTCATCAGAGTCTGAAAAACAAGAACTATCCTTCTCCCATTTAATATTCCCATCTGCTGTCGGATTAATGTAGTCTTCCTCGCACAAAGTTAGCTTATAAATTTGATCAATCTCATCCTCAGCGCATACTGGTTCATTATGCCTTTGACCTTCTGTAGGATCTAGAGGAATTATGACCCTCACTCCACTATTCTCAAATTCCATCCTCCTTTTATTCAGATTGATAACACCATCCATGTCAATGGCCCAATCCAATCTTCACATTGCAGGATAGGGATCAGTATCATCTAAAATCTGTATAACTTCAAAATCTACCACAACCTTTGACAATCTCCTCAAGGGAATGATATTCTGCTGGTTACTGGACCATTCCATCTTTGGTTCTCCCATGTGTTGCCAGGTTTTTTTAGGTATAACATTAGCATATGATCCCAAATTGAGAATGAATTGGTCCATTTCATAAGCACTGATATTTGCAGTCAGATGCATCTCTCTACCCATTCTTTTCTTGTTCTTATAGACTTTGTTGACTACTTGTTGTTTTGCCAGAGGATGTTCTTTTTTAGCACAATTTTCTATCAATGCCTGCAAATTTTCAACAACATTTTTGTTGCGCTAAAACTTTATGCATGCTTGTAAGGATGGCTTAATATCTTCTTCTCCTTCGGCTCCTTTCAGTGTTCTACCACTTATTGAAGTATCTCCTTCCATTAATTATTTCCTTGCTTCAATAAAGGCTTCTTTTGTGCGTTGAAGATCAAGGCCTTCTTTGGTTTCAGGTACTTTTCGGATCCATACATCAGTGGTAGGTTTATTTCCTTTATCTTCATCGGTAGCTACACCACTCCTAGTAACTACATTCACACAAGGATCTTCCTCTCGATTATCAGCGCGAACCATTTGAAGATTTTGTTTTGGAGTCTTATTTTCCTGCAATTTAGCAATCAAGTTATGACAATCTTCTATAACATGGTCAAATTGTCTATAGTACCTGTAAGACTGTCTTGCTGGATTCAAACACTCACACGCATAATGACCAGCATCACCACAATTATAAAAAACAATGTGTCCTCTTCCTCTACCAGTTTATCAACCTCTTTAGCATCTTCCTCTACCTTTGAATCCTCCTGTGCCCAGAGGGGGATGCGGGTGATGTAGGCTCAACCTAAATTCTATAGATCTCAGCTTTATCCAACATCATATCATAGGTCTGGAAATGTTGCTCATCATGCCCTAATGACAAAAAAAACTTTAAAAATGGTCGTTGTAAGTCACACTATCATGTAGTCCAGTAATCTGACATATAGTACACCATACAAGTCTCTTCAATGGAGTAGGACCTGTAGCATTCAGATAGTTGTTGAAAATAGGACACTGGTTTTTATGATGCCCAGAAGCTTTACACTTTATACACCAGACCTATGCATAGACCTCGTTTCCTTTGTCTTGGCGCAAACTTTGAATTTCCAGATGCATTGCTTCCAGCTAATTCTGAATCTGTTGAGTTCCCAACACAATAGGTGTTGGGGTGGCTTCTAGTTTCATTGTAACTTCTACGACCTCATATTGTGTAGCAATATTTTTTTGGCCTAAGGGTAGGCGCAAATGCGAGAGCAACATAGAAAGGAACCATTATTTATGTTGAGTATCATCAATCACAAACCCACCATATCTGATGGTGCGCTTCAACCTTTGATCAGACTCCCATACATATTCATTAGGTTCCTGGCAGATATCCTTAATCTCTGTCACCAGTTGTGCGTATGATTTAGGTTTCTTAAACTACTCTTTTAGGGCTGCTTTAATTTATTCCAGAGTAGAATTAGGGTTTTCTTGCGCATACCTAATGTACCAGTCTACTAATGAACCAGTCTAGTCCGCGATCTTGAAATGTAGTAGCCAGATGCTCTTTCCTAATATCAATATTGTTTACTTTTTGAGCTTTCCATACGACCTCCATTACAAACCATAAGTGATCAGTGTCCTCATTGTCGATGCCTCTGAAATTAGGTAACTTCGTGGATGTGGTCATATCTGATTCAGGAGGGGGTGGAGATGGAGGTGGAGATGGACTGTGTGGTTGGGTAGGTGATCTGTGATATGAGCTCAGAATTGGAGTGAATGGAGTGGGAAACAGATTCAAGGGATTCTGAGGTGACGTACTTTCTTCTTCAAATTCAATTTTTGGTTCACGTTCACTATCATATCTAGGTTTTAGAGGGCTATAAAGGACATCTTCAGAGTCTTCTTGGAAAATTCTTCCATTGTGCATAGCTAAACCTCTTTGATGCATTCAAGCAGTATGTTCGCACATACAACCCCATTCACACAATAGCATTTTAAACAACAATTTCAATGAGCGTAGAAACTTACCTCTAGGACCCTTTAAAAACCTCCTTTCTACTTTAGAATATGACACAAATTGGACAACAGTAAATTCAGTCACAAATATTCCTAGAAGGTGATTGATCTAATGATCTATTGTGTGAGTGACCTTATTATCAGATTTCTATACTTGTTGGATCAATTCAAGAGTCCACTCAATGACTACGTCATCTTTTATGCAGTTATGGAACTCAACCAAGTGTGATAATCACTTCTGTAGTTCGTGCGCAAAGGAAAAAAAAATCTTTGCACTTATGTATAAATATAATTTTGTACACACTGTTCGTTAGAAAATTTAGTGCTTTTATTCTCTTGCGATGAAAATTCAAGGATCTTTCTATCCAACCAGTCTTGTAATTCGTTGTGCGACGGATGCCACAACATCAAATCTCCCTAAAAATGATGATCTCGGTCCTAGAAACGGAACCATTTGCTAGCTTTAGGGGTCCTGACCCAAGTTCGAAGTTTAAGGATAAACAAACAAACCCTCCAACTACTGGCCCTTTTGGCAATGATCTGCTTGCATAGACCAAAGTCTCACCCGAAACAATATGGGGGGGTGCTGGAACCAGGTTTCCGCACCCTAACAGAGAATTTAATGAGGTGGTCCTCGAAAAAACACTAATTTATCTTCCATAGATGTGCACAATGAGTTTATAATAGAATTACAGATCAACAGAATAATATAGAAATTTGTTTATTTACTTAGTATAGATAACAAATCAGAACTAGATCTCGATCTAATCAATGTAATTCTTAACATATGTCAATACCCATGCATAAACATATCAATTATCTCTACGCATTCATCAATAAGTGAACAGACAGTGTGATCTCATCACAACATGCAAAGTAAGCATAATATATGCATAACACTAAGAATTCACCAAAATTGTTCCTTCTATTAATCCTTCATATTTGCCAATACATCAGCTTTCCTTCAAAAACCCTTACAATCCCTTCCGCGCACACAGCTAGCGAAGTTTGCACACAACCAGGACTAGGTCTTTGTGCACACAGCCAGCAGGAGCCTTTTACCCAACCCAAAACCCTTACAAACACAAAATGTTATCAATTTCTCATCAACTTTTCTATAACTTACCTTCATACTACTTAGCTTAGACAAATGCTATCTATTTATAATACGCTTAGCGCGTAGATACTATGGTCTCAAACCATGGTTTGAGGCCCATAGTTTACATTTAAGCTTAATCATATGCCAAATTGGGGCTAAAATCCATTTGAATACATCTGTGCAGCGCGCACATACAAACATACAAAAAATATCGTTGGAATTTGTGCCTCAGGGAACCCCGCTCTAACAGCATCCTTATAAGGCATATTCATTATTCCTAAAAGAGAAATGTTGTCAATTCCAAATCAATAAAATAGCTCAAAGAGGCACCATATTGTTGCAAGAGACCAAAAAATTCATATACTTTTACCTAGATTGTAGCATGGAGGACAAAGCAAAACTAGTTAAATTCTATATGTATAACCTTTTCCTCTTTGATATGCCCATATGGGACCTCAATCCTTACTTTGGGGATGCACAACTATTGGAATTAACATCTTCATTAGGATGTGAGGATATTAGATATGAAGAAGTGAAAGTTCCTTGGAAGGGGATTTGAAGGAGCCCTTATGGATCATACCATAAAACCCATATCCTTCATTGCTTTCTCAATCCCATGCCATTATTGCACAGGACCTTGAGGTTTGATTATTTGGAAGAAAATGCAAGTAGAAGTCATCCTACATTGTGAGGACACCCTCGGGATATTGGGACAAGAGAGTTCACAATCCTTCCAAATAAAAAAGGAAAGGTCTATCTCATAGCATGAAAATAAGGGAGTGTCACTCTCTTGATAGACTCCAAGCAACATTAGAAAGAAATAATTTGTATAAGAGGATCATCTAGAGGCTTGGGATTCAATGGATAGGACTCAAATTTAATCCACCTTTACTACTAGGGATATATGAGTATTAAATCCAAGAAGAAGAATACTAAGTGTAGAAGGAAATAAACTAGAAGCAAGATCATTATCCAGCATAGGCAACCACAACTAGGAGTCATCCTTGTACTTCAAGAAAACAATTAGAGAACTAAATGAATAGGAGAAAAGAAGAGAAGAAGAGAAGAAGATTGAGTTTCTCAAGGATGAGAAATAGTTTCGGTAGGGGGATATTATTAGTTTTTGTAGCATCGAATGGTGTTCGAGTCTCGAGACTTTTTGGAGATGTTAAAACGCATGAGATCTCTAAAACCCTAAAATCATTTCTAGAAATTCCAACTATAAATGGATCAATTAAATTAATTAGCAACCATTTAATTTTTCCTAAGTCTAACTTAGGAAAAGGGGTTAATTGATATAAATTATTTGGGAAATGTGTGAATTATCTAGAAGCTCGCACAAATTGACTTAAAGATAATCTAAACCATTAATTAAGATTTAATCATGGTCGTTGAAGTCTCAACTGGAGATTATAAGAAGAATTTGTTTGATAGATGGAGAACACACTTTTTGGAGAACACTTGAAGGTGAGGAGCACTTGAGAGAGTGACCAATTGAAGATACTCAGTGATCTAGAACGATTGATTCCCTAATGCAGGTGATTCAGCAGGATTGATCTAGTTAGATATCGAGAAGAAAAGTGTTAGAGAGGCAGAGACAATGATCTAGAGGAGTATTTCTAGTTGCGAAAGACACAGAAGAATGTGATTGAAGTATTCCATAACGTAGCTAGCCCGGATCAAACATAAAGGTCACACGGATTTTTCTAACGTCATAAATTAGGTCCGCACGAGTTTTCCCATAACAATTGTGAGTATCATGCTATTTTTTCCAGCACAGTCACGTGGATCGTCAAAAGAAGAATCAGCATGCACAGGGGTTGACAGACATTTTTCAGAGGTCAGGGTTTACTGGTGAAGGGAGAGAAAATTCTCTCCAAATATTTTATAGAAGATCTTGTTGATTGGAAACCCAATTGGGCTTCCAAATATTGTACTTGGATGTTCACTATTGCATGATAAAATAAACCCTTGCTTGTTGCAAAATTTTTCACACATTGGGTTTTTTCAGAGACTTTTGTCCAAAACCAACCGTGTTGATTTTGTGTTTGTGCTACCATTTCTTAGTTCCTATTTTTTTTCTGATTTATTTATGTTTGGTGAATAAATTGCATTGTGATTAATTTAGTATTAATCAAAAAATTAATAAAATGTTAATCAATTAGGATAATTAATTCCAATTGTTGTGTTTCAATGGAATTTTTCACATGGTATCAGAGCTTATTTGACGGACAGGAAGCACAGAGGAGAAGGGAAAAAATTGTGGCTAAGAGGGATTTGCAGTATGAATTTTTCAAAGGGTCACGCGGGTTAGCTCAGAACAGTCGCGACAAACCTCATGAGATTTTTTTATACAAGATGCATGGATCACGTGAGTTCATACTAAGCAACCGTGCAAGTATGGAAAATTCGTGAGTGCAGCATAGGCAGGAGTAGCAATGGCTCAAATTTCAAGTAGAAGATTCTTATTTGGGCATATAGGGTTTTGCAATAGATTCAGTGTCGAGTGGAAGTGAAAGGCACACATAGAGGGAATTTATCTGAGGGGGTTTCGAGTTTTAGAGATATGATTTTTCTAGTTGCAGATTTGAAGTAGCTATGAACATATTCTTTCACTCCAACAGAGGGTGTCCAGAAACAAATGTGTTAATTTTGTGTGTGTGCTAGCATTTCTCAGTTCTTGTTTTTTTGCCTCCGTAGTATTTATGTTCTATGAAGAAATTGTAGTTTGATTAATTCGGTAATAATAAGAAAATTAATAAATGGTTAATCATTTAGGAGAATAATTTCTAGTTGTTTTGTTTCAAGGTAATTTCTGCATGGTATCAGAGCTTATTTGACAAATAGGAAGCTCAGAGGCGAAGGGAAAAATGTGTGGCTCAGAGAGAGCTACAGTACAAAATTTTTGGAGGGTCGCACGGGTTAGCTCAGATCATTCACAAGGAACCTCGTGATATTTTCCTGTACATACGCACAAAACACACAATTTTATACTAAACAGTCGCATTAGTATGGAAAAGGAGTGAGTGCAGTGTAGCCAGGAGAAGTAGCGGTTCAAATTTTCATAGAGTATTGGGCATAGAGGGTTTTGCAGTAGATTCATTACCAAGTGGAAAAGAAAGACACGCATAGAGGGAATTCCTCCTAGGGGGTTTCTTATTTTAGAGAACTGATTTTTCCAGTTGCAAATTGGCAATAGATGTGGGCAGATTTTCTCACTCCAACACGGAGTGTGAATAGAAGATTCAATAGTCAAGCAGAGGAAGAGGAATATTTTTTACCAGATCCAGAGATGGCCACAACTTGGCTCAGAGATCAGGATAGGTTGAAGGGAGCCTCCAACTATGTCATCTAGAAGGCTAAGATGTCCTTCCTTCTAGATGAATATGGCCTGAATACTTATGCAGAGAGTTTGGTGCCAGTACCTTGGGACCCAACTCACTTGAATGAATATAGTAAATAGATGGTGAAATTAAAGCGGTTGATCTTAGATGGAGTCAATATCATGTATTCCCACATGTGGTAGACAAAGGGATGAACAAGGATATGTGGGAAACTCTCTATCAACTATATCAGAGTACTTCCAAGCAGCGGAAGACGTTCCTACAAGAGAAGTCGAGGAGCATCAGGATGCAAAAGGAAGAAATCATAGATTCCTTTCTCACCTAGATTCAGGAGGTCTGTGATAAGCTTGTAGTCATTAGGGAGGCACCTCAACCAAAAAATCTTGTTCGTTTGCACTGAACAGTGTCTCAGAGGAGTTTCAGGTGTTTTTCAAAAGTATATTGGGCAGAGACACAATGCCTAGATGGGACAAGATGTGGTCAGACCGAAAACAGTAGTATTTGAGGATAGATTTATTAAAGAGCACCATCATCAGAAGAAATAACAAGGGCGTGAAGGGTGAGAATGAAGAGGAGAATGTGGCCCTAACATCAAAGGGTCAAGGGGAGAAGAAGAAGAAGAAAGACCTGTGTAAGGTCAAGTGCTTCAGGTATGGAGAGTTTGGCCAGTATAGTATGATCCAGGTGGATATTGGTAGCCACTCGCCTATTCCACTTGGACCTCCACCATTGTTTCTTTCAATTTTTCAGTTTCCTTAATTGTAGCACAATTTACTATTTTTGGCATTTTTTCGATTCTTGAACTTCCAGAGCCGTTTTGAGGCCCTAAATGACATTTTTCTAGAAAATCACATCTGGAAGATGTAATTCTTTAACTCAATATTCTCTTTTAGCATTTTTATTCCTTGGATAGATCTTTCTAATGAGGTATCATGCGTGTCAAATGGAGATCGTATGCCAAAGTTACGACCCTGGGATATTGATGTACCAATTTACCCCAACAGGGCCCATAGTTTGGTGTTTCATCTCCTAGGGTTAGGTTTTTGGATGTTTAGGGTTTTCCATTGTTTCTAAATAATAAAGAGTCCTTCGAGCCTCATTATAACACAGTTCATAGTCTTTTAAATGCCACATATCTTCTCATAGATAAGCTAACGACACCCTATCTAGTTTATTTCCATTATGTTTGTAAGCATATTTCAGTTACTTGGTATTAATGAAATGAAGTTTTATTTCTGCTACATATATACGTTTATGTGTATTCCTATATTTTATTGTGTTCCTGCTTAAATCTGGATCAGTGGTATCAGATTTGTCTGCTCTTTCTCAATCCTTCTTTACATGTCCCCGACGAGGTCGGGGTATAAGGAGTTAGGGCTCGATCTGGTTGAGCCTTTGCAAGATATGCCTCGCAAACCCCAATGTCCACCCATGGGGGAAGAAAAGAAAGATGAGGGAGCAGAAGATCATATCAAAATATTGCTCTAGGAGGCCCTCAAGAAACAAAGGAAAGTGATGATGGATAACTTTGCCCAGATCCTTCAATTTCTGCCCACCAGCAGTGCATATGCATCCATCAGCCACTCTGGAGGCACCACTCCTTTCAAGGTACAAGTCAACTTTTACATTCCTATAATTGAAGGCTAGATATATGAAAACACCATATATAGATGGTTGAATTTTCTAGAAGAATATTTCTTGGTCCATGATTTCTTTGACCGATAAGAGATTACTTTTTCACTCCTCAAAGTCACCCCCCATGTCAAAGACTGGTGGGAAACCTTCTATGAGCAAAATGAAGAGAGGGAACCCTCTTTGTTCTCGGCTACACCCACTTGGAATTCGTTATGAGATGGCATCAAGGAACAATATTACACCGTGGGGAGATATGAGGACACGTACATCCAATGGACTACGTTGTGACAGCAAAGGGATCAAGATGTGCACTAGCTGACGAATTTCTTCCATACCCCGCGCACAAATTTGTGTATTAAAGATTCAGAGAACCATTTGGCACTCAAGTACCATAGTTTTTTGCACAGATACATTCAGAAGGAAATGGATTTCCTCGACATTACCTCTCTTAGCACGGCATATCATTATGCCGCCAAGATCGAGCAAAAATTTAAGCAGAAGAAGCGAGAATTTGGACCTGTGAATCTGAAGCCAACGAAAGGCACCCTTGAACCACAGAATAAGGGCAAAATAAAAATTAGGGTGACTTAGAACAACACCATAAATCCAAAAGACACAGGGAAGTGTTGTGAATTCCATAACAACTCCACTCACAACACAAGCGAGTGTCAAGACAAAAAATCGCTGGTGGTCGATCTTAAGGCATCTAAATCAGATGCATGTTCTGATTCTGAGTCAGAACTAGACAAGGGGAGTGACAAATGGAAGTATATCATTGATGTGGAACCCAGTGCCACCATTGTCACCACCAAGCTCTAGAGGGAGGAGCCCAAGTATCGAGAGGAGGGGGAGTGCATCTGCCATTCCTAGATGTGGGTGAAGGGTTCTCCACTGCAATTCCTTGTCGATTGTGGAAGCCTAAAAGAACCTTATTTCAGCCGAGGTTGTGAATAATATCCGCCTACCGACCACAACACACCCACACTCATATACCATCGAGTGGCTTTACCAAGGAATAAATCTTTGTGTCATCCAGTAGTGTCGCCTTTCATACATCATCAAGCCCTTCACTAATGAGGTATTGTGTGATGTTACTCCTCTTGATGTCTCTAATGTATTATTAGGCCAACCATATTCGTGGAAGCGACATGTTTTGTATGAGTTTAGGCCTCTTTCTGTTATTATTACTTTAGGAAATAAGTTGTACAGGATACCGGAGGTAGTATCACCATCTCCCATCTCTTTGAGTACTGCAAAGCAATGCATTATGATTATTTCCCAAACCAGGAATATTTTTTTCATTGTGATTTTCCCATAGGGAAAGAAGAATATTGTGGCCGCAACCTCCAAACATGGCCCCCCTACGCGGCAGTAGCAGATGGACAAATTTGTGGAGGAATACAAGGACATTTTATCCTCACCCATAAGGGTTCCTTTGCACTATGAGTTCAAGCACTCCATTGATCTGAATCAAAGCGTGTTGCTGCCTAATGGGTCGATCTATCGACGTTATGTTCTAGAGAATTATGAAATCATGAGGCAGATTCAAGATTTGTTGTAGAAAGGGAACATCAAGCCAAGCTCCTCACATGTATTGTCTGAGGCTGATAAAGCAACCGAATTTATTAAACACATCCAGCACGTCTGCCAGTAGGTCCGCGATATCTTGGACAAATCCAATGCCAAGTACAAGCAGTGACATGATCAACATCGAGTGCCACACAAGTTCTAGGAGGGCGACAAATTTTGGTTACATTTTTAGAAAGAACGCCTAACTGGAGCTCATCGGAAGCTCATACCACTATGATATGGCCCTTACACCATTATCAAGGTTATGGGAGATAATGCATTTGAGCTCAGCATTCCCCCATTCCTTGGTCGGCACCCCGTTTTTAATGTGGATCACCTTCAGCGATACTTTCCACCATTATTGGACACATCCAACATTGCAGTACAACTCACACCAACAAAGTTAAACCTAGACTACATGGAACAAGCCATAGTTGATCGGATCATGGATACACAGATAAAGAAAAACTGACAACAAAGGATCCAACTATATCGGGTTGTCAAAGCAGGCCAACTCCTTCACCAGGGCAAGTGGCTCACTAGGGACCAAGTTTAGCAGAAATTTCCTCATCCCATGGAGGAACTCAATGCAATGGGGACCATTGCTTCCTAAGGGGGTAGGAATGATCCATGTGGATATTGGTGGCCACCCGCCTATTCCACTTGGACCTCCAACATTATTTCTTTCAGTTTTCAATTTCCTTAATTGTAGCACATTTTACTATTTTTGGCATTTTTTTTGGGTCCTAGACTTTCAGAGCCGTTTTGAGGCCCTAAACAATTTTTTTTGGAAAATCACATCCAACGAAGGTGAGTCATTGACTCAACATTTTTCATCAGTAGTTGTAGTCCTCGGATAGATATTTCTAGCAAGGTATCATGTGAGTCAAATAGAGATCGTATGCCAAAGTTACGATCCTGAGAAATTGATGTACCAATTTATCCCAATGGGGTTCATCCCCTAGGGTTAGGTTTTTGGATGTTTAGGGTTTTCCATTGTTTCTCAATAATAAATAGGCCTTCGAGCCTCATTTTAACACAGTTCACTAGCATGTAGCTGCCACATCTCTTCTGAGAGATAAGCTACTAGCGCCCTAGCTATTTTATTTCCATTCTGTCTATAATCATATTTTAGTTATTGATATTAATGAAATGTAGTTTTATTTCTGATGCATCTCTATGTATACGTGTATTTATGTATTTTATTGTGTTCCTGCTTAAATCTGGATCATAGTACCCATTTTCCTCTGAGGAATAAGAACAGAAGGAGAAGTAGGACCAGAAGATAACATCTACAAAGATAGATAAGTTGTTCTCCAGTCTGGAGGAAGAGTTTTCCATGTTTTCAGTTACACCTCTAGGAGAGAGGTGAGGTGATATAGAGTTATAGTCCCAAAGTTGTATATTTGTGCAGGGTCTAGTGAGGTGTCCTCCTTGTGGATCATTACCCTACTACAGGGGCCCACATTATTCAGTAGCAGGATGGATCAGTGTCAATGATGCACTCAGATTACCCGAGTGACAGTCGCAGACAAGTGGCTGTCAGGTATTGAGGAACACAGTGTAGTGTTGGAATCAGAGTAGGTGGCTTAGTAGAAGAGTAACAAACAACGCAAATTATTCAATGGATGGGGTAGTGGCTAGTAGCATACAGATTCTTAGGATACATATGTAGCAAACATAGTTGATTCAGTATTTAGGATCCTTCTCAATTACAGAAACAACAGTTGAGAGGGGTTTGCAGTGCAGATGCAAATTTGGCCGTAGTGTAGCAGTGTCAGCATTAGCACAGGTGCAACATAAAACTTGTGTAGTGGTTGGTGGGTAGTGGCAGGTAGTTACAATGGCCAGACATCAACATTGTGACATATGGTGATATAGAGAGAGGGTGTTGTAGCATGAGTACAACACTAGAATGCCTTCCTCGCTATAGGGAATGTTATTTTTTGTAGCATCAGATGGTATTCTAGTCTCAAGACTTTATGGAGAGGCTAAAACACATGATATTTCCAAAACCCATAAATCGTTTCTGAAAAATCCACCAAGGAATAGCTCAATTAAATTAATTAGCCATTATTTAATTTTACCTAAGTCTAACTTAGGAAAATGGATTAATTAATAGAAATTAATTGAGAAAGGTGTGAATTGTCTAGAAACTCACACAGATCGACTTAGAGATAATCACAACCATTGAATAATTTTTAATCATGGTCGTTAAAGTTTCAAATGGATATTATAAGAAGAAGTTGATGGGTATATGGAGAGTAATATTTTTGGAGAACACTTGAACGTGAGAAGCACTTGAGAGTGTGACCGTTTACATATATGTAGTGATCTAGATAGGTTCATTCTCCAGTGCAGGTGATTCAACTGGAGTGATCAAGTTAGAGATTGAGTAGACATGTGTTAGTGGGGCACAGATAGTGATCAGCAAGAGGATTTCCAGTTTTGGAGGAGGCAGAATCAAGTGACTGAAGTATTCCATATTGCAGCTAGAACAGTCGCAAGTATTGCACAATTTTTCCCATCATAGCCACGCAAATCGTCAGAATCATAATCTACATGCACAGTGTTTGACGGCCAGTTTTCAGAGGCGAGGGTTTTCTAGTGGAGGGAGAGAGACTCCCGATTAGAGGAATTTTTAGCCTAAAATTTCCCATGAAATTTTTATGTCATTTCCATTTCTGAATATGTAAACCAATAAAAATCCTTTAAATTTAAAAAGAGGTGCATGTAAATACTTTGGAGGGAAAAGAAGAAAAACTACTTTTTTCAATTGTATTTTTAGCTTATCTGCTTATATGTTTATTCAAATTTCAAGTGTGGACACTCGTTGGATGTGGAATTAAATTTTGCATCCAATGAGTACCAATCATGCATGCTTTTGAGAAGGTCTTCATTGATAAAAATTGAATATACATTAAAAAAACGTGTTCATTTTTTATCAATGTGGCTCTTCTCAAAAGTATGCATGATGGGTACTCGTTGGATGTGGAATTTAATTATGCATCCAACGAGTGTCTACACTTGAATTTTGAGTAAACCTATATGGAGATAAGCCAAAAATACAATTAAAAATAGCAGTTTTCATCTTTTCCCTCCAAAATTCATAACTCTTATTTTATTATTTTAACTATTATTTTTCCTTAAGAGGCTACTTTTAGGCTGAAATTTTCTCTATTGTCTCCAAATATTTCATGTCAAATCTTGTTGATTGGATATCCAGTTGGGATTCCAAATATTGTACTCATATGTTCACTATTCCACAATAAAATAAACCCTCAATTGCTACACCAGTTTTCCCACATTAGGTTTTTCCAGGGACTTTTGTTGAAAATCAACTGTGTTAATTTTTTGTGTGCTAGAATTTCTTAGTTCCTATTTTTTTCTTGCGTTGTATTTATGTTCGATGAAGAAATTACAGTGTGATTAATTTGATATTAATCAAAAAATTAATAAATGATTAATCAATTAGGATAATTAATTCCAGTTGTCGTGTTTCAAAGGAATTTTCACATGGTATCAGAGCTTATTTGACGTATGAGAAGCTCAGAGGTGAAGGGAAAAATCACTCTCTGAGAGGGAGATGCAGTACAAGGTTTTAATAGGGTCATGTGGGTAAGCTCAGATCAGCTACGAGGAACCTCACGATACTTTCTTGTACATACACATGGATCATGCTAGTTCAAATTGAACAGATGCACGAATACGGAAAATTCATGAGTGCAACATAGCGAGGAGCAGCAACAACTCATATTTTCACAAAGAATATTCTTGTCTGGGCATAGAGGGTTTTGCAGCAGATTCAATGCCAGGTGGAGGAGAAATAAACACACAGAGGGAATTTCTCTCACAGGGTTTCGAATTCTAGAGATCTGGTTTTTCCAATTGTAGATTAGAAGTAGCTGTGAGCATATTTTGTTACTCCAGCAAGGAGTGTGAATAGAATATTCAACATCCAAGCAGAGAAAGAGGGAAATTTTCAACCAGATTCAAACATGACCACATTTGGACTCAGAGATCAGGATAGGTTAAAGGTAGCCTACAATTATTTCATCTAGAAGGCTATGATGTCCTTCCTTCTAGATGAATATGGCCTCACAACCTATGCAAAGAGTGTGTTGGAAATACCCCAAGACCCAAATCAACTAAAGGAGTACCTCAAAGAGATGGCGAAAGTGAAGTGGTTGATCTTGGATGGAGTCTAAGATCATATAGTCTCACATGTGGTAGAAAAAGGGACAACCAATGAGATGTGGGACACGCTCCTGGCTATATCAGAGTACTTCCGAGGAGCTGAATAATTTCCTACAGGGTAAGCTTAGGAGCATCAGGATGCAAAATGGAAAAGAATTGATTCCTTTGTCATCAATAATCATAAGGTTTGTGCTCAACTTGCATTCGTTGGGGAGGCACCTCAACCTATCGAGCTTATTTGTTTGGCATTGAAAAGTGTCTCAAAGGAGTTTCAGGTGTTTTTCCAAAGTATCTTGGGTAGAGACACATTGCCTAGATGGGACAGGATGTGGTCAGACCTAAAATAGGAGGATTTAAAGTGCACCATCATCAGAAGCAGAAGCAAGGGTGGGAAGGGTGAGAAGGAATTAGAGAATGTGGTCGTAACATCAAATTGCCAAGGGGAAAAGAAGAAGAATAAAGTCCTATCTAAGGTCAATTGCTACAGGTGCGGTGATTTTGGCCCCACAATACTCAGTATACTCTCAGGAGAAAGGACAAGCATGAGAAGAAAGAAGCGGCAATGTCTGCAAAGATAGATAATTCATCCTCCAGATTGGAGGAAGAGTTCGCCATGTTTGCAGCTATACCTCCAAGAGAGAGGTGGGGTTATATGGAGTTATATTCCTACAGTAGATGCTAAAACCCCCTCCAAAATTTTGGCCAATACTAAATTTTGGAGCCTTCCTTGGTCTTGTTCAATGTTGTCGCGAACTTTGAAGTTCATTTTACTGGTTTCCTTGCAATGTTGTGAACCCTTTCACAAGATAGGAAAAGTGTCATCTTTTGGCATGTTGGTTGTCGCACTATATGTATGAGATTTTTCTAATGATTCAAAGAGGTCAACTTTGTGAAAATGAGTTGTTTTAACCTTGTAAGTATCTTTCGTATTCATTTCCAAAGTCTTGAGCACTGTCACACAAGTGTTGTCATGATCATCGTAAATTCTATCTATGGTGTCGCACTTGTCATAACCGGTTGAAAAGCTATCACATCGAGGAGAATACTTTGTTTGTATGTCATGAATGATCTATTTTTTTTGAGTCATCAAGATATGCTAAGTATGTGATCACAGTTAAACTTCATCAATGTTCACATCACACTACAAGGAAAAGACCCTCTAGTGGAGGTTATAAAGGAGGTTTTTAGTGTTATAAAATTGGCTAAAATTGTCAAAAAAACATTTTCTACAACATCCGTTTATGGTTACGGAGGTTTTGGCGGAGCTTTTAACGGAAATTCAACACAACTAAAAAAAATGGGTTGCCGTAGGTTATTATGGATATTTTTTTCATCGGTGCGCTACTCTGGCTTTAACGCACCAGTGCGTACATGTAGAAGGTGCCCCGGGGCGGTCGAAGGAGAATGCACTGGGTCGTTAAGGTATAAAACTGCATCGGGCGTAGTGTTGGTGATATAACGCATGAGGCCATTCTAATTGGTCTTGGGATTTGTGTGGGGCCCAGAGGTCGTATCAACGCACCGGTGCGTAGACTTATAGAAAAGCACTGGTGCGCAATATCACACAAATGCACCGAGATTTATAATTGGTATCGATATTTGTGCAGTGCCCATAGATCATACAAATTCACCGGTGCGTATAGACACATAAACACACTAGTGCGTAGTATCACACAACCACACCGAGATTTATAATTGGTATTGATATTCGTGTGGTGCCCATAGGTCGTACAAAGTCACTAGTGCATATAAACACATAAAATCACTAGTTCCTAGTATCATACAAACGCACCGAGATTTATAAATGGCATCGTTATTTGTGTAGTGCCCATAGGTCGTAGAAATGCATCGGTGCGCTTCAGAATAAAAACACACCGGTGTACAGTAACTAACACACACCGGTTTTCATTTTTTATTGTTTAGAAACATCGACCTGTGACAGTGAAATTATTGTGATTTTTTTTAATTCGTTATTCATCAAAAGTCAACACATCTTATAATAGTATTAATATTAATTAAATTTTTATTAATGCATTTGAATGTGAAGTTTGGATTAATTTTTTATATCATATAATAAATATTGTGATTTTTAAAATTCATTATTCATCAAAAGTCGACACATATATATCTTATAACAACATTCATATGAATTAAATTTTTATTAGTGCATTTGAATGTGATGTTTGGATTAATTTGTTATATCATATCATCAAATTTCACATCTCTTCATTGTAATATTTAGTCATCCATAAATTTAATCAGTGGTGTTATATTTCACAACGACAATGGAGAACGCAATAAAATAAATTAAAACATATTTTATTATTATTATTATTATAATAAAATATGTTTTAATTTATTTTATTGCGTTCTTCATTGTCGTTGTGAAATATAATACCATATATATATAAGACAGTCTTTGTCATACAAAATGGGACAGTTATTGGTATCCCTTTGTCTTTCAATTGAGACATTATGTCCATTACATTAAACAAAATGTGTGATTTCACAAGATAATATTTCAAAAGATACAACGCCTTGTTTTGATATCCAAACATAGTGATCATCATTCTTCGCTTGAACTAATGTCACTGCTAGAGCTACTTCCATGACTTGGGTTATTTTTAGGAATGTTTTGTTCACGGTGTTGATTGTTTTCTTCTTCTTCACCTTCCATCTACAAAATAAAGTGTAATGAGTGTATATACATTGGTGAGAATAATGAAAATTGCGATATTAAATAATATACATCAATATAAATCGAAAATAAATGATGTACCATTGCAAAAAATGACTCATAAACTATACACATTCTTTCAAAACCATGTAACATGCCATCTTTCAAGATTTCATATGTTGGCGCAGTTCCATACTTTGTTTCCTGCAAGTTTTATACCCCATAACAAATCATATATTTAATATTAAAAAAAAATGATCTATTAATTATAGACGGAGCTCAGTAAAACAAGATTGATAGATGCTTACAAATTCCACAATTAAGTTCTGATATGCCAATATATACTCACAACACATATTTAACCCAATTTCAATTATGGTTCTTCTTTGTATGTTAGCGCATGTTTGAAGACATTCAATGATTATTTTTGTAAAAAAACTTAAGAAATACAAAAATGAAATCTATTTAAGCTGTTATAAGTAACAATTACTCAAAAACTTAGATATCAACCATTTTCTTCCTTGTCGTCCTATTTTATCTGCTGAATGGGTTCCATTTTCTTTTCTTTTCTGCAATAAAATACTTGAAAATTAATATTTAATGCTAAATTGTTTATTTATTGTACCTAATGATCGAAAAATTCAATGATTACATATTACATTTGAATCACGTTTTTGTTGAAATGGCTCCTCCTACGATGCAATTTTTTCCATTTCTTTGACCATCTCCTTGTACACCTTTTTGGACATTCCTACTGGCATATTTCTGATATCAGCTTGTTCATCTTTTGATATTTTCATTATCTTCCTGAAAATGTAACATAACAATAAAATATTTAATTTTTATATTGATATATGAAAAGTAAATATAACAAAAGTGATATTTATAAATAATTCTAGACAAACATTTAAAGGAATATTACTTTTTCATTCTTTCTTTTTTGTTGTTGTACATTTTTTCTATTAAAATTCTGACATGTCTCATTGACCAATTCTCTAGAAACTCTTCCTATAGTTTAGATAAAATTTGGTTCTTGAAATCATTGGATCAGTTTTTGTATTGTAAGTGGAAAGAACTTCTATACATTCATTCCACTAGATCCTTCAAACTTTTGTAAAAGATTTTCCCCCTTTCGTTTACCTCCAGCACCACTCCAGATGAGATAAGGAGCAATTCATTTTTGTTTGCATGTTCTATTTTTTTACTTTTCTTAGAACAACATTCCTTTTATGAGATGTTGGTCCCTGTAGAACATTAAACAAATGTGAATTAATAGACTGTTTGACACTGTTATCTAATAATTTTAATTATATTATTAATGAAAATTAAAAAAAGAAACTTATATTGGATCGATAGTATTTTTTCATTCACCTGATTCATCCTTTTGAAATTCTCCATCAAGCTTTTACACTCTTCTGGTCCTAGATCAGAAATAATATTGTCGAGCTTCATCATTTTGTGGCTCTGCATGATACAAAGTAAATAATACATATTAGTTAAACTTACATATAGTTCAAAAATAATATTTTTTGTAAAGAATTTACAAAGAACTTGCATTTTTTTCTCTTCTTGATGTGTTATCAGTATTTTTGTTACTTGATCTCTTATCATTCATTTCTTTATCAATCTCAAACCTGTACCATATCATTCATTAATATATTTATAAATAAATCGTCAACTTTTCAAGTAAAAAAAAATCTCAAGAAACCGGTGTGCCATTCATGGTGTACGTACCGATGCCGGTGCGTGGGGGTCTTAGAAATGCACCACAAAAAAAATATAATAGATCGTATGGTTCTCTATGTCAACAAGGAGCACTAGTGCATTACATGTCAACCACCACACCGATTAACCATGACAAAATAATAAAAATTGTCCAATGTTAGTTTTTGTAGCTTAAACCGGTGCCATATTTTACGTATGGCACACTGATAAAAAAAAATTGTTTTTTAATTTTTTATCACATTACTTTCATGGTGCGCTTGTAAAATACAGACCACCAATGCACTAGGTTACGCCGGGCACACTGATGAAAAAAAAATCTATTTTTTTTAAATTCACGCAAGAGCCGACATGGATTGGGATCCAACTATGCAAATCATCCCATCAGTTGGGTGTCTTAGGTCTATATTTAGCAATACAAGCCCTATAAATCTAAATTGAAAAACCTTAATTCTAAAATCACATAAAGAGGGAGAAGAAATGGCAGAAACAAAAAGAATGTAGGGTTTGTATTTTTTGAAAGTGTATTTTTTTTTTTACGAAACAGAACGTTCGCGGTGTGCCATAATGAAATAGTGCACCGGCTACATATTTTACAAATGGCACACTGAGAAAAAATATTTTGTTTTATTTTTTATTTTTTATCATAGTACTTTCGCAGTGCGCTAGGATAATAGAGCGCACCGGTGCACTAAGTTAGTAGGGTGCACCAATGAAAAAACATTTTTTTTTTTTAAATTTACGCAAGGGCCGACATGGATTGGGATCCGACTATGCAAGTCATCCCATGGGTTGGATTTCTTAGGCTTATATTTAGCAATACAAACCCTGTAAATATAAATTGAAAAGCCCTAATTCTGAAACCACAGAAAGAGGGAGAATAAAGGGCAGAAACAAAAAGAATGTAGGGTTTGTTTCTAAAATGGATTTTTTTTGTGCGAAACAGCACGTTCGCGGTGCGCCATAATGAAATAGCACATCAGTGCCATATTTTCCATATGGCGCACTGATAAAAAAATATTTTGTTTTTTTAATTTTTTATCACTGTACTTTCGCGGTGCGCTGGTATAATAGAGCGCATCGGTGCGCTATGTTACACAGGGCGCACTATTTTTTTTTTAAATTCATGCAAGGGCCCACATGGATTGGGATCTGACTATGCAATTCGTGACGTCATTTGGATGTCTTACGACTATACAAACCCTATAAATCTAAATTGAAAATCCTTAATTCTGAAATCACAGAAAGAGGGAGAAGAAATGGCAGAAACAAAAAGGATCTAGGGTTTGTTTCTAAAAATGGGTTTTATTTATTTATTTTATTTCTGAAAACTGCAGAAAAAGTAAAAAAAACAATAAACTTTGATTTTTTTCTTTTACTGCATAAGAAGTTAAAAAAATAATAAACTTTGATTTTTTTTCTTTTACTACATAAAAAAAAACTGCAAAAAAAGTTAAAAAACAATAAACTTTATTCACGAGATCGTTTGAAATTCTATGCTGCAGGGTTTGAATCACTAGAGGTTTGGAATTTCGATTGTCTAAATACTTCTGTTCGAACGTATTTCCCTGCTCCACAGTGCTTTCGTGCTCTGTTTGCTCCAGGTATGTCTCCTGCAAATCTCTAGCTGAAAATTTTTGCAAAAACACTGAAATAATGAAAATTGTTTGGTATTTAAAGAAATGTTTTATGAAATTAGATTTTCGAAAATATTTTTCTGCCCATTTTTCAATTTACCACTTTTTTTCACTTAAAGAAAATAGAGTTGCGCTTTTTCTATTTGCGATTATTCATCACCAGTGCGTCCCTTAATCAAACCGCACCGATGTGTCTGGGTATAAAATGGCACCAGTGCGCATTACCAAAAATGCACCGGTGCGGTGATCTGTACATTAGGCACCAAAATTACATTAGGTGTGTGCACCAAAAATTATTGTTGTTTTTCTCAAATGCAGGGAGAAAATATCATAATTATATCGAATGGACAATTCTTCAAAATCCAGCTCGTTCCATAATATTTCTCAAAGTCCATCACGGAGTTCTCCCTATCCATCTCGAGACGTAATATTTACTTCAGATTTCATTTATATTTTCACTATCTAATTGAATTTATGTTTTTTATCCATGCAGTCAATCATGCATAGCTTAATTAAATTTATACTGTATACAAATTTGCAGGTTCATGCAGATTCAACATCAAGTTCAGATGCACAAAATATTCAAACTGCTCCAAAACGTCGGAAGTTCTTATCAGGAGTTGCATACTGCAAGGTGCATTTGGTAGATGAAAATGGACAGCCACTTCACCCTGCCAATTGTAAAAATATTGCATCTTCTAGCCACAATCCCAGGACAATGATGGTAATAATTATAATTTTTTGGTATATATATTGATTAATATGTAATTATTTCAACGTCAAACCAATTTATAGTCATACAATATTGTCAACGTGGTTACTAATTGATATCATATATTTTTTACTAATCATGTTCAAATATTTTTTTTAAATTTATTAGGATTCTAGTGATGATGAATGACCTACCTACCATCTTCTGTTGCACCCCACGACAATGTCAAATCGAGAAACACTGAATTAAGAGAAAAAAATCGGAGAGGAACGATACCAAGAATGGTTAAATCAACCACCGATTCAATTCCCGCCGCGTACAGATTCTGATCTAGATCTTGGGGGCAGGCCCCCAAGAACTAAAAAGTTGAAATGGATCTGACAAGATCTTCAAAATTAGAATGCCAGAAAAAAAAAGAGAGAACACAAAGCAAATAAAACCACAAATAAACTTGTTTTATTAAAACAGAGAATAACTGTATAAGCTACATTGTGGTGGAAAAACTGTCCTTTTACAAAGTGAGGCTTGTTATTTATAGCCTTTTTTTGAGTTACAATACCATGGGTAGATACCATAGGTGGCTACCATGGGTCAATACCATGGGTAGATACCACTTACAATACCATGGGAAAATTCCATGGGTGGATGGATAACATGGGTGGATGAATACCATGGGTGGATGCCATTTTCCATTTGGATCATTCCTCCCTCTTTAAGAAGCAATGGTCCCCATTGCATGAAGTTCCCTCCTGAAAAGCCTTTGTTGAATATGAAGAGCCACTGAAGAGAAGGGTTTTTTTGTAGTTAACAGATAACCATGATGAACAAAGATCCGAGGATAGAGATACCCTGTAATGCTTGTGACCAACTGTGATATTGACAGTGTGCAGCCTAGCAAATGGACTTCGATGAAATGTGGGTTTGTTGAGGACCCAAAACCATGACAAAAAAAGATCCGAGGATAGAGATACCATGTAATGCTTATGACCAACTATGTTACTAACAGTGTGCGGCCTAGCAAATGACTTCGATGAGAAGGATTTTGTGTGGTTGACCCATAATCGTGATGCTGATTATTGAGGAAGTAGCAGGTGCCTACATAGCTTGGGGTGGGAGGGCACATCTCTAAATAACCCAAGCCAAACGCTACTATTCTAAAACTGAAGAAGAGGAAGCAGGTGCCTACTAAAGCAGGGTGGGAGGGCACATCTCCAAAGGGAACCCGCTCTAAATGCTACTCCATATTTAAAATGGGCATAACTCAGTCAATATAAATAAGAATATATATTTTAACCTGTTTTTGGAAATGGAATGATCATTTTGCATCTTCTCATGTATTTGAAATCGCTATCTCAAGACTCTAACCTCTCATATTTGTGCAGGATTTGTTCTGTCGTGACAAAATTTCTAAAAAAAATAGATGATTTTAAATCAGCGATAACTCCCTCGTCTGGACTCTGATTCGACCAATTTTATTTTTGAAATCGGGTGATTTTTCAAGAGGAGCTCAGATCTGTAACCATTTATCTGAAATGTCGCACTTAAAACTACAATAAATGACGGAAGAGCCGCCGTCCATGAATTGTCATCAGAAACATTGCTGCAACATTGCTGATTTTGAATGAGTGATATCTCCTTCATCCGAACACCAATTCGGCCAAAAAAATTTTTGAATTGGGGTATTTTTTCTCAAGGAATCCAGATTTGGTATTTGTTTTTGTAAATTTTTCACCAAAAGTTTCAGAACTGATCTACAAACTCACCGCCCAAAAAATTCATGGAGTTTGTTGAAGATTGTTGTAAAACATTGAAACTAAAATATGCTTCAAACCCTCATTCTTATGGATTCATAACTTGAAACTGAAACAACTAATTCAGATTTATGCAAGAATGCAACAGAATAAACATATAACCATAAATATAAAGATGCGGCGAAAATAACACTTAATTTCATTAATATCAAAGAACTGAAATTTGCTTATAGACAGAATGGAAATAAAACTAGCTAGAGCGCTGGTAGCTATCAGTTGAAATGGATATGACAAGATCTGCAAAATTAGAATGCCAGAAAAAAAAAAAAAAAAAAAAAAAAAAAAAAAAAAAAAAAAAAAAAAAAAAAAAAAAAAAAAAAGAGAGAGAAGAACACAAAAGAAACTTGTTTTATTAAAACGAGAGAATAAGCATAGAAGCTACGGTAGTGGACCTGCTGTCCTTTTACAAAAGTGAGGCTTATGTAATGCTATAGCATTTTTTGGTTACAATACCATGGGTAGATACCATAGGTGGATATATGAGTGCCAAATGTGTTAGTATAACTACAATACCATTGAGTGAAAAATTCCATGGTGGATGAATACTGTATCAGTGGATGCCATCTCTGATAGATCAGTTACTAATTCCAGAGAGACTTCTGTAATAGTAGTTCTTCACAAGCTGGTAATGGAGGCAATCAAATAGAGGTTGGTATGGATGATTACTTAAGGGATACGACTTCCATGGAGACAATGTTGTTAGATGCATTCCAAAATGATGATCAGCTAGGGGATGATGCTCATATCGTTGACACCTTTTTCGAAAGCCTTAAATTTGCTTCCACCACCCCTCTCTTTGGACCCGACGGTTAGTCAAAGTCTACCCAGTTGGGGACAATGATGTTACTGTACAACTTGAAAGCAAAGTTTGGCTTGTTGAATGCATGTTTCTCGTAAATTTTGAGGTAAGTTACCATAAAGTACTCCCTTATATAAATTTGAAATATAATCAGTACACTGCAATGAACATTACAAATGGTAAATTTTATGAACACTAATAATTATATCAACATTAATGTATATTTATTAATTTATTTTTCCATGATCACCAACTACAGGTTATTCAAAGATAAGGTTCTTCTGAGTGATAATGTCTTGCTCGATAGCTGCGAAGAGGCAAAGAAATTGTTGAAAATGTTGGGTGTTGAGTACATATCATATCATGCATGTCCAAATGATTGTATTCTATATAGAGAAGAATATGCATACAAAGAGATGTGTCTGAAATGTGGGCATGAAAGGTATGATAAATCAAAAAAGAAGGGTAAATCACGTACTGGTCCTCCTTTTAAGATATTGAGGCACATGCCTATAATCCGAAGGATTCAAAAGCTCTTTCATTGCAAAGAATTAGCTATGTTGCAGGGATGGCATGCCTCACACAAAAGTGATTTGGGAGTTATGTGAATCCCAACTGATTCAATAGCAATGAAGCATATAGAGGATAGATGGCCCGAAAAATTCAAGGATGATGTACAAAGTCTATGACTCAGCATAGCCATGGATGGCGTCACCCAATATTCATTCCATAACACCAAATATTTTGTTTGGCCTGTAGTAGTGATCAATAAAAATATCCCCCCATGGTTTTTTGTGAACAATGAACATCTTATGTTGGCTCTCATAGTCCTTGGTAGAAGACAAGTGAAGAATATGGATGTCTACTTACAACCACTGGTAGATGAATTGAAGGAATTATGGGATGGGATAAATGTATATGATGTTTCAAGACCCATAGTAGCAGAGAGGAGTTTTACGTTGTATGGAATATGTGCTTACACGACACATGATTATCCAAGCTTAGGAGTTTCTGTGGTACATTACATATTTAATTTATTTATTTGTTTATATGTGTAACAATATTCTTTCACATATTAGTTATTTGATTCGTTGTAATATTTGTTCTGATCTTCATGATATTCTTTAACGTTCCATGCATATTAATTAATGTATACAAATATAATCTCACAGGTCTTGTAACAAAAGGGTATTTTGGATGTAAATTTTGTGGACCTTCTCTGAAAGCTAGATGGTCCAAGGACCTATGAAAGCTAGTGTATGATTGCTCTGGGGTATTCCTACCAAAAGAACACCCTTACAGAAGATAAGCATCCTCTTTCAATGGCAAATGAGAGAGAAGCCAAAGGCCTCCAATAATGACACCAGTTGAATGGCTTAGAGTATATGAGAGAGAGAAGGAGAAGGAGTTCACAGAAATGTTCGATTCAAATGGGGAGCCTATGTTCGATGATCCAGATTTCTTCAACACCTATGTTGAGAAATTTCCCATTGGGATGAAAAGGAAATCTATCTTTTATGACCTCCCATATTGGGAGCATATTAAGATTGCCCACTTATTAGATCCCATGAATATATTTAAAAATGTTTCATCTTCTTTATGGAGGCACATATCATCGAAACAAAGTGACACATTGGTTGTTAGGAAAGATCTTATTACTTCAAAAAATAAAAAGAAACATTGGCCAAGACGATTAGAAAGTACGGGATCAAAGGCAGGCGCTGGTCCCTCTAATTCATGGTTTTTCAAAGAAGGTGATGTCCCATGGATTTTTTAAAAAGATGATATTTCTTTGGCAAAGGAAGTTATAATGGGTGTGAGGGTGCCAACTTCATACGAGTCTTCACAACGACATTGCTTCACCATGGATGACCATTTGAATCTTGTAAGGATACGTATAATGGAAAAAGCATGATTTTATTATTTGTTATATTAATAAATTTTATCCCATGCGGGGATCATAAAACATAACTAATTTTGTATATTATTGCACGTGTTTATAACTTTGTAGTGTCATTATCCGTTGTTTGTGTGTGGGTGTGTGAAACATGAATTCCCTCAAGACCTAGGATGTGCCATATCTAAATTATCTGCATTTTTACGTTGGATCATGTCAAAGGAGATTCATGTGGCTAGCATTCCACGGTGGCATCAAGATATAGTTGAGATGGTTTGTATGTTTGAGAAGGAACTTCCGACAAGTTTCATGGATGTACAAGTTCATCTTCTAATTTACCTAATATATGAGGTTGAATTAGTTGGGGTGGTTTCTTGTCGTTGGATGTTCTTCTTAGAGAGGTACATGAAGAAATTGAAAGGTTTTGTTCAACAAAGGGAAAAACCCGAGGGATCTATGGCATAGGGGTACATATCGTATGAGTCTTTCTATTATGACAGTGAGTACATCAAGCAGATCGACAACAGACCAGGTGCGGTGATTTGCGATGATAAAAGGGATGAAGACAAAAGAGAAGGGGAGTTGCTCCAAACAAGTGGAAAAAAGCACTTGATAAAGAGTAAGCGACTTATAATTTTTCAAATTTACAAAAATTAATTAATATTCATGTTGAACTTCGATATAATGTATATTTTGATCTCTAAGTACTATATAATGTTGGTTCTATTTCATCAGCGAATGCAAAAATTGAAGCAATCAATAAATTCGTTCTTTACAATTCTGAAGCGACACAACCGTGGGTCGCATTGTACGAAAAAAAGAGGATGAAATGGGATAATGACAAGAAAGAATTCAGACGGTTGAATGGTATAAGTGTGCCTTATTCCGATCATTTAAAAGAGAATGTGCCAAAAATATGCCCCAACAGTTGAGTTGCTGACCAAGTCAGAGAGAAATATGGTGCTACCGGTCGTTACCCGCGTGCTAAAGAGGATGTGCTAAACGTAGGGATTGGGTGCAACAACTCGGTAATAATATTTTTAATTTATATGTAAATTTGAAACTTATAAGACATCTACATTTCATATTTTAACTGTTGGGTTATTATAAGAGACATGACACTATGATTTTTTTAACTTTTTCATAATAGGTGCATTTGTTCCCATCTATGTGGGCATATGGACACCATTTTCACACAGAAAATGCCGATGCTGGAAACATCACACAAGACTGTGGAGTGGAAGTCGAGTTTGATCATTCTAGTCGATCTAGCCACCGTGATAAAAACCTAGTACAAGGGATGTTAGGTTACGTCAGAAAGATACAAGAGATCATTGAAGTGGATTTCTCTTCTTTCCAATGTGTTATTTTTAAGTGCAAGTGGTGGGACACCTTTGATCGAAATAATTTAAAGGAATATTGCGATAATAGGCTGATATGTATCAACTCTAGAAAGATCTAGGATGAAGCTAAGAAGCCCTATGTTTTCCCCAAACACTGCAACCAGGTGTTTTTTTACCCAAATGTGTTAGATAGGGATTGGTGGTTCGTATTGACACATGACCCTAGATCAAAACATATTTTTGAGAACAATAGTGTTATCTGCCATGCGAGCTGGAAGATAATGATGGTGATCATGAGAACTGAGAGTGATATGGTACATGTGTTATTTCATCAATATTTATACTTTTTAAGATGGGTTTTTCGAAACATTATAATATGTATTTTGAATTAATTGGTAATTTACATTGTGTTAATGTTAAAATCAATAATTCACTTGAGAATTTGCAATTATGTTGATCTAAAAAACAATGGTGTACTGTATAAATTAGTTCTTTTTTTGTATCTAAGATCATAATAAAATAATGATAATTCTAAACTACATGAGTTTATTTGCATTATTTTCTAAACTTTATTATGTTACAATAATTCATATTATTATAGATTTACTATTTTATAAGTATTTAAAATTTACAAATTTACAAATTTAAAATTTTTAATAAATTCATTTCACATTAATACAATTAAAATTTTAAATATATTTTACATTCAATTACAAATAAAATTATAATTACAATTACAATTTTACAATTTCACATACAATTACAATTTTAGAATTTTACATACAATTACAATTTTACAATTACAATCAATTCATAGTAATACAATTAAAATTTTACAAATATTTTACATACAATTAGAGTTACAATTACAATTACAATTTTACAATTTCACGTACAATTACAATTTTAGAATTTTACATACAATTAGAATTACAAATAATACAATTTTACAATATCATGATCATTTAATGTTAAATTTATTAATAAACATCACATTCATGATAACCTCGTACAAACATCATATTTGACTAAAAAACACATTCAAAATCACTAACATCATTGTAATCATGATCATCTAACAAAACACAATTAACATTATATATTAACATCATCACAACACAAACATCAAATATACATTTCATGTCAAATAACTCATGCTATCACATACACATCTATCTGCAAGTTGCACATTAAATGAACATATCTAACATGACCTAACAATGTACACATCATGATGATCACCAACATGTAAATTAAGTACAACTGCAACATGAACATAAAATACATGGACCATATATATATATATATATATATATATATATATATATATAGCTGAATAATGTTAAAAATATACAGCTGTAATATAAATGTCATGGATCAGCTGGTGGTAGTACAACATCAATAGCAGTAGTACTAGTGGAGGCCTGCTCAATCAATGGTGCAACCTCGATGGTCGATGGTCCAGCCCGCTCATGATCATGAGTACTGATGGATGATGCAAGTTGTTTATTAGACATGGCTGATGGTCCAGCCTCATCTCCATGATGACTGCTGCTAGATGCTAGTGGAGGCTCATGCTCATCTGGCGTGGCGCGAGGTGAATGATCATGAGATGATGAGTTGTTGCTCACGGAGTGTCCATCACATGTTGCGGCTCAACGACACCTATAACGTGCAATAGTCCTCCTCAGTCACGTAACAGATGTCGTAGCTCCTACGACATGCCGCATCAGGCTGTACATGTCACGCGGCATGCCTCTCCACATGTGGAATAGCCTATCATCGGCCTGTATGTCTCTATAATGAGCAGTCCTAATGCCCGCCTCAACAATCAATGCACTGAGTTGGTTGCCCAAATCCATCCTGTATCTAGCATCAAGTCAACTGCACCTAGAAAAAGGCAATACCGGTCCACTAGCAGGAGTAGGTCTCCCTGAACTGGCCTCTTGATGATCCTCGGCATCTGGAATGCCCTGATCGTCATTGGATCCACATCTGGATCATGTTGTGGTGTCGGCATCTCCTCACCATCAAAAGATCCAATGTCTGCAAAAAATATACAAGTACACAACAATAATTAAACAATTTCATTACACAATTTAATAAAAACAAGTTAAAGAACATGCTAGAATAAATTTAATTAAAACAGTAATATTACCTTTATCATCTGGCAGCTCATCAGCTATGAAGAGGATGTTGGCACACCCTCACCAATCCAAACTTGCATAAGGACAGGGGACCATGATGAAGGGATGCTCATCAACACTAGCTAGCAACTCCAGTGCATCATGCGATATCCTCACTGGAAATAGAGTCTCATCCCTCTTGGGCATCATCTGTCCCCACATGTGCATACATGCCTCAAACATCGACCTACGAGGCTGCCGAAGAAAAGTAGGCCTCGTCTCTGGAAACCTCTCAAAAAATAAACAAAAAAGCTCTGAAGCAAAAGGGAATTTGACCCTCCCTTGTGCATGAGCACAACATCTATCTAAGGTTTTACAGAACTGCCGCAAAAAAATGGCAGACCACCTGATAAGTCATGGCTCTTGTACTAAAGAATCAACATAATAGAAGCAATAAACTAATGTTTTTCTCGTCACTGGTGTTGTGCGAAATGGTTGAAATGATAAGTGAGAGACACTGCACCTCCTCACTACCAAATGCACCAATACGTAACTGACCTCCAGCGACTTGAAACTCTGCAGGAGACAGTACATTTTCTCCAATGTATCTCCAAGAGTAAACTAACTGACTCCCTGCTACACAGCCAGCTGGAACCTCTGGGAATGAGGGAAAATCCACCCCTCTCCTTGATAGCCCTGTAATGAAATATATATCCTCCTCAGTGGACGTGTACCACTGGTTGATACCAACCCCGAAAGCATGTTGGTGGGCATTCCACCTTCAGATAAGATGTCTCAAAAACAAACTATGGCTCTTTAAGAAAGTAGCCTCCTCATAGAACTTGAGGAGGCCTACCTGCCTTAGGAGCCCCTTCGTAGCTGTTGTAATAAGGTGAGGGTACGCATCTCTCTCCCTCTCTCGTGCCTCCCGCAGGTGAACCATGCTATATTGCTCCACCTATTGTTGTTGTTGTTCCCCCTCTTCTCTCCTTTCACGTCTCTAAATGATTGACATATTAAACACAATTTTTTTATTAAATGAGACATGTATTTAGAAATATACATATATAATTTTTTTTGAAAATAAAATAAAAAAACAGTCGATGCGCCACAAACACAGTCACGCACCGGTCCCGGTGCGTCTTTCTATGGAGCACACCGGCGTTAGTGTACCAAATAATATTCAGTGCACCGGGGGCAGTGCTCCAGAAAAATTTGTAGTGCATCGTTGACTATGTATGGTGTCAGGAGGGCGGTGCGTTGACTAAACTCTACACCCCGGGGCGTATAGTTAAGTCAGTGAACCGACCTCCTGCCACCATGACACAGTGAATGGTGAGGTCTTTTACAAGGTTGCACCGTTGATGCAGACAAAATACGGAAAGTCGTACACTGACAAAAATAGTCATCCCGGGGCGACTACTTTAGTCAACGCATCGCGTCGCCGCTATTCCACTAGATCAACGGTGCGGCTGGGTAACCGACTACACCGCACTTTTGAAAAAAAAAAAATAACACGGTGCGCCTTCGATACCGCCTCGGAACCGGTGCAGATACCATTAGCACCGGTTTACCAAGCCAAACCGTTGACACTGTCGAAATGCGGTATGCGGTGCACTGACAACATTACCCACTCCGGGGCGGATAATTTAGTCAACGCACCGTTTTTCCGCTATTCCACATTGTCAACGGTGTGTGCTGGTAAATGACCACACCGCACTTTTTAAAAAATTTCAAAATAACATGGTGCACCTATCAGTATCACCCCGAAACCGATGCAGATACCGTTAGCACCAATTGCAGTGTGGCCTATAAATTTACAGGCAACACCACAAACCGGTGCAAGCTGAACTGCTCGAGTGCACTACGCAAAAAAAAAAAAAAACTTTTAAATGGTTAATTTTAAGGTTATTTGAAATTCTAATCCGCTAAAAGGCTTAATTATGGAAAAACAAGAAAAATACATGTACATTTGGCCGTCGAGGAGGCATATTGGCTGTAGGATTTGAAAAATAAAATTTGTCCACCTTTTTACAAAATTCAAGCTAGATATTGGTGGGCAATGCACAGCAGCAGTGCGTGTAATGAGTGCAATGGGAGCACCGATGTCATTGCGGCTCAGACAAGGATAAATTGCACCAATGCTTGAGATCTCTGTAGCACTTAAAAAAGTGAAAAATGTGGTTTTTTGGCAGTAATATTTTTTTTATTTAACCCTGTTCCGGTGCACAGAGTTTTATGGGTGCACCGGTGTGTTTGCTTCATTCCGCACTGGGAAATTTCCGTTTTCACGCGCTTTTTATGAGGCACCGGTGTGAAAGTGTTGTAAATAACCGGTGTGCTACAGTAATACAATGCACCAAGTGGGTGTGTACGGAGCGCACTGTGTCCGGTGTGTCAATGTTTTGTGGGGTTTTTTGGCCGTAATTTTTTTTTATTTAACCTTTTTCCGGTGCGTGGGGTTTTATGGGCGCACAGGTGTGTTTGCTTCATTCCGCACTGGGCGTTTTCTATTTTCACGCGCTTTCTATGAGGCACCGGTGCAGAAGTGCTGTAAATAATCGATGCGCTACAGTACTACAACGCACCAGGTGGGAGTGTATGGAGCGCACGGTGTCCGGTGTGCCAATGTTTTGTGTGGTTTTTTTTCCATAATTTTTTTTTTATTTAACCCTGTTCTGGTGCATGGGTTTTTATGGGAGCACTGGTGTGTTTGCTTCATTCCGTACTAGGCAGTTTCTATTTACGCGCAATTTTTATGAGGCACCGGTGCGGAAGTTTTGTAAAGAACCGGTGTGGTACAATAATACAATGCACCGGGTGGGTGTGTACGGAGCACACAGTGTCCGGTGTGCCAATGTTTTGTGCGGTTTTTTGGCCATAATTTTTTTTTATTTAACCTTGTTCCGATGTGCGGGGTTTTATGGGTGCACCAGTGCATTTTCTTCATTCCGCACTGAGCGTTTTTTGTTTCCGCGTGCTTTTTATGAGGCACCAATGCAGAAGTGTTGTAAAGAACCGGTGCGCTACAGAAATACAACGCACCGGCCGAGTGTGTATAGAGCGCACGGTGTCCAGTGTGCCAATGTTTTGTGCACAACAGTTCTTTCTCTTGTTGAACACACAGGTGTGTTTTAGAGTGATAAGCACAACGGACGAAATACATCTGCAAAAACCTCTACCCACCAACCTCCTCTAGTAACCTCCACTAGAAACAAATGTTTGGGGAATTTTCATAAGGGGTTCCTCAAAAACATCCACTAGAGGGTCTTTTCATTGTAGTTTCAACCTCACTGGTCCCACACACAGTCATTTTTCAAAAAACTTCTCGAACAATAAACTTAGCTTCACTAGACCTCTCTCAAGTTGCACATTGAGCAACCTCATTTCTCAAGCTCAGAACCTATTGCTTGGCACTGCGCACTGCAAAGTGTGTACAAAACCTTGGCATTCACCTCCGGAATTGTACAATCATGGCCTCCAACCCAGCTTGAACTACACACTTCGCAAGCTCAAGCTTCAAGCTCATTTCATGAGCATTGGAACTACGAAGTGCATAGTTACACAGGCCTTCTTTGACACCCAGAAATGTGTAATGAGCTTTCCTTGTGCCCATCCCTTCAGCTTGTCTCACTGGCTCTGAAAATTTCACATGTATGTTCTTAAGCCCAGATTGAACTGCGCACTGCGCACTCTCAAGGCTCAGGGCTTCCCCTTTCCAGCCTAAACTACGTAGCTGCGTAGTCACTGAGCCTCCTTGTCCAGCATGTCACTTGTTATGGGCTCAGTTCATGGATCAAAATGCATCATCTTAGGCTCGGGTTTTTTGGATTGATGTTGTCTCATCATGAGTGAATTTTAGGAACAGGTACTCTATCATGTCATGAAGAGATGATGAAGGAAGAGAAGAAGGAGGGAAGCATGCTCAAAGTCCCTTTTGTAGCTAAAATCACAAGATTATTGATTCATAATAAAGCGAAAGGACACAATATTGTGACCACTATCCAAGATTTGAGACCATTGAATACTCCTTATCACCAAGGCATGCAAAGGAGAAAATGAAATATCTTTCTTGAAGACACTCAACTCTTAGTAGTAGTAGTGGCTTGACATTTCCATGTCAAGAATTCCATGTCAGCAGTTTCATGTCAGGTCATGTCATGAAGGGTCATATGCCACATCATTATTATATATCATGTCCATTGTAATAAAAATGTATTGTAAAGTGGAAGTTCAAAGGATACACATGAATGTAATGAGTCATGTAAATTGAAAATTCATGGAAAGTCAAATAGTCATGAGGGTAGTCAAATAGTCACCCTTGGTTATATATACTCCCTCATTATATGAGAAAAATACTTTTCACCTTAGCTCCACCAGAAAAGCATTAGATAAACAAACTAGTTCTTTTGTGGAGAAAGGAGTGGCTCCAACTCTCCACTTTTGGAGCTAGTGATGTTCATTGTACATATGTGTCTTGGAAAATTTACTTAATAACTAAAGCCTTTAGAGGCCATCATATTCTTCATGCATGGACTATGAATGTTTGTAATACTATTCTGTGTATGTTTGTATTTCATGTTTTCTTTCACATGTACTAAGATAGTTGAATTATTTTGGTTATTTTAATGCTTATATTGTTGAGAATTTGTTGTAATGGTTGTTAATGTTGTCCCATCCCGGTGGACTGTTCTGTAGGATATTAGGCATATCTTTCTCAATTTTTGGTTGTAATGATCGTTGCATTCCTTGCGGACTATTCCATTGGATGTTAGACGGACCCTTCGGTTCATGTGTGTCTCTTCCTGGGTTATACTATTACCTCCCTCTTAGAGGCTCACTTTTCTCTC
This sequence comes from Pinus albicaulis, assembly GCA_034641835.2. Taxonomy (NCBI): domain Eukaryota; kingdom Viridiplantae; phylum Streptophyta; class Pinopsida; order Pinales; family Pinaceae; genus Pinus; species Pinus albicaulis. The sequence goes on along the minus strand of CM076569.1, from coordinate 680,351,931 downwards.
TCCCCCGCAGTAGAAGAACCTTGACATACTTGCACTTGGACATTCACCAAGCACACCCCCTTCTTTTTTGAAAGTACATTTGCATCCCTCTCTCTTGTTGACAATCAAAGCCAAAGCAAATATTTAAGGATATGGAAACCAGAACTTTATTCTGGATGGGACTCCTACACCAAACAATGTGAGGTCTAGTTGGGACTTCAAATCGGGGAGATCCCCCGAATGTTGGTGGATTCAGCACCATCAACATTTATGGTGCTAGAAGGAGGGAAACTATTATTTTATGGTTGATGAACCCACCGACCACAACATCTCATCTTCTGATCAAGGCAACAACATTTAGTGCACTTCCCGCACTCGTGTCTCTGAAGTTGGTGACTCTTCCCAACCACAAGCCACTCAAACTTGTGAAATCCCATATAATCAACTTCAGGTTATCTGCCTTATAACCCATCAATTCGCAAAAGAGGTTGGATTGATCCCGAGAGTACTTAGTCTTCCACATTTTGCACCAAAGAACAAAAATACACGTACTGGGATAGTGGTTTCCTCTCTTGAAGATGTAGTTATTGCCACCCTTGAAGAGCTAGCAGACTGTGTGGAAAATGAATTAGAACCTCTAGTTTTCAGTGATGACAGTGGATGCAAACCCATACTCTCAAGAACAAATTTCCATGGGTTGGGCGGTGAGGAAGAAGGAGAAGAGCCATCATAATCTAACAAAGAAGGGGAAAAGAGTGAAGAAGAAGACATGGTAGACTAAGATTTGGATTGGATGACACAGGGTCCACTTTCACTTTCGGGTATGTTGCACAAATGCAAAATGATTTGGAGAATCGCCTAACGAAGTATGACCCAGATAAAACAAAGAAGATCGAAGACCATCTGGACAACTTTTACCTACATCTGCAAACACTTGAGGTACGTCATGATGATGTTTCATGTATACTTTTCCCATGTAACTTGGATGGTAGAGGAGTTGTATGGTACCATAACCTTCCGGTGAAATCCATCCAAAATTGGAGGGGGTTTAATAAATTGTTCCTTGAGAAAGTTGTTGATGATAAGATCCTCGCCATGTTATTGAAAGAGTTAGGTAATCTAAATATGGAGCAAAAAGAGAAAGTGAAAGACTTCAACCAGAGGTTCAATCACATTTTGAACATATTTCCAAAAGATATGAAACCTCATGATCCCATCACCATATATTACTACACTTCTTCCTTGTCGATGAGCATTGTGCAGTTCTTGAAGAAAACTGTGAAACCATCACTTATGGAAAATTATGAAGAGGTTATCCCGGTTGAGAAATACTTGTGTGCAATTGGAGTCATCTCAGACAATGAACTAACAAGACTCCAAAGACACGAGTAGAAGGTCTCAGGCCTTCGTAAGTAAGGCCAACGAGAAAGAATCATCGGATATTGACAACTTGAATGACATGGTTAAGAATCTGCCAAACGAGCTAGAAGAAATCAAACAAAGGTCAAGTGATACAGTCATGAGCAGCAAGCCTTTGTGATACAACTTTCTTAGGAGTATTGTGAATTCAGGTAGCAGCAGTAACCAACCGAGGAAATTCTCACATAGCTCAAATTTTGCATTGAATCTTGACAACTTGGGAGACTTTGGCAAGGATGTATACTTTTAATTCAATAAAAAGTGCCATTCTAAGAAAACATGCCCTCAATATCACACCATGAGCTATATTGTTACAAATTTTTTGATGTGGTGCTTACTGATGATAAAATCAATCCTGAAGAAGAAAAGGAAGAAGTTGTTGCAAATGATGAGGCCCCAAGTGTTAGGAACCAAAAAAACATGTTCAAGTGTATACTTTCATCCCAGAAGAGCACAACCCAGAATCAACCTCTGAGTGACCCTCCGACCCAACCACAAACCAACCGATATAACTTAAGAATCCAAGGGTCAACCATTACAACAGAGTTGAAAAAGCATAAATTCAAAGAAGCCTTGTTAAGGAAAATCAATTTTCCAATCAACTCAACGTAGAACACTCAGAGTAAGTCTGGGAAAGAATTACCAACAAAGAGTACTTCCACAAACAGCAAATATAATACCATCGCTCCAGAAGTCACAAGTCAAGCTACCTCCCCATACACTTCAGCTTCCCTTCCCACTATAAATTACAACATAGTTGAAGACATGAAAAAGGTTCGTGCGAACACTTCACTGTTTGAGTTAACGAAGATCACGAACCAGTGGGACATTCTCTTACGCGCACTTGGGAAATTCACTACAGGTAACAATGCCCCTTTGCATAAGGTATCAGGTACATCTTCTGGTTCCCTCGACTTAGTACTTCATGCTTTAATAATGGAAGCGAACACACTCTTCCATCCCTTTCTCTTAACATTTGAAATTTTCAACTTTAATGTACACAATGCCTTGGTTGATTATGGTGCATCATTAAATGTAATTCCATTATCCATCCCAAATAAAATAAATGAAAAATGGGATAAAAAAAATGCATGGATCATTCAGTTGGACATGACTCTTTTCCATGTGTTTGTTGAACTCAGATAGGTGATAATCCGCTTATCATCTGATGGACAAGTTCACAAATGCATAAACATAGTGATTGTGGACATACCGGAGGCATACATAATTTTTTTAAGTAGAGACTGGTCAAGTAAGTTAAAAGGATACCTTGCTACGAACTGGTCACATTTATGGCTTCCGTACAAGGGTAGAAACAACCAGATTCGAGTGAATTCAGAAAGATACATGAAACATAATGTTACTCCCATGAATGTAAAAAACGAACCAATGGATTTCACAAACCTTATTTTTGACAATTACTTCTTGGACACACAATTGGAGTGTTATCTTGCACAACCATCCCTAGTCCAACCAAAAACATAGTTGGATCTCCTTCCTAGTCCAACTGGTGCAAATGACCTTTGTACAGTAAGTAGTTGTAGTAGTAGTAGTAGCACTAGTACTAGTGTAGTTCATGATCCTTGTATAGATAACATGTGGACTTTGTACTTTTATGGTTCTAAGACACAGGAAGGCTCTAGAGCTGGTTTCATTTTAATAGACCCTTTGCAGAGAAAACACTTGATCTCGACCGCTTGGAATTTGACTGCAAAAACAATACAGCTAAGTATGAGGCACTCATATTGGGCTTATAAAGATCCATTGACCTCAAGGTTGGATCCTTAAAATTAGTAGGTGATTCAGAAATTATGGTGCAACAGGTACGTGACACCATACAGTGTGTTTCACCGCATCTAAAGAGTTACCAGCAAGAGGTATGGCGTTTAATTTCGCATTTACAAGATTTTAATTTTATTTATGTTCCAAGAATGTGTAACGCAGCCTTAGATGCATTAGTTAATGTTGCAGATAGGTTGTCACAGTTGAGGGAAGGATTTTCTATAGAAATTATTTATAAACCATTTTTCAATGATAATATCACTAACTTAAGTGTTTTTAATGATGACCAACAGATACTGTGCTTCATGGTGAATGTTGATGTGTTCAAAGACGCAACAATCAACGAGGACGAGTATGAAAAGGCACTACAGGATGCAACTAGTTCGAGTAAAGGAAATATCATCCCAAATGGTGTGGTATCTAATTTAGAGAAGTTGTATAATCTTCAGAATCACTTCTGGGGACCTGTTAATGCCAAAACCCACAGTTCCACGTTGTCGAACAAATAGATTAACTTTGAAACAGACAAAGATCCAAAATATGTCAATCACGGTACTTCTTGTACACCACAAGAGAAGAAAGTATTTATCTTATTATTGAAGTAGTGTCGAGATGTCTTCGCATGGACATATGATGAGATAAAAAATTATGACACACAAATCAGAAATAAGTAAGGGGATATTTGTTTGTGCGTATATTTCCAAAATCTCAATCATGCCACGGACACGGATAATTACCCCGTGTCATCCATGGAAAAAAAATTAAAATAGTATTGGGGTCTAAAATGTTTTCTCTACTCGACGAGTATTCAGACTAAAACTAGGTTCTGGTCTCGGAACCTGGCAGACTCAAGGCCACCTTCAGAACGAAGTGAGGTACATTTTCTTTTAAGAAAATTCCATTTGGGTTGGTCAATGTTGGTGCAACCTTTCAACGAGCTATGGACATTGTGTTTCACGGATCACTGGGAAATGCATATTGGTCTATCTTGATGACATAACTGTGTTTTCTAAATAGAGGTGAAATCACATACACCACTTAAAGTAAATTCTCGAGTGATGTCACAAGTACGAGATTTCCCTTAATCATAATAAAATCATCTTCGTAGTGTCTGAGTGTAATCTCTTGGGCCAAATCATCGCTAAAAGTGGCATTAATGTAGACCCGAATAGGTTCAAAACAATCACATGAATCCCCTTCCCAATGAACAAGAAGGCCATGCAATCCTTCCTGGGGAAGATCAACTTCCTCCACAAGTTTATCTCAAATTATGCTCAAATTGTAAAACTAATACAATAGATTGTGAAGAAGGATGTTATTTACAAATGGGATAAAATGGAAAATGATGTGTTTTGTCGTATAAAACAAGTTATCACAGAAGCAGCTACGCTATATAGCCCATATTTTAACAAATATTATTTTCTCTACACCTTTGCTTCTGACACATCTCTTGTCATCGTACTTACACATAAAAATGACATGAACAATGAGTGGCCAATTTCTTTCATGAGCGCAAGTCTACAAGGACCTGAGCTAAACTACCCCATCGTAGAAAAACATGCTTATGTAATTTATAAGGAGTTTAAGCACTTTCGACCCTATTTATTGAAGAATCATTGCAGCAAGGAGAGTGAAAAGAAGAAGAAGATCCTTTAGGATAGGAGCAAGAAATTGATATGTACACCATTGAGTGAGCCTCCCCCACTACCATCATAAATCCATGGTACATAGATGTGCACCAATACCTTGAGCATGACACCATGCCCTCCCATTTTTCCACATGGCAGAAGAGGGAACTAAGACTTAAAGAATTATCTTACCATTTGGTTCATGGGGTGCTTTTCAGAAATCATCATGGATTATTGCTCTATTTCTTGGACACATGTGATTCAGAAAATGAATTGCATGATCTCCAAGATGGACCAGTTGGGGGACACTTTGCGGGAAAGAAAATGGAGCACCAAATCATGTGGGTCTCTTTCTAATGGCCTACACTATTTCAATATTCTCATGCTTACGTCCGCAAATGTTCGATCTGTCAAAATTGTGACGACAGGAAAAAGAGGTCAGCCGCCCCACTACAGCCTATCAGAGTGGAAGAATCGTTTCAATAGTGGGGCTTGGATATTATCAGTGAAATGTTTTTTCTTTCATCAAAACATCACCACTGCATTCTCACTACTACAGATTACTTCACGCAGTGGACAGAAGAAATTCCACTCAAATAGGTGAATGATCACGAGGTCATCAACTTCCTTCAACAGAACATCATTTCCAGGTTTGGTGTTCTCACTTCACTTGTTTTTTACAATCAAATCTAGTTTTCATCGTTAAATCTTTATGAATTTGCATTAGAAAATGGAATAGTATTGAAGCATTCTACTAACTAATACCCTCATGGGAATGGTCTTGTTGAATCCAAGAATAAGAACTTGATATGAATCATTAATAATACCATATTCTCTAAGTAAAGGAATTGGCACTCTGCTTTGGTAAATGCTCTATGGGATGACTAAGTCACGCTTAAGCCTTCCCTGAACACCTCCCCTTACTTCCTAGTGTATGGAAAATAAGTCATCCTCCCACCCAAAATCTAATTCCCTCCTCTACAACTCTCCCAAGAATCTAATTCCCTCCTCTACAACTCTCCCAAGAATACCAAGGCAAGCCATGTCTTTTAGTGCAATGTAGGATGGCCACCCTTCATAGGCTCCCACAAGAAATACTGAAAGCCAAAGATAAATTCTAACTTCATCAAAATTGTATCAAGAGGTGGTTTGACATGAATTCTTGAGGGAAGAGCATCTTTGATGTGGGTGACATAGTCTTGAAATGGGATAAAGCCCATGAAGACAAAGGAAAACACACTAAGTTTCAATCCTTGTGGATTGGATCATTCATTATAGACGAGAAGCTTTGCCAACACTCCTATCTCCTTCAATCACTTGATGGGAAGACTAACTCTCTCCATGTAAATGGCCAAGATCTCAAACACTATATTCAATGAAAATCATGGGTTGTTCCCTACACTATGTACATAGTTTTCTTTTGTTTTCTGCATTCTTGTTCTTATTGTTTGCCTTCTTTTGTTGTCATGTGAATAAGTTTTGTCCCGCCCATGTGTTTCTTTCTGAGATTGTGTGTGGCTAAAGTCTAAGGAGCCTTGTGACACTTCAACATTTGGTTATCCTTCGGACCGTCTTTCTTGTATTGGTTATGTATTTTTTCTGATGAATTTCTGATGGAAAATGTGATCCATCCACGAGGATAGTTTTGGGAAAAAAATGAACTTGTGTCTACCTGGGAAACCTTATTCCCATATTCAGTTCTTTTGTTTTGGTGTTTTAATGCTTATCCAATCAGTAAAAAGGGATAAGGGGAAAATATAAATGATAAAAACTAAATCAGAGGAACCTATATACTTCTTTGAAGGAACAACATCTCCTACTCTCAAAAATTCGGTATCACTCTTCCGCCCAAAACAAATAAGTGCTAATGCAGAGTCCTCTTTAAAAAAAAAATAGTGAAAGAAGAGAAAGGCTTCCTGCACTAAGAGGTAAAGAAAGCAACTTCGTCGGGGTATTTTTCAGGATATCTAGCAGTAGATAAATGTTTGTGTTCCTGAAGTGAATCCTCTAGGGTATTATCCAGGCCTACTGGCAATAGAACCAACACCAGAGATGAAAACTTATACTCTGAAAATCTTAAACTCATGATCTTCACTACCCTCCCTTGCATGAAACATTGTGATAAATCTTGATATTTGTTGAGTTAAACTGAAGTGGCATGATGGGGACTTCGTCTATTCACGGGGTAAGTGGGGAAACCAAAGTGATTTGCATGATGAATCAATACTTCCCGAAGAACCAAGCTCCTGCACAAAAAAAGTTAACTCAGACAGAGAAGCTGGAATTCTATGAGTGTGTCACCAAGTGTTGTAGTTGCTACAACCCCCTCCAAAAAATTTCACGATAATAAATTTTGGAGCCTTCCTCGGTCTTTTTTATTGTCCTCAAAAACTTTGAAGTTCATTTTATTGGTTTCCTTGCAATGTTGTGATCCCTTTTACAAGATAGAAAAAGTGTCACATTTTGGCATGTTAGTTGTCACATTGTATGCGTGAGCTTGTTCTAGTGATTCCAAGATATCACCTTTGTCAAAATGAGTTGTTCTAATGTTGTAATTATTTGGCGCACTCATTTCCAAAGTCTTGAGCACTGTTGCACAAATGTCGTCTTAATCATCATAAAGTATATATTTGTTGTCGCACTTGTCATAACCGATTGAAAAGTTGTCACACGGAGGAGAATTATTTGTTTGTATGTCATGGATGATCTATGTTGTTTGAGTCATCAAGATATGTTAATTATGTCATCACAGTCAAAGTTCATCACTGTTCACATCAACCTCACTGGTCCCACATTTAGTCATTCTTCAGAAAACTTCCCGACCAAGAAACTTAGCTTCATTGAACCTCTCCCGAGCTGCACATTGCGCAGTATTATTCCTAAAGATGAGACCTTGATGCTTGGAATTGCGCAATTTTAAGTGCCTTACTCCCAAGGCTACTCCATTGTGGAACTTTTGTAACCAAACCTTGACCTTTACATCCAGAATTGCGTATTCATGGCCTCCAGCCCAGCTTGAACTACACACTTTCAAAGCTCAAGCTTCAAGCTCATTCCCTGAGCCATGGAACTGGGCAATGCACATTTACCCATGCCTTCATTGACACCCAGAACTATGCATTAAGCTTTCCATGTGCCCATCCTTGCAGCCTATCTCACTGACTCCAAAAATTGTGCATTTATGTTCCCTAGCCCAGCTTGAACTACGCACAGTGCAGTCTCAATGCTTAGGGTTTCCCCTTTCTAGCTTGAACTGTGCCATTGTGCAGTCACTGAGCCTCCTTGTCCAACCTATCACTTATTTTGGGCTCAGGTCATGGATCAAAAAGCATCATATTAGGATAGTAGTTTTCAGATTGATTTCATCATGTCATGAGTGAATTGCAGGAACAGGTACTATATCATGTCATGACGAGATGATGAAGGAAGAGAAGAAGGAGGGAAGCATGCTCAAATGCACTTTTGGAGCTAAAATCACAAGATGATTGATTAAGAAGAAAGTGAAAGGACACAAGTTTGTGACCATTATCCAAGACTTGAAACCATTGAAGACTCCTTATCACTGAGGCATGCAGAGGAGAAAAGGAAAGCTCTTACATGAAGACACTCAACTCTCAGCAGCAGCAGTGGCTTGACATTGCCATGTCATCAAGAAGTCCATTTCAACAGTGTCTTGTCATGTCATGTCATGAGTGTTCATATGCCACATCACTATTGTATATCATTTCCATTGCAATCAAAACATATTGTAAAGTGGAATTCCAAAGGACACATAAATGTAATGAGTCATGTAAGTTAAAAAGTCACAGGAAGTCAAGCAGTCATGAGGGTAGTCAAAGAGTCACCCTTGGTTACATATATACTCCCTCATTGTATGAGAAAAGGACTTTTCACATTTGCTCCACCAGCAAAGCATTAGAGAGACAAACCAATTCTTTTGTGGAGCAAGGAGTGGCTCCAACACTCCACTATTGGAGCTAGTGATGTTCATTATACATAAGTTTCTTGGAACTTTTACTTAATAAAAAAAACCTTTCGAGGCCAGAATGTTCTTCATGCATGGACCATGAATGTTTGTAATACTATTATGCATATGTTTGTATTTCATGTTTGCTTTCACATGTACAAAGATAGTTGAATATTTCGGTTATTTTAGTGTTTATCCTGTTGAGAATGTGTTGTAATGGTTTTTAATATTGTCCCATCCTATTGGACTATTTTGTAGGATATTAGGTAGATATTTCTCAATTGTTGGTTGTTATGATCGTTGCACCCATTGTGGACTATTTTTTTGGATGTTAGATGGACCCTTTGGTTCATGTGTGTCTCTGCCTGGGTGGAACTATTACCTCTCTCTTAGAGGCTCACTTTTCTCTCTCCGTTGCAGTAGAATATCCTTAAAATTCTTGCAATAAGACATTCACCAAGCACACCCCCTTTCTTTTTGAAAGTACATTTTCATCCCTCTCTCTTGCTGATAGACAAAACAAGGGAAAATATTTAAGAACATGGCAACCGGGACTTTATTCCGGATCTAACTCCTACACCAAATGATGTGAGGTCTAGTTGGGACATTATATTGGGGAGACACCTTGAATGCTGGCGGATCCAGCATCGTCAACATTTTTGGTGTTAGAAGGAGGGCGGGAAGTATTTTATGGTTGATGAACCCATTGACCACAACATATCATCTTATGATCAAAGAAGCAATGCTTAGTGCACTTCCCCCACCTATGTTTCTAAAGTTGGTGACTCTTCCCAACCACAACCCACTTGAACTTGTGAAATACCATATAATCAACTTCGAGCTATCCATCCTATAACCCATCAGTTCACAAAAGAAATTAGATTGATCTCGAGAGTACTTAGTCTTCCATATTTGTCACCAAAGAAAAAAACCACCCCTACCGGGATAGTGGTTTCCTCTCTTGAACATGTAATTTTTTCCACCCTTAAAGATCTAGCAGACTCTGTGGAAAACACAATAAAAGCTCTAGTTTTTAGTGGTGGAAGCAGAGGAAACCTCGTACTCTCAGGCACATATTTTCTCGGGTTGGGCAATGAGGAAGAAGGAGAAGGTCCATCAAAATCTGACAAAAAATGGGAAAATAGAGAAGAAGAAGAAATGGCAGACCAAGATTTCGATTGAATGACTCATGGTCCACTTCCACTTCTAGGTATGTTGCACAAGATGCCAAAGCATTCGGAGAAGCTCCTAACGAAGTATGACCCTAATAAATTAGTGAAGGTTGAATACCATATGGGAAACTTTTACCTACATTTGCAAACACTTGAGGTACATCATGATGGTGTTGCATGTAGAATTTTCCCGTGTACCTTAGATGGTAGAGTAGTTGTATGGTACCACAGCCTTCCATTCAACTCCTTCCAGAATTAGAGGGGGTTTAAGAAACTGTTCCTTGAGAAAATTTTTGATGATAAGTCCCTCGCTATGTTATTGAAAGAGTTGGGTAATATAAAGATGGAATAGAAAGATAAATTGAAAGTATTCAACCATAGATTCAACCGAATTTTGAACAAATTTCCAGAAGATATGAAACCTCATGACTCCATCACCATGTATTACTACACTTTTTCCTTGTCGGCGAGCATTGCGCAGTTCGTGAAGCGAGTATTACGCAGTTCATGAAGTGAACTGTGAAACCATCACTTATGGAAAAATATGAAGAGGCTATCTCATTTGAGAAAGACTTGCACACAATTGGATGCATCTCATACAATGAACCAACAAAAGACACAAAAAAATGAGTAGAAGGTCTCAGGCCTCCACAAGTAAGGCCAAAGAGAAAGAACCATTTGATCTTGACAACTTGACCTGCATGGTTAAGAAATTGTCAATCAAGTTGGCAGAACTCAAACAAAGGTCAATCGAGACCGTCGTGAGCAGCAAGCCTCCATGATACAATTTGCTTAGGATGATTGCAAATTCAGGTAACAGTAGTAACCAGCTCACAAAAATAGAAGAAAGGATAGATCAACGACCTAGAAATCGGCCTATTTGAGGGGGAAACCTCATTTACATTAAATAAATGAACAATTCTTGGATGATACAATTGAAAAAACCTCCTTTCTATATATAGGGGTCCAAGGGGTCACAATATAATCCTAGCCAACATAACAATAATAATGTAAGGGCACAACAATAACAATAGTGGGATTCTATGGGGCATAATAATAATAATATGGAGACTACATGGGCACAAAAATAACAATAAGGGGGCTACACTACCAATAACAATAAGGGGATACACTAGTATTATAGGGACCTCGCATGCCCCTCTCCTTCAAAAAAGTGTTATCCTCAACGCTTAGTAGTTATGGATGCTTCTGTATAAAATTCTCATCCTCCCATGTCGAATCTTCAGCCGGTAATTTCCTCCACTTGAAGAGATGCTCTGAAATTTATCAATTTCATAGTTGTCGAGTTCTTGTTTTCATGACTTATTTAGATTCCAATATGATTTTTCCATCCTCGTCAAGTTCTGGAAATATTGTTTGAATTGTGAGCTTGTCACCTATAACCCTCTTTAAGCATGAAACATGGAAAATTGGGTGCACTTGGGAAGATGTAGGAAGCTCCAATTTGTATGCCATAGTACCAATATTTTCCAACACCTTTTAAGGACCATAATACTTTAGTGATAATTTATTATCCTTCTTAGCTTGCTTGAGGGACATTTTTTTATATGGTTGTAGCCGTAAAAATACCGAATCTCCTACATAAAAACTTATTTCGCTGTGATGTTGATTTGCCTATTATTCCATTCAATTCTGCACCAAAGTGAGGTTATCCTTTAAGAGTTTGAGAACTTGTTGTTGATGCTCGATGTGATCTTCCAATTCTTGAACCTTATAATTTTCTTTAAAAGATGATGTGATGGAGGGTGGATGATATCCATAAAGTGTCATAAATAGGGTCATTTTTGTTGCAGAATGGAAGGAATTTTTATACCACCATTTAGCCAGAGGTAACCACTTGACCCATTGTATTTGTTTGCCGAATACACAGCAACGAAGGTATCATTTCAAACAGTTGTTCAATATCTCATTTTTCCCATCAGATTGAGCATGATATGATGAGCTATGAGCTAATTGAGTACCCAAACAAGAAAATAATTTCTTCCAAAAATTTCCTGTAAAAATAGGATCTTTGTCACTTACAATAATCTTTGGGTTTCCATGTAGATTTTGAATTATTTCCATAAATGCAGTAGCAATTGTACTACCTTTAAATGGATGAGATAATGCACAAATGCGTGAATACTTAGTAAGTCTATCAATTACCACCATGATGATGGTCTTTCCTTTGGACTTGGGTAAACCTGTGCTAAAATCCATTGAAACCTCCTCCCAATGTTGACTTGGAATGAATAAAGGTTGTAACAGACCTAGGGTCTTAACTATCTCAACTTTACTCTGTTGGTTTTTAACTGTCTCAACTTTATTTTGTTGGAAAACCAAACATTCTGCCACAAAATTTTGAATATTAGATTTAAGGCCATCCCAAAATAATTCCTTCTTGACCCCATGGTAAGTTTTTAAAAATCCTGAGTGCCCTCCTAAGGGAGAGGTGTGCAATTCCAAAAGAATTTTTTGTTTGAGTTGGGAATTATTACAAAGATATAAGTGATCTTTGCACCATAATGAATCATTTTTCCAGCTAAATGTTTCAGATGTACTAGGATCTTGCTACAACTTTTGAATGAGTGTCCACACCTCTTCATCATTCTTCCATTCATCCCTTGCTCCATTTATCCGCTCAAGTTGGATAATAGAAATGGCACAAAGCAATGCTTCCATGTCCTCATCCTTTCTTGAGTGTGCATCTGCAACAACATTTTTCTTCCCTTTTTTTAGATGACTTCAAAGTCATAACCCAACATCTTTGTGACCCATTTTTTCTGATCTTCTGAAGATAATATTTGTTCCAAAAATTATTTAATACTATCATGATCTGTTTTTACCTTGAATTGTCTTCTCATTAGGTAAAGGTCATCATTTCTTTAGTGCATGTAGTATTGCCAACATTTCATTCTCATACATAGGTTTCAGTAAATACTTTCCTTTGATTGGATGACTTTCAAAAGCAATGGTTCTTCCTTCTTGCATTAAAACCACACCAATTCCATTTCATGATGCATAACATTCCACAATAAAGGTTTTTGTGAAGTCTGGCATAGCTAATATCGGTGCTTGGCACATCGCCTCCTTAAGATGTTCAAAGGCCTTAATTGCTTCTGGAGTCCAAGAAAATGCATCTTTCTTTAGTAATGATGCTAGAGGTGCCGATATTATCCCATAACTCTTAACCAACTTGCGATAATACCCTGTTAACCCCAAAAATCCTCGAAGATGCTTTATGGTTGTAGGGATTTTCCATTCCTTAATGGATTTAATTTTGTTAGGGTCTACCTTAACACCCTCATGAGATACAATATGACCCAAATATTCCACCTCTTGTACTCCAAAGGAACATTTGGAAGTTTTTGAAATTGTTTCTCCTCCAATAGATTGAGAACCATGTCATACATGTTGAACATGATCCTTCCAAGACTTGTTTTAGATTACTATATCATCAAAAAATACTAACACAAATTTTCTAAGGAAGGTTTTGAAAATGGAATTCATCAAACCTTGAAATGTGGAAGGTGCATCAGTAAGGCCAAAAGGCATGACCAAAAATTCATAATGACCCTCATGAGATCTGAATGTTGTTTTCAAAATTTCTTCAGTCTTCATTCTAATTTGATAATATCAAGAACAAAGATCCAGCTTGGTGAAGTAAATTTCTCCATTTAATTCATCAAATAATTCATCAATGATGGGGATGGGAAATTTATCTTTAATAGTGAGCTTTTTGAGCTACCTATAATCTGGACACATACACCATGATCCATCCTTATTGTGCACCCATACTATTGGAGCAGAGAAAGAACTTTGACTAGGTTGAATTATACCAGCCTCTAGCATTCCTGCAACCATACGTTCAATCTCACTCTTTTAGGCACAAGGACATATGTAGGGCCTGATGTTTGGAGGAACACCTCCTAGACTCAAATTAATAGCATGATCATGATCACTAATAGGTGGGAGCCATTTGGTAGTTTCAAACACCTTGGCATGATTGTCTAAGATTGGAGATCTAGAGAAATAGATGATTTTGATGTTTGAACCTTTAGTGAGCATAATTGCACAATTACGCCCATTGTTCTTTCTTAAGAATATTTGTCATGGAATTAGAGCTGATTATCTTTCTTGGCTTCCCTGTGATACCCCGTAATTAAACTTCCTTTCCTTCCCATAAAAAATTCGAGAAAAGTTCTTGAAAATTAAAAGCTATCTTCCCCAAAGATTATAACCATTGGACTCCTAGTACAGCATCAGCACCACCCATTGGAATGGAGAGCATTGGAGTATTCAATACATATTCCCCCATGGTTATCTTGATAATATGGCACTTTCCAGAGCAATTTATAGTTCCTCTATTTGCAACCATTACTTGACACTCTGGTTCTGCGTATAGGAAGCAATTCACTTCCTTGGCTACCTTACAATGTACAAAATTATGTGTACTACCCGAATCAATAATCACTATTACATTTTTCTTCTTGATATTTCCTTCTATATTGAGAGTTTAAGGAGTGGTAATTCCTACCAATGCATTACAAGATATGGTCGGATTCATTTCCTCTTTCTCTAGGGTTGGTTCCTGGTATATATCCTCTTCTTTTGAAGTTTCTTGTTCATTTTCTTCCTCCTCTTCACAATCTATGTAAAATAATTTATTCTCGACACACTTATGACCTTTAGTGTGTTTTTTGTCACAATTGTAGACAACCCTTTTGCTCATTTTTCTTCCAATTATTTTGGTGTCAACCCTGTAGGTTGTGGAAGTCTAGGAGTAGCAACATTTCAATCATTATAGTTGTGAGTGGTAGGCTTCCTTATCGCCATAATTTTTCTTTCAATTTTTCTTGCCACCTTCTCCAATGAATCAAGTTCCCAAAGGTGAACCTCATGTTGGATGTTATCCTTTAAAGTCCCTATGAAGACATCAATCCTGTGTTCCTCTGGAATATCAGTTACCCTTATATTCAATTTTTGGAAGTCCTCACTGTGCTCCAACATTGAACCCCTTTGTTTGAGATTTATCAATTAGCTAAAGAAGGTGTTGCTCTTTGTATCTGCATAATGTGCTATCATTTCCTCCGTAAAAATTGACCAAGTGAAAAAAAAAATTACGAGAACAATGCCATCAATACCATACAAATGTATTATGTTCTAAATATAAATTTTCAATGCATACCTTTTGTGTGTTTTTCACATTATGGAGATCAAAATATTGCTCCATCTGTAGTATCCATGTTACCGGATCCTTTCCATCAAAATTCCTCATATCAATCTTTGGAATATGGTGAGTCTTAAATCCAACGTTAGAGTCTATGAAATCATGATTGAAATTTTTTTTTTCATCATGAGTTTCAACTACTATCATTGCTATTAGGAATAATTTCTTGTAGCAGCTTTTTCAAACCTTCCTTCAAACTTTCCATGACTGCTTTTAGACCATTCTTCATGTCTTCCATGTTTCCTTTCAGTTTTTCTTCTATACCATCGATCTTGGCTTCCACTCCATTATTCAAACCATCCATCTTATCTTCCACATCTTTCTTCAAACCATCCATCTTAGCCTCCATTTCATTTTTTTTTTACCCTTTGCGAAAGAGAAATTTGTTGCACTTGGTCTCGTATTTTTTATATATCATGTTGCACTTCTTCCTCTTCATGAGTCATAGTAGAGCTTTCTAAGAGCTTAATGGGTGTGGAATTATTTTTGGGGGGAATTTTAGAACCCAATAATGATATCTATGCTTCAATATTCCCTTGGAATCACTTCAAACTAGTCTTTCAAACAAGACTTATACAATTTAAAGAAAAACAATACACACTTTTTTCTTGCTTTTGAGGAGCTCAATATTGATGTTGATGTATCTCTGCAATTTTGTATCCCAAACATTTGATACTTGGTCCTATAGTATCCCTTTGAGTCTTCTTTCCAATGCCAGAGGTCATACCTAATTTGGATTCTTCAAGTTAAATTTATGCATGATCTCCCACAATGACCTAATCATGGACCACTTTAGTAGAGAAAACTTGTACGATGTGCCACGTGTCATTGTTTCGACCTTCAGCTCATAAATCGATACAAGAGAAACTATAGTCCATGAAATTTCTTCCAATTTTTACAAAATTCCAATCTGACACCTGAAACAAAAGTTATGATGATTTCCCTTGGTCACCTATTTGAGATGAAATTCTGGAGCCTGCAAAAACCCTAACTTCCACAAATCATATCTTTGAAACTATATCAAAGCAAGGTCTGAAATTTTTACACAAAGTTAATAAATATTTCGGCTCCATGTGGTAAAAATTTCAGCTTCTTAAGCCTCGTAAAAAAAAAAATTATAGTGAAAATTCTAAGATGTCCTGTTTGACGAAGCGAAACCCTAGAATCCCAAGCTCTAATACCAAATGTTATGAAACCAGCTCACAAAATAAAATAAAAGATAGATCAACAATTTATAAATCAGCCTCTTTGAGGGGGAAACCTCCTTTACATTACATAAATGAACAATTCTTGGATGATAAAAATGAAAAAACCTCCTTTCTATATATAGGGGTCCAAGGGGTCACAGTATAATGCTAACCGACATAACAATAACAATGTAAGGGCACAACAATAAAAATAGTGGGCTTCTATGGGGCACAATAATAATAATATGGGGACTAGATGGGCACAAAAATAACAATAAGGGGGCTACACTAACAATAACAATAAGGGGATACACTAGTATTATAGGGGCCTAGCATTAAGAAATAGTTCCTTGAGTAAATTGTTGATGATAAGACCCTCGCCATGTTATTGAAAGAGTTCGGTAATCTAAAGATGGATCAGAAAGAGAAGTGAAAGACTTCAACCAGATTCTCAATCGGATTTTGAACATATTTCCAGAAGATACAAAACCTCATGACTCCATCACCATAGATTACTACACTTTTGCCTTGTCGGTGAGCATTGCACAGTTTGTAAAGCGAACTGTGAAACCATCACTTATGGAAAAATATGAAGAGGCTATCGTGGTTGAGAAATAATTGCACACAATTGGAGTCATCTCGTACAATGAACCAACAAAAGTCTCCAAAGACACAAGTAGAAGGTCTCAGGCCTCCATATGTAAGGCCAAATAGAAATAACTGTCTGATCTTGACAACTTGACCCGCATGGTTAAGAATCTGTAAAACGAGTTGAAAGAACTCAAACAAAGGTCAAGTGATATCGTTGTGAGCAGAAAGCCTCTTTGATACAACTTACTTAAGATGATTTTGAATTCAGGTAAGAGCAGTAACCAATTGGTAAAATCTTCACAGAGCTCAAACGTTGTGTGGAATCTTGACAACTTGGGCGACTTGGGCATGAATGTATAATATTCATTCCATCAACAGCACCATTCTGAGAAAACATGCCCACAATGGAATCACACCATGAGCTCTATTTCTATGCATTTTTGTGATGTGGTGCTTATCAGATGTGGTGCTTACTGATAAGCAGACCGGTCCCTAAGAAGAAAAGTAAGAAGTTGTTGCAATCGATGAGGCTCCAATTTTTTTGAACTCAGTAAACATGTTCAATTGTATACTTTCAGCCGAGAAGAGAACAACTAAGAAGTAGCCTCCAAGTGACCCTCTGGACCAACTGTAGACCAACCGATATAACTCAATAAGCCAAGGTCCATCCATTACAGTAGATTTGACAAAGCAGACATTCAAAGAAGCCTTGTTAATGAAAATAAATCCACTAGTCAATTCATCGCAGAACACTTAGAGTAAGTTTGGGAAATCAATCCCAACAAATAGTACTTCCGCAAACAGCAAAGATAATACCATTTCTCTGGAAGTCACAATTCAAGCTACCTCCCCAAACACTTTGGCTTCCCTTCCCACTATAGACTATAACATAGTTGAATACATGAAGAAGGTTCATGTGAACATTTCATTGTTTGAGTTAATGAAGATCACGAACCAATGAAACATTCTCTTGTGCGCCCTTGGGAAATCCACTATAGGTAACAATGCCCCTTCACACAAGGGATCGGGTATGTCTTCTGGTTCCCTCAACTCAACACTTAATGCTTTAACAATGGAAGTGAACACACTATGCTCTCCCTTTCTCTTAACATCTTAAATTTTCAACTTCAATGTACACAATTACTTGGTTGATTCTTGTGCATCAATGAATGTAATGACATTATCCATTGCAAATAAAATAAATGCAAAATGGGATAAAACAGATGCACGGATCATTCAGTTGGACAAGACTCTTTTCCATACAGTGGGTGAACTTAGAGACTTGATCATCCACTTATCTTCTAATGGACGAGTTCACCAATGCATAAAGTATTGATTGTGGATATACTAGAGAAATACATACTTTTGTTAAGTAGATATTGGTCAAGTATGTTACAAGGATACTTTGCTACATACTGGTCACAATTATGGCTTCCACAAGGGCAGAAATGACCAGATTCGAGTGAATTCAGAAACATACATGAAACATAATGTTACTCCCTTGAATGGAAAAAAAGAACCAGTGGCTTTCACAGACCTTATTTTCGACAATTACTTCCTAGAGACACATCTTGGGTGTTATCTTGCACAGCCATCCCCAGTCCCACTAGAAACACAGTTGGAGCTCCTTCCTAGTCCAACTGGTGCAGATGACCTTTGTACAGTAAGTAGTTGTAGTAGTATTAGTAGCACTAGTACTAGTGTATTTCATGATCCTTGTATAGATAACATGTGGACTTTTTACTTTGATAGTTCTAAGACACAGGAAGGTTATCGATTTGGTTGCATTTTAATAGACCTGCTACAGAGAAAACAATTGATCTCGAACCGCTTGGAATTTAAGTGCACAAACAACACAGCTAAGTATGAGGCACTCATCTTGGGCTTAAAAAGATCCATTGACCTCAAGCTTGCGTACTTAAAATCAGTAGGTGATTCGGAAATTATGGTGCCACAGGTACGTGACACCATACATTGTGTTTTGCCTCATCTAAAGAGTTACCAACAAAATGCATGGCATTTAATTTTGCATTTCCAAGATTTTAATATTATTTTTGCTCCAAGAATGCGTAGCGCAGCTGTAGATTCATTATCCAATGCTACTGCTTGGTTGTCACGATTGAGGGATGAATTTTCTATATAAATTATTTAACCATTCGTCTCTAATAACATCACTAACTTACACGTTTTTAATGATGACCAGCAGATACTTTGCTTCATGGTGAATGTTGATGTGTTCAAAGACGCAACAATCAATGAGGACAAGCATGAAAAGGCACTGTAGGATGCAGCTAGTTCGAGTAAAGGAAATCTCATCCCAAAGGGTGTGGTATCTTTAGAGAAGTTGTATGATCTACAGAATCTCTTTCGAGGACCTGTTAATGCCAAAACCCAGAATTCCACTTTGTCGCACGAACATATTAACTTGGGAACAGACAGAGATCCAAAATATGTCAATCATGGTATTTTTTGTACACCACAAGAGCGGTAAGACTTTATCCTCTTATTCAATCAGTACCAAAATGTGTTCATGTGGACATATGATTAACTAAAAACTTATGACACGCGAATCATCCAGCATGTAATACGAATAAAAGAAGGGGCCAAGCCATTTTAGTAGAAACTAAGAAAATTACATCCAACACTTCAATCCCTCATTCATAAAGAGTTAAAGAAGCTATTGGATGCTCAGATCATATACAAAGTGTGACACTCTACCTAGGTGTAAAATTTGGTCCCTGTCAGAAATAATTCTAGGGAGATCCGTCTATGTGTTGATTTATGAAATCTCAATTGCGCCTCGGACAAGGATAATTACCTCGTGTCATCCATAGAACGAATTTAACAAATAGTATCAGGGTTTGAAATTTTTTCTCTACTCAATGGATATTCAGGCTACAACTAGGATTTAGCATCGAAACCTAACAGACTCAAGAGCACCTTCAGAATGAAGTGGGATACGTTCGCTTTTAAGAAAATTCCATTTGAGTTGTTCAACGTTGGTGCAACCTTTCAACAAGTTGTGGACATCGCGTTCCGTTGATTGATTGGGTAGTGCATAATGGTCTGTCTTGATGATATAACTATGTTTTCTAGATAGAGGTAATATCACATACAAGTATTGGATATCCTTCAATCCTAAGAAAATCATCTTCGTAGTGTCTAAGGGTAATCTCTTGGACCACATTATTGATAAAAGTGGGATTAAGGTAGACCTAGACAGGGTTAGAACAATCACGCATATGCCCTTCCCAGTGAACAAGAAAGCTATGCAGTCCTTCCTGGGGAAGATCAACTTTCTCCACAAGTTCATCTCTGATTATGCTCAGATTTTAAAACCAATACTGAAGATGGTGAAGAAGGATGTTATTTACAAATGGGATAAAACGGAAAACTATGTGTTTTCCCATATAAAACAATTTATCGCAGAAGCACCGATGCTATACAACCTAGATTTCAATAAATATTTTTTTCTCTACACCTTTGCTTCTGACACATCCCTTACTGACTTACTTACGCAAAAAAATGACTTGAAAAATGAGCTGCCAATTTCTTTCATGAGCGCAAGTCTACAAGGACCTGACCTAAACTACCCCTTTGTAGAAAACCAGGCTTGTCCATTTTATAAGGCAGTTAAGCACTTTCGTTATCTTTGTTTTGCACCCAGCGTTCAGATCATTTCTTGTTCAACAAGAGCTGGGTGAAAAGAGAGCGAATTGGATGACTGGTTTGCAATAATATGATCTATAAATCAAACTAGTTCACACAATCAAGGTTCATGGTCTTTGTCTACTAGCATAAGAAGCAGTCGACGTAAAATAATAAGAAGATCCTTCAGAATGGGAGCAAGAAATTTACATGTGCAACATTAAGCAAGACTCCCCCACTACCAGCATAAATCCATGGTATGCAGACGTGGGCCAATACCTTGAGAACGACGTTGTTCCCTCCCATTTTTCTTCACAGCAGAATAGGGCACTAAGGCTTAAAGAGTTATCTTACTAGTTGGTGCATGGGGTGCTTTTCATAAAGCATCATAACATAGTATTGCTCAGACACTTGCATGCACATGATTCAGAAAAGGCATTACATGATCTCCACGAAGGACCAGTTGGGGGACACTTTGTGAGAAACACAACGGCACACAAAATCATGTGGGTTGGTTTCTACTGGATTACACTATTTAAAGGTGCTCATGCATACGTCAAAAAATGTCCAGTCTATCAAAATTTTTCCGGCAGGAACAATAGGTCATCTTCCCAACTGCAGCATGTCGCAGTGGAAGAATTGTTTCAACAGTGAGGCTTGGATATTATCAGTGAAATATTTATGAATTCATGAAATCATCACCGCTACATTCTCATGGCTACAGATTAATTCACATGATGGACGGAAGCAGTTCCACTCAAACAGGTGAATGATCAGGAGGTCATCAAAAATCCTGTAATAGAAAATCATTTCCAGGTTTGGTGTTCTCACTTCACTTGTTTTTTACAATGCAACATATTTATCATTGTTAAATCTTTATGACTTTGGATTGGAAAATGGAATAGTATTGAAGCATTTTTCTAACTACTACCCTCAGGGGAATGGTCTGGATTAATCCATGAATAATAACTTGATCTTCATCATTAAGAAGACCATATTTTCTCAGCAGAGGAACTGGCACTCTTCTTTGGTAAAATCTCTATGGGTTGACCGAGTCACTCCCAAGCCTTCCCTAAACACCTCCCTTACATCCTAGTGTACAAAAAAGAAGCCATCCTCCCTCCCAACATCTACTTTCCTGCTCTCCAACTCTCCCAAGAATCCCAAGGCAAGCCATGTCTTTTAGTGTGGTGTAGGATGGGCACCCTTTATAAGCTCCAGGAAAGAAGGCTGAAAGCCAAATAAAAATGCTTACTTCATCAAAATCGTATCAAGAGGTGGTTCTACAAGAAGTATGTAGGGAAGCGCAACTTTAGTGTGGGTGACTTAGTCTTGAAATGGGACAAATCCCATGAAGACAAAGGCAAACACACTAAGTTTCAATCATCGTGGATTGGACCGTTCATTGTACACGAGAAGCTTGGCTAACACACCTATCACCTTCAATCACTTGACGGGAAGACTGACTCTCTTCTTGTCAATGGAGAATATCTCAAACATTAATTTCAATGAAAATCAGGGGTTGATCCCTACACTATGAACATATTTTCTCTTGTTTTCTGCATTCTTGTTCTTGTTGTTTTCCTTGTTTCTTTTTTTCTTTTGTTTTCATTTGAATAAGTGTTTTCCTCACCCATCTGTTGGTTTTTGAGATTATGTGTGGCTAAAGTATAAGGAGCCTTGGGACACTTAAACATTTGGTTAGTATTTGGGTTGTCTTCCTTGTATTGGTTATGTCTTTTGGCCAATGAAGTTCCTATGGAAAATACGATCCATCTGTAAGGAGATTTTTTCGGAAAACCATGAACTCGTGTCTACCATGGAAACCTTATGCCCATATTCGTTTATTTTTTTTGGTGTTTTCATGTTTATTGAATTAGTAAAAAGGGAGAAGGGGGAAATCTAAATGAGAAAAACTAAAATAGATGAACCTATATACTTCTCTAAAGGAATAACCTCTCATGCTCTTAATAAGTCAAGATCCTCTTCTACCCAAGATAAATAAGTGCCAATGCACAGTCCTCTTTTCAAAAAATAAAAAATGAAGGCGAAAGAAGAGAAAGGATTCATGTGTAGAGAGGTAAATAAAGAAACTTTGTCGAGGTATTGTTTAGGCTTTTTGATAGTGGAGAAATTTTTGTGTTCCTTAAGTTACTTCATCGGGGTATTGTCTAAGCCTTATCATAGTGGAGCGACACCGGAGATGAAAAATTATACTCTGAAAAACTTAAACTCGTGAGCTTCACTACCCTTCCCTGCTTGAAATATTGTGATAAAGCTGAATCTTTGTTGATTTAAACTGAAGTGGCATGATGGGTACTTATTTTATTCACGGGGTAAGTGGGGAAACCAAAGTGATCTGCATGACGAATCAATACTCCCCGAAGAACCAAGGCACTGCACAAAAGAAGTTAACCAAGGCAAAGAAGTTGGAATTATACCAGTGTGTCACCAAGTGTTGTAGCTGCTACAACCCCCTCCAAAATTTTAACCTATACTAAATTTTGGAGCCTTCCATGGTCTTTTTCATTGTTGTCACAAACTTTGAAGTTCATTTTATTGGTTTCCTTGCAATGTTGTGATCCATTTCGCAAGATAGGAAAAGTGTCGTATTTTGGCATGTTGGTTGTCGCACTGTATGTATGAGCTTGTTCTAGTGATTCCAAGAGGTTAGCTTTGTGATAATGAGTTGTTCTAACCTTGTAAGTATCCGTTGCACTCATTTCCAAAGTCTTGAGCATTTTCGCACAAGTGTCTCCACAGTCATCGTAAAGTCTATCTTTGGTATCGCACTTGCCATAACCGGTTGAAAAGTTGTCACACAAAGGAGAATGATTTTTTCGTATGTCATGGATTATTTATGTTGTTTGAGTTGTCAAGATATGCTAAGTATGTGATCACATTAAAAGTTCATCATTGTTCACATCAACCTCACTAGTCCCACAATTAGTCATTGTTCGAAAAAATTCTCGACCAAGAAAATTAGGTTCACTGTACCTCTCCCGAGCTGTGCACTGCGCAGTCTCAGTCCTCAAGTTGAGACCTTGTTACTTGACACTGTGTAGTGCAAAGTTCTTGTCTCCCAAGACTCTCCATTGCATATTTTTTGTGACCAAACCTTGACCTTGACCTCCAGAATTGTGCAGTCATGGCCTTCATCCCGGCTTGAACTGCACACTTCACAAGCTCAAGCTTCAAGCTCATTCCTTGATCCCTGGAACTTCATAGTGCGCAGTTACCCAGGCCTTCCTTGACACCCATAACTGCATCGTAAGCTTTCCTCATGCCCATCCTTGCAGCCTGTATCACTCGCTCCGAAAATTGCATATTTATGTTCCCAATAACAGCTTGAACTACGCACTGTGCACTCTCAAAGCTCAGGGCTTCCCCTTGCCATCCTGAATTGCATAGTTGTGGAGTCACCGAGCCTCCTTGTCCAACCTGTCACTTTTTCTGAGCTCAGTTCATGGATCAAAATGCATCATCTTAGGCTATGGGTTTTCGGATTGATTCTGTCCCGTCGTGAGTGAATTGCAAGAACAAGTACTCTATCATGTCATGACGAGATGATGAAGGAAGACAAGGAGGAGGAAAGCATGCTCAAAGGAAATTTTGCAGCTGAAATCACAAGATGGTTGATTAAGAAGAAAGCGAAAGGACATAATTTTGCGACCACTATCCAAGAATTGAGACCATTGAAGACTCCTTATCACCAAGGCATGTGGAGGAGAAAAGGAAAGCTTTTTCATGAAGACACCCAACTATCAGCAGCAGCAGTTGCTTGAAATTTCCATTTCATCAAGCAGTCCATGTCAATAGTGTCACATCATGCCATGTCATGAGTGGTCATATTCCACATCACTATTGTATATCATGTTCATTGTAATCAAAATGTATTATAAAGTGGAAGTCCAAAGGACACACATGAATGTAATGAGACATGTAAGTTAAAAATTCATGGGAATTCAAACAGTAATGAGGGTAGTCAAAGAGTCACCCTTGGTTATATATACTCCCTCATTGTATGAGCAAAGGACTTTTCACCTTGGCTCCACCAGCAAAGCACTAGAGAGAGAAATCAGTTCTTTTGTGGAGCAAGGAGTGGCTCCAACGCTCCACTATTGGAGCTAGTGATGTTCATTATACATATGTGTCTTGGAACTTGTTGATAGTGTGGGATCCACCAACATTCAAGGTATCTCCCAGATATGAAGTCCCAACTAGACCTCGCACCATTTGGAGTAGGATTCCCAACAGTGGGGTATTTAATGATATGCCTTGGATTGCAAAACGCATAGAGTTGTGTATGGTGTCTTTGGTTAAAACAAGTGTGTGACCTTATGGGAAATAAATATGATGCATGAGTAGTTCTAATAGCAAAGGGGAGAAGGAAGTGTGCCCCTTGGAAGCTTGTAATAGTATGCAGCTTGAAAGGAACATGCGAGCTGAAAAGACATCACACAAACTAACAAGCAGAATAGTCCACAAGTTAAAGGTGACAGATTAAAATGTAAGCACGCATTCAACATGATTTGTACAAATGCAAACGAAATATTTCATAACAATATGTGTAATTTAAACAACATACATCGCAAACATAACCGGATTAGTCCAACTACATTTACAATATATGCATGAAGATGTGTCAGCTCTGATGATATATTATAAATGAAAGTTCCATTCATACATACAACATGACAAACCACTCGCCCCAATAGTGGAACGTGAATTCAATAACACCTGCTCCTACCAAAGAAGTATATTTCCTCTACGCTATGGAGAAGCCAAGGCTGATACAAAACTCCCAAGCCTAATCCTAGCCAAAATCTTGGCTCCCAAAAGCCCTTTACAAGAGTTATGAGGATGTATTTATAACCAAAGTGGGGTGACTCTTCGCATGCCCTGTTAGCGACTCTTCGAATCCCCTCATAACTCTTCACATTACATATGATTCTTCACATTCCATCATGGACACATGGAATTTCACTCATTTAATGATTACAAATAATATTACAATTTCCACTCGTACCTATATAAGACAAAATAGGGTAGAGACAACATGACAGCCTAACAAGACAAAAAACTATGATGTTGGTGTGGGGTTGAACTTAAGCTAGGCATATTGGACTTGTTTATTCTTGGTCACGTACTCATACCAAGCTTGGTACTATGTGATGGTCTCCCCAAACAACGAGATAGTGTTAGGATGGAAGAAGACTCTTTCCTCCAATGCATCTGGGTACAATCTCTTGGAACCGGTCTTCACATCTTCTTCAATCAGGTGCAACATGGTTTTAATCTGAACCAGGCCACAAATGTAATTATGCAAGGTCTATCTGTTGATCTCCATTTCCTCTCAGGTGGCCTCCTGCTCTAGCTGCTTTAGGTACTGATCAATCTCCTACCTGACTTGTTGCTTTCGCTTAGCCTTGCTAAGTGTACCAATTGATGGGATCGAGTGGGTCCTCACCATGAAATCCAAGAAATAATAGATCTATCCATATGAGGCTTGAATTCTTTTAATGAACGAGGTGAGTTTCTTGTTGTTCTGGATTAGCATCTGAACTCTGGATTTCTCTTAATTTGCATGTGGCTTCATCTTCTTTACCAATGTAAGCGGTGCAACCCTGTATTGCATTTTCCACTCATGCATGGCAATGATGGAAATTTGTATATTCCTGAGGATTCTGATAAACTCTCTACTCTGTCGTAGTAGGTCATTTAGGTGGAAAACTACCTTATGGATGGTTACCAACTCATAAATATCATGCATAGTGTATCCAAGTGTGGATACTTCAGCAAGTATCACTACTTGAATCTCCTCGCAGTAGACCTGTGCGGACAGTGCTCTCTACGTTGTTGCACAGATTTGATCATTATCTTTCGGAAGTGCATGTATGTTTTGGGTTGACTGCTTGTTCTCGGAAACCAAACACAGTGTATTAGATCT
The DNA here is from genome assembly GCA_034641835.2 of Pinus albicaulis. Classification (NCBI taxonomy): domain Eukaryota; kingdom Viridiplantae; phylum Streptophyta; class Pinopsida; order Pinales; family Pinaceae; genus Pinus; species Pinus albicaulis. The sequence continues at coordinate 680,325,378 of CM076569.1, read as the reverse complement.
AGCTACTCCTGCAAAGTCCCAGCTGGCATTGGAAATGGAATTCAGATTCTTTTTGGTGTCTTCCACGATCACCCTTTCTCTCATGAACGCGAGTGATGTATGATCATCCAGGAAATGATTTCTTCGCGCTTGTAAGATATTCTTCTGAAACTCATCAAATGATAGATTGTACACGTCCATGACTGGATCATCATCAAGGGGAATCACCGCCCCTTCCTCACTTGGTGCTTGCTCTGCAGTTGGAGGTGGTGGAGTATGAGAAGTGGGTTGAGGTTCACTAGGCATCAAGTCCACATCTTCATTTAGCAGCTCCAGTCCCACTTCCATGTTTGTTATTTCAATCAACTATTCAAGCTCTTGAGAAAACTCATGTTCTTGCATCTGTTCGCTCACTCCTTCTGCTGTCGGCTGATCGTGCACCTATTCTTCAACCTATATAGGTGTCAACTCTGTTGTTGTGGCACATTTCCTTTCATCCTCTTCCTTATTTTGTCTCTCCTATTTTTCTATTCTTCTAAGCTCTCGTTCTTCCTTCAATTCTTGTTCTTATCTCTGCGCTCTCTGCACTACTTCTTTTAAGCTCTACTTATCTCTCTTTCTCGGCTCTACTCATTGTTGCCTTTGTTCCCTCTTTGTTTCAACCACCAAAGCTACATTTTCGATAAGAGGATCTTCTTTCATTTTCTATATTTGTTCCACTTTTTTATGGTCTACTACCTTTCTCTTTCCTTTGTCACATGTTGAACCATTTACTGTTGTTGTTGTTGCTGCTTCCAGAACTGTTGTCTCCTGTGGGACAACTTGAGAAGTCCCAGTTGTACTGATCGTATCAAGTGTTCGGGAAGAGTTATAACAGTTCTTCAATTGTTCCTCCTTTGGCCACTGATATATCCTCCTGACCTAGTTGAAGTTCACTCTCGCATAATGCTCTTTGAAAATTCCCCTCGGATCATACAGATTCTAACTCTTTGTGTTGAACTTGAATTTGATCATCTCTTTGATTTCAGCATTTGCGAACTTGAGATTCTTGATCTCGTATAATCCAACCTACAAAGGAAGAGCTGGCCATGGGGCCTTCGTCGTCCTATGCAGTGTTGTTGACAATCTTGTGGATAGGTGATAAGCTATCTCTTGCATGACCAATTTGACGGTGGCATATATTTCTAGAAGATGTGACGACTTCTTCCCACCGAACACTCTGATCAATGTGCCATCCGGTAAGGCGAACCAATAAGCAATCTTTGATATTGCCTCCATAGTTGCTCGGGACATGCAAGGTGGGTCTTCTTGAAAGATGAGCCTATAGAGAGGGATAATGAAATGATCAGTAAGCTACTCCATGACTCCATGATGAATGCAATCCGAGAGTAGCTGGCAATAGATATGTATGGTAGTTTTTCTCGGTGTCCATGTCCAGTTCATGCTAGGGAACTGGTTTTGCGCACAAATTGCATCCAGTAGGTATGCAGACATGTATAAGCGTGCTTTCTCGCCCTTGAATGGATTGTGATATTTTTTCACATGAACTCTCAACTAATGATCCAATAGGTCTGACCAATTGAAAGGCTTCCCCTCGTTCACTACCTGGTTCAACAAGATAGCCCACCCTTCAGGAAAGGTATCTGTGTCTGATTGGACATAGCCCTTTGTGTCCACGAGTTATTAGCATCAAGAGCCTTAATATTCTTGAACCACTGATATATAAATCATATCAGTTAAATATAACGCAAAGAAGTTGTAAAAATATATTGTAATCCTCTGATTTAAGATGTCCTAGGCATTTTTTTTCTTGCAACCCAGATGTTGTCTCTAGGAGTTACAACAGATCCTGCAAGCTAGTATGACCAAAATTAGATAAGCTTTCTTGAGTGCTTTTGTCTTATACATGTGGGTGGTTGTTTGTCTAAACTTGGTTGGCTCCTTCACCCAGCTCTTGATGATATCTCTCGTGTTTGTATAGTTGTGAGTGGCATAGAACAGTGAGCCCATGTTCTTCATTGGCTCAGGAAGATGAAACATTTGTTTGAAGTTTATTGCCAAGAAAATAGCAAGCTTCTCATCGCTGGTGTTTTTCAGTGTCATGGTTGTCACATAAATGTTAGAAACAACCCAGTTGATCACATCTGAACATGGGAAGGTTGGATACATACATGCAATCTTGTAAAGCCCTAACTACATAATGTTGAGATACACCTATCGGTCCTCTAAGTCTCCCTGAAAATCCTTTGTGAATTCATCCTTGATATGTTTCCATGTTAATTTAGATCCTTTCTCTATGAACATTTCAGTGTTCGAGTAAATTGTCACGTTAACAGGGTCTTGCTCAACAGCATCCCCAATACTTCTTTCAATGGTTTCCTTTGAGGTAGCTCTCTTTGATGCTATTATGAATGTTGTTGTTGGAGATTTTCTCAACAATTTTTGTACTTGTGGGACAAAAAAGACAATGATGGAAAGAAAATGTCAGATATAATCAAAACAACTTCCAGGACCTATTCATGCAGCACAACGGCCAACTGAAAGGAAGGATTGCACAATTTTTGGTCAGAAGAGGGTCTGACGTGCTAGAGACACTGCGCACTACACAGTCCCAGCAATAAGTGATGAAGCATGTCGCTTGAAACTGCACAATGGATAGTTCATCCTAGAGAGATTGTGCATTTCGCAGTCTAAGTGGCCAAGGTGTCTAGCTGAGACCTGGCACTATGCAATGCACAGTGAGGGCATCCAGTATTGTGCGTTGCGTAGTTCCAAGAGCCAAGCTTGAGTCTTGAGCTCCCATATTGCGTAATGCCCAGCTGGGCAAAGTAACATCTGGCTAAGGGAAAGGAAAATCATCCCAAGGGAAGTGTGGAAAACAAGCAGATCTGAGAGATGGTGAAGGCATGAGTGAAGATATGACTAAGTGTTGATAAAACAAAGTAAATCAAGGGCATAAACTGAACAAATGAGGAATAAATGAGATCAGTGAGGAGATTCGCCACAATGGTGACCATTGGTGCAAAAATGCAAAAACCGATGTGACACTTCTGAAAGGTAAGTACAACTTAGAACAACACTTCTATAGGATAAAGCATGTTAAAACGCCAGCATGCCTGCAAATACAAGCAAAACAACACTCACGCAAGCCAAATAGAAGAAAAAGAAAAAGAAAAACCGACAAAAAATGAAACTAAAAGAGATAAATGCAAAACTCACACGGAAAAGTGATGACGATCACACCGAAGGTTCCTTGATCTCCTCGAGAATGCTAGAGCTCCAAGATCGAATGTAAGAATGAGCTCTAGGCATTAGGGGAATTTTGAGGTCTAAAATGGGCCTCCTAAAGAAATTATAAAATAATAGTGGAAATAATAAAATAAGATTAGATTACCTCATCAAATTTTAGAGGGAAAAAAGAAAAAATTGTTTTTTCAACTAGTATTTTCAACTTATCTCCCTATGGGTTTACTCAAATTTCGAGCACTAACACTCATTGAATGCCAAATTTGATTGCAATAACATTTTTTCATGTATTTCTCATTTTTCATGTAGCAGGGTCCATCGAAATTATGCAACACAAGTACTCCTTGGATGAGGAATTAAATTTTGCATCTAATGAGTACTCCCACTCGAAATTTGAGTAAAACCTTAGGGAGATGAGTTGAAAATACGAGTTGAAGAAATAGTTTTATTATTTTATTATTTTTCAATATTTTTACTTTTTTACTCCAAAAATGGTGAATCATCCCCCATGGTTTACATCATCATCTTGAATCCTATTGGTTCTTATAAAGTTAATTTTGATTGTACACTTTTCTTAGGAGGCCCATTTTAGGCCTCAAAATTCCCTTAATGGGTGTCAATTAAATAGATTTGAGAAATTAGGGTTTATGATGCGCATGCCAAAAAATCACGGGAAAAGTGACACTTGGTGGCAGTTTCCAATAATAACAAGTGTGATCCCTTCGGGCTGCTAAACAATAGATCCCTATATTTTAGAGATGCTATCGTTTTTTTCTTTTTCATGCTTTTTTCAAAAAAACTTGTTGTGCACCTCATCGGGAAGGATTGCAGAGTTCCGAGGAACTAGCAGCTCTCGACCCAATGCACTGCGCAATTTCTGAGCTTAGTGAGTGATTGCACATTTTCTGAGCTTAGTGTTGGGTTTCCTGTCATGACTGCGTAGTTCCCGAGCTCAAGGCTAGGATGCTAGTCAAGACTTCGCAATTATGATTGACAAGGACAAGGCTAGCTTCAAGAATTGTGCAGTTTCTCGAGGCAAGCCCAGAACTGTTGTGCAAGACTTAGGCAAGAGGTCAGCTTGTGACTTAGATAATTTTTCTAAGTGGAAAAGCAAATGAAGACAAGATAAACTGAAAGATAAACATCAATCAAAGCACACATACCTAATAGTAGTGCAAGGTGTGCTCCTATGAAGGGAAGTTAGGCTCCAAAATATAAGAAATGGAAAAAATTTGGAGGGTGGTTGTAGTTGTTATAATAGAAGCCTTTCGAGGCTAGCACATTCTTCATGCATGGACCATGAGTGTTTGTAAGACTATTCTGCGAATGTTTGTATTTCATGTTTTCTTTCACATGTACTAAGATAGTTAAACTATTTTGGTTATTTTAGTTCTTATCTTGTTGAGAATGTGATGTAATGGTTGTTAATGTTGTCCCATCCTTGTGGACTATTTCGTAAGATATTAGGAAGATCTTTCTCAGTTGTTAGTTGTAATGTATGTCGCATCCCTTGTGGACTATTCTATTGGATGTTAGATGGACCCTTCGTTTCATGTGTGTCTCTTCCTAGGTACTACTATTACCTCTCTCTTAGAGGCTCACCTTTATCTCTCCCTCGAAGTAGAATAACATTGACATACTTGCAATTGGACATTCACCAGGCACACTACCTTGCTTTTCGAAAGTACATTTTCATCCCTCTCCCTTGCAGATAGTCAGAGCCAAGGAAAATCTTTAAGAATATGGAAACTGAGCCTTTATTCTAGATGGGACTCCTACACCAAACGGTGTGAGGTCTAGTTGGGACTTCATATCGGGGAGATGTTGATCAGCAGTTGTCATTGATATCAACCCAAGCAGCACCAGGGGCTACCCCAATATTGCATGAGAATTTTAACCTACCAAATTACTATATTCTGGGTCAAGAATTATTTTGATGGCTTCTACTTGTCGAGATGTTTCCGTTGATATATGGCACGCCACGTAATTCTTCACGGTTTGAGAGATATTCATGTTTGAAGTTTGTAACCCCAGTTAGTGGGCTAAAACCCCATGGGTTATGGCATGGGTCATTGAAAAGTCAATAATTAATATTTTTTAAGCTTCTAAAATCCCTCCCATGTTTACTTTTTGAAGCCCTTCTCAACCTAAGCATTTATATAAATTGTGATCCTCATATCCTCCTTATGTAGGGATTTCGCTATCTAAAACAGGTCATCGTGGCATTTTCGCTCAAAATTTTTTCTACAAAGGTTCAGAAGCTGAAATTTTTATGAGGTGAAGCTAAAATTTTTATGAGGTGAAGCCGAAATCTTGAATAGGCTCCTATAAAAATTTCAGATCAAGGTGCGCAATATTTTCAGAGATATGATCTGTGGAAGTCAGTGTTTTTGTAAGCTCCTGAAATTCATCTCAAAGAAGTGACCTTGGGAAAATCGTCATAGCTCTCTCTGAGTATCGGATTGGAATTCTGTAAAAAGTGGTAGATAGTGCACGGACTTTAGTTTTCGTTTTATCAATTTCGGAGCCGAACGAAGAAACAATTACACGTGGCACAACGTACAAGTTCGCTCTACTGAAACAATCCATAATCAGGGCATTGTGAGAGATTGGGCATAACTCTCTCTTGAAGAATCTAAATTGGGTCAGACCTGTGGCATTGAAAGAAAACTCAGAGGACTACTACAGGGCCAAAAATCACATATTGGGGATTTGAAATAACATAGATACACTAGATTCAATATCGAGCTCCTAGAAGGCAAGAAAAAGCTAGATCATGTATTGTCAAGGACTGCAAAGGACCAAAATTTCTAGGGAAGCAAAGCAAAGCAAGGTGCAGCAAAGGGTAGCATAACAAGACCAGCAATCAAGGTGCAGAATAGCAGCAAGAAGTTCATCACATGAAGTCTCCAAGTGGGCAGCACTGCATACAGTCACTGTAAAAGTATCATTGTTCTAAGTCATTGTAAATACATGATTGTAAAAATTGTACTAGAGTCTATCTACCAATAGTTGAAGAGGCAGTGTTGGGAGTTCTAGGATCATCATTAGGTGGTTGTGTCATGGTTGGGGTTATGGTCTAGTGTGTCTTCTTCTTCTACATCATTTTATATCATTGTAAAGTGGACCATTTTCCCTAATACGGGAGTCCATTCTTCTTTTATTCTTCTATAGGGTGGTAGGGTGGTGCTAGGCTGGTGCATGAAGTCACCAATAGGTTCAAGTCTGTGAAAAATTCAGGTTGGTAGGGTGGTGCTAGGGTGAGTTGTAGCTCATTGGGTGTTTGGGCATCCATTCAATTGACTACTGAAGAATCTCGGGTGTTAAAGCGTCCATCCAGTGGGAGCTAGAGAAAAATGTTTTTCTAGATTCTAGGAAGTTGGAGATTTATTTTCAATTGGAGTTGAATATTAAAGAATTATTAGAAAAGCATTAGGTGGTTTTTGTCCCGGAGTGGGTTTCCACCTTAAAAATTGTGTGCATTTGTGTTCCTTTTGTTTACTGCTATCATTTTACAAACACTGATAATAATTGAAGATTAAATAATGCTATGATTGAAATAAATACTGATTCACTCCCCCTCTCAGTATTTCCAACAATTGGTATCAGAGCTTGGTTCCTTCAATAGCAGTTTAACAGCTGGAAGGAGGTCATGGAGCATACCAAGAATGGTGTATCCCTATTCAATGAAAATAATTATGCACTCTAGAAAGGAAGAATGGAGGTCTATCTCTTAGCGCAAGGTTATGAAGTATGGGACACTGTTCAAAATGGATTTACATCAACCGCGGATGAACAAGGTAAGAAGAATTTGGTAAATGATGCAAAATCAAATAATATTATTATCAATGGATTTTTGCAAAACAGATTCTTGTGTAGGGACAGTGGGTTTTGCAACATATTCAATGTCGGGTGGAAGAGAAAGGCACACATAGAGGGAATTTCTCTCAAGCAGTTTCGAGTTTTAGAGATTCGATTTTTCCAATTGCAGATTGGCAGTAACTATGAGCAGATTTATAAAGACATTGAGCAGATTCTAAAGAATCCATACTTCTGAAGATTTTAGCTTTGTGATGGATTATATGTATTAGTTTGGCTAGTGGTTGAATGGAAATTTCTATTTAATGGTCTGCTGAGTCACTGTAGAGAGATATGAAGTAATGTTCATGCGCAGAGATCTTCTGAAGGTTGGTGAGCTCGATATCGGTTCTCTATTAACAACTTTGAATATGGCAGAGCCCCAGAATATTATAGACTATGACCCTGAGAGAAACATGCTAGATTGTATTTTGGATGATGTTAAAGCTTTGTTAGACACCCGATAGAGGAACAACGATATAGCCAATAGGCAACGTTAATTGTTTCAGTTGCTAATGGAGGAGAAACTCATTCACCATCTTAGCGACATGGAGAATTCATTGAATGTTTTAAGGGATGAGATTTTGGCTCTTAATGCCCGGGTTGATACAATGGAAAACCTTATTACTAGTAGTTCTTAGCTAGGTTCAAGTGGTATTGGCTCTAGAACATCTCTTGCGAAGAAGACCCATCCCCCTTGTGGAGAAGACTTCCTTGGAAATGGACATGATTTCTAATAGAATGCTTAGATGTCGTTTTTGGTCGTCACATATCTCAATCTATCTTTATGTTATCGTGCAAGTTCTGTCTGATCCTCAAGACCTTTTATCGTGTGTTTAGTTGTAATGTCTTTAGAGTATGTAGAAATGGAAGAAATTTTGATGTTTTTTTTTAAGAATGGATGGGAAAAAATATCAATGATCAAAAGACAATCAACTATTGGAAGGGATTTGGCCCAAAATCTAGCCTTTAGTAATACAAAACTTTAGTTGTCACTTTAAGACAAAACAAAAATATTGAATATATATATATATGTGTGTGTGTGTAGAAATGGAAGCAATTTTGATGTTTTTTTTTAAGAATGGATGGGAAAAAATATCAATGACCAAAAGACAATCAACTATTGGAAGGGATTTGGCCCAAAATCTAGCCTTTAGTAATACAAAACTTTAGTTGTCTCTTTAAGACAAAACAAAAATATTGAATATATATATATAATTTATTAAATAATATTTTTTTAACATTTTAAAATGTTGCAATTACATAAAATTAAAATATATAATCTTAACTACTATAGAAACATTATTAAATTTAATATATTTAATCATCGCCCCAAATCCAAGTGACCCACTTTCAAAGGGAAGCATTAAACGCTTCCATGATCACAACAACTTAGGCAAATAATCAGCGAGATTGGTGGCACTCCTAGCTTACCTTCTCCACAGTTGGATGTCCAAACACGTGTTGGGGTGACATGTCCTCACTCACCCAACATTTATCGTTAACTTTGGAAACACACACTCACCTTATTACATGTCTTATTTACAAGCTCAACCGCACGTAGCAGCCTGCTAAGAAGTTTGGTGGAATCGATCGTCGAAGGCCAGCGGAAATGGTTTTCCCAAGTGCTAAAAGAAGGTTGAAAATAAGTAGCTTTCCAATGGGCATTAAATGAGAGGGGGTTGTATATGCCCACCATTGGATTTTGGAAAACTATTTATCCAACGGTGGGCATATACAGCCCATGCAGTTTAAGGCCCATTAGCAGGCCACTTATTTGTTGCCCTAAGGGAGCGCGAATGAGCCAGAAGAGTGGCAGACGCTGAGGCCGACCACCTCTCCCTCCTTGGCATGGCCAGGAAGACGAACATTTTGATGATAGCATACCACAACATTATCAACACATGTTGGCTGATCTGGAGATGGCCAATTTTGGTGATAGTCTGTGGGCACTCAAAAATGTGTTGCCCCGCCATCTTAGAGACCAGAAGGAGGCAATAGTGGTGCTTGAAGGGTGGGTGGAGGACCTTGATTTTCACTTGGGTTGAGCTCGGACCACTCTAAAATCTCTTGCAAGTGTTATGGGCTTACATCTACGGAACTTACCTGTAAATTCCTACATGTGTTTTCTCAACAAAGCTGACTAGGGTTTCAAAAGACAACAAAGATTCAACGACCGAGAAGGAGAGAGAGAGAGGACCGAATAGCCCTAACTTAGTCAGCTTCAACACGATCGTATTGTACAAGGCACAAGAAGGTCATATTGTGTGGCCATAAAGTAGTGTGAGTGTGTAGGAGGGTGTTTGTTTTTTTTTTCTTGAGTAGTTGATCAAAGGTTTTTTGTTGTGAAAGGGAAGTGTTCCCTTGCTGTAAAATTTTTGAAGATAACATTTTGTTGAGATAATAGAAAACACACACATTTTGCAGGTTTTCCCCGGAGTTGGTGTTTACTCGGTATTTCTGGTGTCTTATGTGTCGAATGTGTTTTGTGTTCAACTTTATTTATTTCCGCTATGCAATCCATTGTTAGAAAACTCAATGTATTTGTGATTTAAGTTCAGAACAATACTTTGAATTTTATTTCTGGCTACAAACTTAAAAAAATTACAAATCAGTTGTTGGGTTTTAAGGAAATCTAACATGGTACCAGAGCAGGCCTCTAATTGAAGACCAAGCATGTGTTTCATCTTCAAGAGTAGATTCTGCATTTAGAGGGAACAAGTTCACTAGTTCGTCTTGGTTGCTAGGGGTTCTAGGTAGTGCGAATTCATAGTATGGTATTTTAGGGTCTCAGATTTTAGGATAGGTTGGATAGTGTGTCCAATTTCTGCTTATGGCGTGAGATGATTGGTGTGGTGTTGGAGGAACAAGGAGTGTGGATATTGTTGCAACTACATACAATGATCTGCAATAGTTGGCTCAACATATCAGGAGATATTCGAAGGCAAGGAGAATAAATTTCGAAGGAATCAAAGGCCACATCATTCCTCACTTAACCAGAAAGAAGACAACAAAAGTTATTTGGACTGTCATCATTGGCCTTTATCAGGGTTCGAGTGAGGCCAATAAACTAGTGTTGAAGGATAAACCAAGGACTATCAGGATGTCCAAGTCAGATTCTGTGGTGTCTTACCTCAGCAAGTTTACCCAAGTAAGGGATGACTTGGCTGGTGTTGGTTAGACAGTTACAAATAGAGATTTGGGGAGCTTTTCCCTAATGGGTTTCACCAAAGCTCGGGAAACCTTTATGGACGAAATATGTGCTAGAGAGAAGCTTCCAGATTGGAAGAGATTATGGGGTGACTGTGTCCACGAAGAGATTTGCAGACAAGTTGAATCTGGGTCTTGTACCGAGGCCGAAGATGAAGAGAAATTTTCCCTAGCTAACAAAGGGAGCTAGTCGAAGGGAAAGAATAACAGTGGTGGTGGTGAGTCGAGCTCCAAGGGTGAAAAGAAGAAGAAATATCTCAGCAAGATCAAGTGTTTTCCATGTCACTAGTTTGGGCACTATGCTAGTAACTGGCTTGGTCGAAAGAAAGGGTCCAAGAAGGACCAAGTAGCAAACTGTTAAATTTGGACAACTAGGTCCAAACTCCATGTTGTGATGCTCAAATGAAGATGCCAATATTTTTATTGGATTCCTCTTTCGGAGAGGTGCAAGATCGATCTAAATATCATCTTGATCTGATGAGCAGAACATTTATTTTGAATTAATTCCACTTATGTGTAAGGTCGGCTAGAATTGTAATGTAGGCTTGGAGCCCCAATAGATGTGTCACACACCCTCACTGATGGATATATATAGGTCAACATTGAAGGTCATTTTCACTCATCTCATCATCACACATTCTCTGGATGCTACCTTTGTTACTTACTTTGTATTGACTCTGTGGGTGAGGCTGGATCTAGAATGGATGCTACCTTTATTACTTAATTTGTATTGACTTTGTGGGTGAGGCTTGCCAAAATGCTTTTCATGGATGGTGAAAATGTGGGAAAAAGCTAGGAACCAAATTTATAGGTCTATGCGATGTGGTAGGAGATCTAGGTACACATAATATCTTCATCGAGATCTATATTGGAATCAAATTGTTGGCGGGTAAAGATATTATCTATATTAATTACCCAACAGTTGCAACCAGATCTATATGTCATCGAGCACATCCATAGGTAGCATGAGTAGTTAAAACTTAAAATTAAGATAGATGTACTAGAAACTTCTTCTATGGTATTGGGCTTTTGAACTGTAATTACTGGTTTGAAATCTTTAACTATAGCTCAAACTTCAACCAAAGATATGCAAGTTTGTGTGGAATAACACTTCAATTGCAGCTTTAGTATCATAAGCTATATATAGGAAACTGATTGCAGCTTTAGCATCATAAACTATATATAGGGAACTGGATCATGAACCACCACGCAAAGGAATGGCTTTACCTCTGTTGGTGGTTAACATACGGGTAATGCCTTTACCCTTGGTGCCTATGCTAGTAGATCAACAAAAATTGGGTTTGGAGTAGAACGTAGCTAAGCCCCATTCAATAAAGTCAATGAGGCTATCCTGGTATCTAGCTTTTATACTCCCATCTATGCCCCTCTATATGCTTGTTATGCTCATCATGGGTGGAATGGAAAAACACTATCACTAATGGCAGGATTAGAATGACAACAGATACAGACGTAGAGCTAGGTGGAGCTTCAGAACTAGGGACTGTAGAACCAGAATCATGGCCAACAGCAGAAGCAACAATGAAAGTTGGGGAAGATTCGCCCATTTTGTTGAGTCATGGCACCTCCATTTCTTAGGTTCCAAACCTTGGTCATGGTATGGGGCAAGCAAGCTTCTTTATCATTCTAGGCATTTGAATATTTATAGATATTGGGCATAACAACAACAACAAATCCAAGTAGAGCAGCAGAAGGAAGGTCTTCCATATCATCTGCTATATTGATCAAGTGTATTGATTGGTGCCAACCTATCTCTTGATTAGAAGAGACCAACAAGGAGTAAATCCAACCCATCGTATTCTATCTAGCAAGCCAATCCCTAGTGGTAAGGTGGGACTAGCTCAATAATCTTTAGTGCCTTTAGACCTAGTCCCTGACATATCTAGCTGGGCTATGTTTCAATGGAACATAAAAATCCTTTTAGATGGTGAAGCCAAAACATGTAGCAACAACAATTAGAGTAGGAGGCGGGGACACAACATCGAAAAATGATCAACCGGAGGGGAAAGACGCACGGCAGATGGGCAATCAAAATCAATCTATCTAACCAACTAGGTTGACCCTACCAATCCTTCAAGTGAATGGATCAATCCTTATCAAGAGATCTTACTTATGTATGCGCTTCCATTTTAGCTATATAAGAATCATATTACTTTCCAATAGAAATAAGATTTGGATACATAAGTGTTTGCCTTATTTTTCAGGCTTTCCTTTTGACTTGCCTACCATTCCAAGATCCATTAATGCCAAACGAGGTTTATTATAATGGGTCCTGTAGAGCTTGGGAGCTGTTGTGGGGTTTATTTTCATCCATCATGAGATCAGATTTGAACTTTGATAGGCACTGACCCAAGTGAGCTCCCCACCCACCCAATGGGTTTTCTCTCGTATAACCTATGAAAGAGGTCGATAATGGCTATCCACCAATACCAATCCCTCCCTTGAGCCTTATTCTCTTATGCTACCCCACATAGTCCTTCTGCACTACCGTGCATAATTCTTTATACTTTATCTTGTCATACCTTGCAGAATTATTTATACTTTATCTTGCATCAGCAGTAGACCTCATTTTGTGATATATATTTTTATCATTATAATAATCTCCTTAATTACTCAATAATCATTTAATAATTATTTATGACCTTTCCTTTCTTGGTCCTACCCCCCTTATTTCTAATTTATTATTTTATTATTAATTCCTTCTTCCTATTTATTTGAAAGTTCAATTTTTAAATTTATTTAACACTAAATTATTTATGAATAAACTTTCAAAACCCCTTTTTAATTAATTAATTATTTTTTTCGTCCAATTTTTAATCAACCCTAACCTCTTTCAAGTAATTGATCTTGCTCTCTCTTCACCCTGAATTTCCCAGCTTATGGTCCCTGATGATGGGTGAAGTGTTCACCTGGAAGTTGGAACATTGGACATTATAGTTTCAACTTTCCACATAGTTTTTCTAGAAATTGTCTCCAACATGAATTCAAACTGTGAAAATCTACATTTTAACAATATTTTTTACGGGCCAAGCTCATTACACTATAGGGTGCAGGAATGTGGCGAGATTTTATCCACAAAGAATCGCTCTAGCTACCCTGTCCTTAGTGTGTTCTCCCTTGTAGTTGCAATGGTGTGTAATAGTGGGCATGGGTAAATTGCTTGTTTGCATCGAACTACTTACTTTTTGCATAGACTTCGGTATGCTTAACCTATTGTGGCTGGCCAAGCACCATGCCTGGAGTTGTTGGCTTGAGATTCCCCAAGTGAGAGGGTTATTATCAACCCCTGTAAATAGGGTGCATAGGGAGCCCCATGCTTTGTGTTGTTGTATTGTGATGTACTACTAGGCATCCATGGCTAAATAAGCCTTTAGCTTTAGCATAATATCTGTCAATTGAATGGGACTTTAGTTTAATGTTATCAAGTAGTTGTTCACTTTGTGTCCTTGGGGATTGCATGCAACAATGATGGAATCGGGTTTACAGATGGAAAATATGAGTCACACTGTATGTAATTCTACCTAAAAGAAATATCTACTCATATTAGTTATCAATGTAAATGAAAAGTATAACTGTATGCTCTTGATAGTGCTCCAACTGAGTGAACCTTAATTTTTCATTCCTTCTCTTTTCGTTCGTAATCTCTGGGGCACTGACAAAATAAAAGTCACTCGATAGTTTAGACATGATATATTATATATGGAAATATGGGTTTCAAAATTATATACGGAAATATATGCAAATATGGGATTAAAAATTATATACGAAAATATGGGATTCAAAATTATATACGGAAATATGGGATTAAAAATTAAGGCATATTAAGTAGGAGCCACATCTAAAAGAAAACGAGTTGTGCTCCTTGCTCTCGTAAGAGCAAGAAATAACTCACCTTGTCAATACAATACTCTCATGAGGATATTCGGGAAAGTAGGCTAAAATATAAGAATCCAGTTGTTGGGTTGGCAACAATGGCTGCATTGACAAGACAATTGCTATTAAAGCAAGAAATAAACTACTATCGATAGTATCTAAGGCCACGGTGATACTTGCGAATTGGTTAAGCTTGGATAAGTAAAACCTCCTCCCTTTGCAGGAGTTGTTCCTTTAAAAATCGTAAACTAAAAAGAAACAATGGCTTTTGAGTAAATAAATGGTAGCTTACCCCCTAATAAGATAAGATTAAAAAATAAGGCATATTTGGAATTCTAAAAAACCATATTACATAAAAGGACTTGAAGTCTCAAAATCTTGGTTAAGTCTTATTTTTTCCTTAGTGACATGCAGAGACCTTTGACAAAGAACTTTGTGAAGTTGTCAGAATGAGAAATATTCCCTAAAATAGCTAGGATTTCTGAATCATTTTCTGCTACTTTATTAATATCTTTAGGCATCTTTTGTAATACCCAAAAATAAGGATCTTATACATAGTTCCATTGTTGAATGAGCATACCAGAGCTTGAGGTTAAAAAGAATTAGTAGCTTCCCATTGAACTGAACCACACTACTATTCAAGGGTATAAAATCGTTAGTAGCTACCCATCGCTTCTACGAAGGATAATCTCTTCCTCAATCCAAGATTCTCAACCCTAGTTAAGAAAAATATTATATATCGTATAAAGGATTGGAACAACACTGGAAAAAATGATAGCCTTCGCAAAATGGTTCATGAGGCAGTGGTAAAGTGTACAGTTCGTTCATCTCCTTCATGTCCACAATATGGGTTAATGGGCCTGTCCACCAGTGGGTGCTTCCTAACCTAGCTTTGTCAAACAGTTCTGCTATTAGCAAAATGACCCTGGGCCAGGATTATCCCCCTTGGTTAATCTCCTTATGCCATTGTTTCATGAGCAATGTTCATTTGGTTCATGAGGCCACCCCACAATAGCAGGCCTTTAGAGCATTTATTAGGGGAATTTGGATTCTATTGGAGACTTTTTTTAGGTGAATTGTAAAATCAATGATGGGTACAATCACATTATTTTCCTATGTTTTGAGTAAATAAATGGTATCTTACCCCCTTAAACATAGGAATTTGGCCCCTTAAGCTTGTTTTGGGTGGTAAATAGAGGGAAGGGGCAAGTGTTTCCTGCTTAGGAAAGTCAGATAGCAGTAGAGGGAGTTATGATGGATGTGAGGTGGGGTAGTGAAGAGTAAGGGGATGGGCTTAGGAAGGGTAAGTAGCTTAGATAGAGGTTGTCAGTCAATGGTGAGGTAGGGCAGTAAGAGGCAAAGGCGATATAGAGAGATTAAAGCATGGATTAGGTGGGTCTTAACCTTTATTCGAGGACAAGTAAAGATTTGCGATACTAATCATGATGAGTGCCTATGTGCTACATGGATGGCTTATAGAACCTTTTCCTTGGCTATAGCCTCACACTGGTAAAGTAAGTACATTACGTTGGTGAGGAAATTAGAGAGTGGGTGATATCTCTAATAATTCCAATTATGCAAGCTTTAGGAAAATCCAAGCTAGAGATTTTCTTGGGTTGGTAATAGAGGGAAGAGAATTTTGAATTCTAATCAATAAGAGAGTGAAGATCCCTAGTATGGAAACCTTTAACTATCTCTTCACCCTTAAGGATCGCAGCATGCCACCCTTGTATGATTTCCTGACCTTTCCAACCAGTAAGGGAGACAGAGGAATCTGGCCTACGGAGGAGACACATTTATTGCCCTAACTATCTAATGCTTGCTGCAGTGTAAGTAAAAGTAAGAGTTTTATGGCATGTTTGATAAGGCAGATAGGGATCGCCACTCAAAGTGAATTCAATAATATTCCTATCTCATAATTAGGGAATATATATGAACAATAGCTTGGCGGTGGATTTTTCTCAAGCATCTTACTTCTATCAAATTCCCAAGAGGGAGAATTTGCTTAGTGGTAGGTCTTGCTTAAGGCTCTAGCTTGTCTGATTTATAAAAGGAGGGGAAAGCTCTACAGTACAAATCGTGGTAAGGTGAACCCATTTTGGTCATAACTTAAAATACTAGAGATGTGCATTAGGCTTTGCCCTGGGGCATCAATACAACAATAGAACCATATTTCTTAAGTGGGAAAAGGAGGAATCGATCTATCTTGTTCAAATAACATAAATTTGTCAAGGATAATAAACTTCTAGATATTTAACCAATGATTTCGTTTTCAAATCTGACAATTTAATTCAATATGATTTGGGGCGAGATGATGCTAGTGAAACTCGATCATGTAGTTTTTAAATGCCCTTACAAATAACTAGGGAAACTCCCTTGAAGATCTTATATATGATTGCTAATCATGCATTTACCAATCTAACTTGCAATATCTCTCTTATGCACAAGCATAGGCTATTGCAGTTGACCAAGATTCATAAGCCAGATCCAAAGCTAGTTGTTTAACTTGAACCAAAAGGATAATAAGTAGGAGAGGCAGAGAACGAAGCAAGAGTTTAAGGTGTGTATTCCTTGGCAAGTGACCTCGTTTACCCCAAATCTGTTGGTCCACCCACTACAAAGAAAATGGCAGCTTGCGCTTTCCTAGTTTGTTAAAGGAAATGGTAGGCCGCAAGTGACCTCGTTTACCCCAAATCCGTTTGTCCACCCACTGCAGAGAAAAGGGCAACTTGTGCTTTCCTGGTTTGTTAAAGGAAATGGTAGGACCGCAACAAGCATAGAACCAAGCTTATAACCAGACTGGAACCACATATACATGCATATACACCTACACACTCACCATTTACTCTATCAGGACAATAGAGCCCAAAGCTACAGAAAGTGGTAGGCCCGCAATAAGCATAGAACCAAGCGTATAACCAAACTCTAACCACATATACATGCATATACACCTATACACTCACCATTTACTCTATCAGGACAATAGAACCCAAAGCTACTATATACCTTATAGGGAACCACATATACATGCATATACACCTATACACTCACCATTTACCCTATCAGGACAATAGAACCCAAAGCTACTATATACCTTATAGGGAATCCACTCAAAGGTCCATTTTGAAAGCCAACATTCATTCTAGTGCTCAAATGTCCATTTTGAAAGCCCAACATTCTTCTAGTGCTAGCTAATTCCTCGGCTAGTCCACCTTTTACAACATTTTCTATGGGCTATTGAAGCATACAACTGGCTGGTGCTTTCAATGGATATGGCCCATGCTGTGTTTTCTCAAGATAGCCCATTAAGCAAGGGGTGTCTCACGCTGTCTTACTGTTGTCTTATAGTAGTCCATCCTCGGGTTGTCTCATAGTGTTGTTGTTTATAATTGATGTTCCAGAATATTCTCTTGTAATTAGCTAGAGGTTAGGTCAAATTAGAACGTAGAATGACAGAGGGCGCATGGTTAGCCTAGTTTGATACATAGTGGTTGGAAAGACTGATACAAGTTCACTACCTACTGGATGGGCACAAAAGGAAGGAGCATAGAGATCTAGATCATCTGTGGTTGGGATCAGATCTTTCTATGGTGCTTATGGTTCCTTATCTCGATGTGCTGTGGGTGAGGTTGGATCTAGAATGGATGCTACCTTTGTTACTTACTTTGTATTGACTCTGTGGGTGAGGCTTGCCAAAATGCTTTTCATGAATGGTGAAAATGTGGGAAAAAGCTAGGAACCAGATTTATAGGTCTATGCGATGTGGTAGGAGATCCAAGTACACATAATATCTTCGTTGACATCTATATTGGAATCAAATTGTTGGTGGGTAAAGACATTATCTATATTATTTATTCAATAGTTGTAACCAGATCTATATGTCATCGAGCACATACATAGGTAGCATGAGTAGTTAAAACTTAAAATTAAGATAGATGTACTAGAAACTTCTTCTATGGTATTGGGCTTTTGAACTGTAATTACTGGTTTGAAATCTTTAACTATAGCTCAAACTTCAACCAAAGATATGGAATTTTGTGTGGAATAACACCTCGATTGCATCTTTAGTATCATAAGCTATATATAGGAAATTGATTGCAGCTTTAGGATCATAAACTATATATAGGGAACTGGATTAGGAACCACCACGCAAAGGAATGGCTTTACCTCTGTTGGTGGTTAACATGCGGGTAATGCCTTTACCCTTGGTCCCTATGCTAGTAGATCAACAACAATTGGGTTTGGAGGAGCAGAACGTAGCTAAGCCCCATTCATGTGCACGATCGAAACATGTTTCCTTGTATGTAAAGATAAATAAAGTCAATGCGGCTATCTCGGTATCTAGATTTTATGCTCCCATCTATGCCCCTCTATATGCTTGTTATGCTTTTTCTACTAGATCAAATGGAACTCGATCTACATATGCCCTTATTTCTGCTATCTCTACCTTCGTTGTCTGTGCTACCTAAACTGATGGTACCGCACTTCGGTTTTGAACTCAAAATGGAACTGGAAGCTATGCAACTAAATATGTTTGCATAGGATCTAGATGTATAATCAATGGTTTAGGACCTGTCTCTAATTTTGATATTATCTATGCTTCCATAGGCTTTGCATTTACTGTTGAAGAATCTTATGCCCTCACTTCTATTGCCATCTTTTACTTGGGCTCTGTCTTTGGATTTCAAGTCTCGAGATCTACAATGAATGGACTTGAATCTCCTATGAATGGGGCTAGATCTCGACTACTGAATCTGGATATGAAGCTCAATCTGTGACTACCTCCATCTATGTTCTTTCTATCCCCTTTATAGTAGTTGTTGCCCCCAGTATGGGAAGTTCCAGTTCTAGTTCAAGTGCCAGTTTCCCCATCGCTACCTCGCCTAGTATCCTTTCTTGTTTGAGAGTCATTGCTCGCTGATCCAGTTCTAGGTAGGGATCCATAAGCCATTACATAACTCCTTATTCATCACCATTATTAATATGAGATTTAGGACATCACCATTATTAATATAAGATTTAGTTTACCCTATATCATCATTTTGCATTTTCCCATTGAACAAAGGGTCACCGCCAACAGTAAAGGCCATCGCCATAAAGGCCAACTAGTTAGAACCCACCCCAAACACATTTACATAACCCACATAGCCCAAAGGCAGTAGTACAACCCACTCTGAAAGTACTCACGGTCCAGAGGCCATGGGATAACGAGAATAAGTGTCATCCTGTAGTGGCATATAGAGATTGAGCAGATTTAGGCATGGGGACAGATCCAAAGACGAATAACGATGCATAACATAGTTGATTTCTCTAGAGGTGTGTATGTAGAATCTATATCTATGAAGTTGGACTGCCAGTTTCCCCATTGCTACCTTGCCTAGTATCCTTTATTGTTTGAGTCATTGTCCATTGATCCAGTTCTAGGTAGGGATCCATAAGGCATTCCATAACTCCCTATTCATCACCATTATTAATATAATATTTAGGACATCACCATTATTAATATAAGATTTAGGACATTACCATTAATAATATAAGATTTAGTTTACCCTATATCATCATTTTGCTTTTTCCCAATGAACAAAGGGTCACCGCCAACAGTACAAGCCATCACCATAAAGGCCAACTAGTTAGAAACCACCCCAAACACATTTACATAGCCCATTTAGCCTAAAGAGAGTAGTACAACCCACTCTCAAAGTATTCACGGTCCAGAGGCCATAGGATAAGGGGAATAAGTGTCATCCTTTAGTGGCATATAGAGATTGAGCAGATTTAGGCACGGAGACAGATCCAAATATGAATGACGATGCATAACCTAGTTGATTGCTCTAGAGGTGTGTATGTAGAATCTGTATCTGTGAAGCTGGTGTACGGATGATAATTTATCCTACATTAAGTTGACATATTATACGGGAATTTTCTCTAAACGAACTTGGAGTGGGTACTTATAGATTATCCTATAGCGATACTGGTAAATCTTACTACTCTTAGAGCCTGCCATTAAATGTTACTCTGTGAACCTGGCATAGATATTGTCAAACCCTACTTTATTAATCAGGCATGGGTACTTTTCAATCTGACTCTTACAACTAGCGTTTGTTATCTGGAAAATCTCTTTTATAACATGGTGTGAGGGCATGGTAATTGACATGAACCTGGCCTAGGTATTGGGATGCCTTACTCTTAGAACCTGGCATATAGAGGCTAAAGACTATTTTGTAAATCTGACGTATGTACGTGGGAATTTAGATTCTATGAACCTAGCCTTCCAGGGATAGGAATTTCTACTGCGTGAACCTTGTTTGGGTATCAGTTTGGCTTAGAGGTTGAGAAATGTGTAAGCCATAGTTAATTGGAAAAACAAGCATGAATCTGTCTTCAGTTTGGTGCTCTTGAGGAAAATTTAGCTTGTTTTTTTTCTCTACATTCCATGTTGTAAAGTAAACTTTTGGTCCTAGCAATTATGGGAATCAAAGAAAATTTACAATTCGATTGTTATTGTTGTTAAATAATGCCTAGATGCATCTCTATAGCACTTCATTCCCTAATATACTTTATCTATACAAAATCCTATGGGATATAGCACTTCATTCCCTAATATACTTTATCTATACAATGTCCTATGGGATCTGAGGTGGCTGTTGACTTCAAGTTATTTTTTATGACAAGGATTTGTCTTTTACGGCCAAATCTTGCTACTATTATCAGATGACCATGAATAAAGACTTAGTAGACAAGTTTACTGCAAAATTATTCGGAAAAACAAGCATGAATCTGTCTCCAATTTGGTGCTTTTGGGGAAAACTATGCTTCTTATTTGGCTCTACATTCTGTGTTATAAAGAGAACTTTTGGTCTTAGCAATTATGAATCGAAGACAATTTACAACTTGATTATTACTGTTGTTCAATAATACCCTGAGCCATCTCTATAGCAGTTCATTCCTTGCACTAATATACTTTGTTTATATAGTCCTATGGTATCTGAGCTAGCTATTGACTTGGGGATTACCTTGGAAAACCTTTATCACTATCTCCTAATCCCATTCAAAATGGCTTAATTTTGTATGAATTTTGTTAAATTTGAATCTAAGGTGGCTGTTGACTTGGGGATTGCCTTGGGCATTTATCACTATCTCCTAATGCCATTCAAAATGCGTAATTTTGTACGAATTTTGTTAAATTAAACCCACCTAATAAATATTTATAGTCCTCCCATGCCATGTTGACAATGTGAGTGTTGATAAAGAGGGCGATACATTTGAACCTTGAACAAGGACAACCAAAAATCAAAATCTGATGTCATTAGAAACTTTTGCTGTAGACCAGGAAGGTCAACGCACATAGCTGGTGGCTAGCATTCAAGACTATTTGAATGGTTGCCATTCTTTTTTAGTTATTCCGTAAGAATCTATGTAAGTCACTTTACAATATCAAAAACTATTTGAATGGTTGTCATTCTTTTTTCGTTATTTCGTAAGAATCTATGTAATTCAGTTTACAGTATCAAAAGCATTGAAATGGCAGTTTCATGCCTTATAGTAGATGCGGTCATACCCTTTTCTTCGGAGAAGCACACCTCTACATGAGCACATTAAATATTTTTAATGCAAAAATGTGACTTATGGCAGCTTGTGTGAAGTATAGAACTTTTGAATCAATCAAAAGCATTTAAATGGTAGATTCATGCCTTATATTAGATGTGGTCATACCCTGTGAGAAGCACACCTCTACATGAGCACATTCAATATTTTTAATGCAAAAATGTGACTTATGGAACCTTGTGTGAAGTAGAGAACTTTTGAATCAATCAAAAGCATTTAAATGGCAGTTTCATGCCTTATATTAGATGTGGTCATACCCTGTGAGAAGCACACCTCTACATGAGCACATTCAATATTTTTAATGCAAAAATGTGACTGATGGCACCTTGTGTGAACTTTGAAGTAGAGAACTTTTGAATCAATTTGCCTCTAATTTTGGGGATTGCAGTTCTTGTTGGTATTCACCTCCCCAAGTTCTAGCGTGTGCACATCATGAATACTCGAGGATTGAAAGAAGAGTTTCATGTGTGATGAATGTCTAGACTAATTTATTCTTTTCCCTTTTTGTGCCTTTGGGGATTGTATTGACACATGTGTCATGAATGTCTAAACTAATTTCGTCTTTTCCCTTTTTGTGCCTTTGGGGGACTTTATTGACATCCTGAATACTCAGTTTCATGCCTTATATTAGATGTGGTCATACCCTGTGAGAAGCACACCTCTACATGAGCACATTCAATATTTTTAATGCAAAAATGTGACTTATGGCACCTTGTGTGAACTTTGAAGTAGAGAACTTTTGAATCAATTTGGCTCTAATTTTGGGGATTGCAATTCCTGTTGGTATTCACCTCCCCAAGTTCTAGCGTGTGCACATCCTGAATACTCGAGGATTGAAAGAAGAGTTTCCTGTGTGATGAATGTCTAAACTAATTTAGTCTTTTCCCTTTTTGTGCTTTTGGGGACTGTACTGACACATGTGTCATGAATGTCTAAACTAATTTTGTCTTTTCCCTTTTTGTGCCTTTGGGGGACTGTATTGACATCCTGAATACTCCAGGATTGAAAGAAGAGTTTCATGCATCATGAATGTCTAAATTAATTTAGTCTTTTCCCTTTTTGTGCCTTTGGGGATTATATTGACATTCCACAATGGATAACTGAATGCTGCCATTTGCTACAAGTAGAGCGATCCTTGGAAAGTCTCCCTCCATAGAAAAATCTCATCCAATGGACAAACGCCATCTTAATGAATTGAAGGCTTAGAAAACTAATTTATAGATGGAAAACATAAATGAACTTGATAATTAATTTCAAATGAAAATACTAGTTCGTTCCCAATAAAAAAAACTCATTCTATAAACCAAAGCAATTAATTTAAATATACCCAATTTTTAGAAACCAAAGCAATTAATTTACAACCAAATAAAAATATAAAGAAAGAGATGAATTATTGTCAAAATAGACTTGTGAGAATAACTTTTGATCATATATTATATTCACCTTAATTATATAAAAAATATAAAAATGACATTATAAAAATAAAATAAGTGTAAAGTTTTATTAAAATCTAAAGTAATTTGGTCTTCTTTTAGAGGTGGATATAGAGGTAGTTCGGAGTCCAAACTATGTTCATTGATATGAGTGGTAGGAGTCTAATGTACCTATTTTTATTATTAGGTTTTAGGGTCTCCTTATAACTGCACTTACTCAAGCACTCAATAGATCCGCTCTCTGTTATGATCAGAGGTTATGGCAGATGCGTGAGGCCTACATCCAGAATGTTGTATTCCTTGATACGAGTAAGCCTAATGCAAATGATATGCACTAAGAAGAAAAAAAAAACAAAAGAAAAAGTAAGATGATAAACTGTACTTACCTAAAAACGAAGTGACAATTACATAACCGAGAAAAACTGCTTCAAGTTCATGGTTTCATCTCCTATTTCTCTCCCTGTCCTGTATTTAACATAATAACAATTTAAACAAAGAATTTTCATCCAATATTATATCAGGAGTAAAAATATCACATTTAAAATAATGCACACATCTATGTATGAACAAAAACCTATTACATAATGTCGAAAGAAATTACATGAGTTAGACTCCAAAACAACTTAGTAAAAGCAAACTCAAATTGGGATGTGACCTAGCTATTGGGCTTCGCACAAAATTGTGTGATAAGTAGCTTATTAAGAAGTCAATAAATTAAACGAATCATCTGTTTCTTAGTGGAATTGCTTTTGCACAACAACTCAGTAAAAGTAAACTCAAATTGGGATGTGACCTAGCTATTGGGCTTCGCACAAGTGACAAAACTATGTGATAAGTAGCTTATTAAGAAGTCAATAAATTAAATGAAACATTTGTTTCTTAATGGAATTTCTCTTGCACAACAACTCATTAAAAGTAAACTCAAATTTGGATGTGACCTAGCTATTGGAGTTCGCAAAAAATTGTGTGATAATTAGCTTATTAAGAAGTCAATAAATCAAACAAAGCATCTGTTTCTTAATGGAATTGCTCTTCCTCCATAGTGCAAATACAAATATCCTATATTATCTCATTGAAACTTTTCCAGAAAGAACCATCTTCACTACTAAGAACTTTATTTTTTTGGGACATTAAGATGATTGTTATTTATGGATTTTTCTTTATTTTGATATTGTAAAAATATACATTAATACTTTTTCAATAATATACCATGGGACCCTATATCAACCCTTTTACTTCCGTCAGAATATACTTCCGTCAGAATATAGATCCATTTCCAAACAAAAAAAGGAAAAGGACTTGTAATCAACACAAAGAGTGTAGTTTCTCTCTAAGCTTTGGAAGTAGCTAAACAACGAGCTGAAATAGTGACAACTAAGGATGAGGTGAGCCCTCAAATACATCGATCATTATAAATTTTTTCCTAAAGTATGTGTCAATTAAGATTCATTCCTAAAGTATGTGCCAATTAAGATTCACCAAGAATAGATCCTAAAATATTGGGAAACTTTGTGTTTCTTAATTAAGTTTCATGTTAGAATCCATATGTCAAGTTATGATTGTTATGTAGAGATATGTCATTGATAGGTTATGTTGAATTTGATATTGTTCCTCGTAATCACCTAAATTTCTAAAATGGGAACCTCAATCTCTCACATCACTATGAATGTTTGTTAGAGGTTTTTCAAAAAGTTTAAATAAAACACAGGAAACAACATCCACAAAATCTACCCAGAATTGGAAATGCCAAGTGATAAGATACATAAAGTTACTGATCAGATACATAAAGCTGATAGTGAAGAAATCTTTCATGGAGAATATTAATCTCCAAGCCATTTTAGTGCACTCACAGTTATAGAAACTCTGTGTTTCTCAATTAAGCTTCATCATAGAATCCATGTGTCCAAGTTATGACACATGTAACGATATGTGATTGATTTAAAACAATAACATTATGTTGAATTTCTACTTTCTATTATGGTATTCTTCTCAATTAGATAGATTCTAAAATGGGAATCTCAATCTCTCACAGCAAGATGAATGTCATCACTATGAATGTTTGTTAGACAGTTTGTTATGGGCTTTTCAAGAAGTTTAAATAAAACATAGAAAACACAAAATCTACACAAAAGATTGGAAATGCCAAGTGAGTAGATACATAAAGTTAATGATCATATACGTAACACTGATAGTGAAGAAATGCATCATATAAAATATTAATCTCCTAGCCATTTTAGTGCACTCATAGTTTTAAACTCATATAAAATCCATAGAAAACAACATCCACAAAATCTACACAAAAGAATGGAAATGCCAAGTGAGTAGATACATAAAGTTAATGATCAGATATGTAACGCTGATAATGAAGAAAGGCATCATAGAAAATATTAATCTTCTAGCCGTTTTATAAAGTTATAAACTCATATAAAGCCCAACAACAACTCTAGATTAGACTTCAAATCTATAAGAAAACTAACCATGTAAATGGATGTAAATGGTTAAAAGCTGCAAGTGAAATAAATTGGTAGACTTCAAATCCAGAGGAAAACTAACCATTCAAATGATTAAAAAATGCAACTGAAAAACAATTACTACAATGAAAAGGATTGCTTCGGCCAAATGCACCAAGCTCTTAGAAGCCTAGGTCTGGTGGGATCATAACATCAAAGATACACCTCTTGCACAAGAAGAGATATAAGGAATAAATATTAGACGACTAGTATATTGGGGAAGGTCATTTAAATGTTGGGGAAATGGCATTTAAATATAAGAGATCCAAGACAACTGATATAGAATAGCTGAACATAATTGAAAGAATATGCAAATGCATGTAGGCTGCCCATTGAAGGAACGAGTTGCCCATGAATGTGCTTTTGGGATGCATCCTAATTACTCAAGAGGTCATGACTGGGTATGAAATGAGAGGTATTTATATGTTTTTCCACTTCATTTTTAATTCAAACTCTCTTAAAAATTAGACGAAAATATGATTTCTCAGATTGAAAATTTATAACTTTCTCATATCATTAACGAGTAATCCTATCCCTGAGTTTTTTGAACCAATCAGAGAAAAGCGAGGAGCTGGAAAATTTAAATTTATAACTTTCTCATATCATTAACGAGTAACCCTATCCCTGAGTTTTTTGAACCAATCAGAGAAAAGCGAGGAGCTGGAAAATTTAAATTTATCTTCATCTATTCCTTTTTAAGAAAGAAGCAAAAAATAAATAGATATATCCGTCCTTCCTAAGCATTAGGAAAACTAAACTATTGGTAAGAAAACATAAAGATTATTTATAGGCATGACACTTAAAACAAGATTATCACTGCCCTTAACTTTCTTTTTTGAGAATACATTAAGTTAGCGATCAACATGAATCACAAAAAAGAGACGATGTGCATGAACCGGAGATGTTAAAACTTTAACCGGAACATGAACAAGAAAAATTAAACTACAGGAGGAAAAACTTAAATTAATTTAGTAAAGGATATGTTTGCTCTTCCTCGTAATAAAAAACAAGAAAACATAATAGCCAAGAAAATGCAAACGTTAACTTCGTACCTGAAGATGAACGCCAAGGAAAATCCAACAACACCAATTTCAATTACTTCATCACAAACCCTGCTCATAAGAAAAATTCACAAATCAGAAATTAAAACTCATTTTCTTCTGAATTCCCGATGGTAAAATTGCCATCAATGTAGGAAAGGCAAAGAAACGCAGATAAGTATTTGCAATGTATTGTAATATAACAAAACCATATAATAATAGTACAAATCAAGCTCAATGTCCTTCCCTGAAATTGAAATTAAAATTAAATCCAATTCACACTCACAATTACTTGGAGATCACATCCAGGTTCCTGCGATCCACAGATTACCATGCCATCAAAGTATCTTTCGCTAGAATTTCTCTGTTTCTCTCTTTCACAGACTCTGAACACAAAAACACAAGACCACACCACAATCCACAGACAATATAAACAAAAACACAAGACCACACCACAATCCACAGACAATATAAACAAGACTCTGAAAACACAAAAACATATGACAACACACAGATGGAGCACTCCAAGGACCACACCACAACAGAGAGAGAACAGAGAGCCAAGAATGTAATGTAATAATGATCTCAACTGTCTTATATATTGCACAGAAAAAGTGTTGTTCTGCTTTAACATTATAACGTTCAGATTCAGTAGTCACCCTTGGATCTGCTTTTAAAGCAAAAAGCAATTTAAATTCGTTTTATGACCCACACTGAGATCAAGATCAGATGACAATTCAACAACGATACGAAAATTTATAAAAAGCAAGTTGCATTCAACTATTGTTTCTAATTTAAAAAGTTATAATTAATTTAATAAATTTTAATTTTAATTTATGTAAAATTTAGTTATTTATATTAAATATTATTATATATAATTTTAAAATAAAATTTAAAATTGATTAAAACACATGTAAAAGGCAGGAAAGCCAATAAAGTTGATACCAGTTAATATTGAATTTTTATCATCTATTTGTATATTTTTCATTTACCATATTTACATGTTTTTTATACTTTTTATCATCCATTTGTATATTTTTCATTTGCTCTATTTAGATGGGCATTTTTTTTTAAATTTTTATGGATTTTTATTTTCATTCTATATTTAGATTTACAAACATCTATTTAATAATATTTTATAAATAAAATGAAATATAAAATAAATTTATTTAATTTAGATCTAGTAATTACATGTTAGTTATCAAATCTACAAAAAATAACATGATTTAATTAATAAAATGTATTTCTACAGAAAATAACATGATTTAATTAATAAAATGTATTTAAAAAAATGGATAACATTGAAAGATCTCTCACAGACATTGAACTTGTTAAAATGATGCCACACTTTCTATACCTATTTTCAAAGTATGTGTAAATTTATATATTAAACGTATATGTGTTTATATATATTTTGGAGATTAAATATATTAACATATTTATTTTTTTGTATATTAGTTATTTTATTGGTTGGGATATATAAAATAAATAGAAATAGTTAATAATTTATTTTAATTAATTGAATATATTTAAAATAATTTTTAATATATTTGAAGTAATTTTTAAAATTGAGGTTATTAAAAATGATCACATAATTTCTGTACTTAATTTCAAAGTATGTGTAAATTTATATATTAAATGTGTGTGTTGATATATATTTTGAAGATTAAATATATTAACATTTTTTGTTTTGTTATATATATATATATATATATATATATATATATATATATATATATATAGTGAGTTAGAGTTTAATTCATTATAGCAAATTTACATAGTATACATTTATGAAAGATTTCAACGAGACTATCCTTGGTTTGAACAAAAATAAAAAGCCTAGATATCACTTAACCATGACCAAGAGACCTATATGCCCAAGTGAGGGAAACCTAACCATGATGAGGAGACCTATATGCCCAAGTAAGGGAAACCAGATAGCCTCCTTAACCATGATTAGGAGACATATTTTCCCAAGTGAGGGAAACCAGACCCTCCTGAAAAGTTTTGGAAGTTATTATAGAAAAAACACGAGAGTAACAAAAAAACAAGTTTTTCTGCTGCTACTGCGAACAGGGATGACATAGGACGCGCTGCGGCTGCAGCCGCGCTTGACTGAGCCAACGCTCTCGTCCCTTGCTCCCCTTCTTCTGCTAGCATGGCCCCTTCGAACTCTACCTCGGAGGCTGCCGCTATTCAACTGGCCTTTTCCATCCTTGATAAATCTCTGCCGCCTCAGCGACCTCGCCCTACGATCTCTAAATTTGTGAAGAAATTCGATGGTCTGCAAGGAGTCATTCTTCCACCATCTCTTCCTCGCATGGCCGCTCTCTCTCTGGCTGAAAAAGGACTTATTGGACAATTTGCTGGGCTTTGGCCCTCTCCGAAGACGGTGCAACAATGGGTTGAGCGAAATTGGACTGATAAAATTAATGGTAAAATCTCCATTCGTTTTTGTGGAAAATGGTATTTTACTTTTCATTTCGAATCCAAAGAAGACAAGAATTTAATCTTCAGGAATGGGCCTTATTTCATGGACTCTAGAGGTCTGTATCTCAACAAATGGACCCCGGACTTCGATCCCAAGCTGGATGTGCCCAGCGCGGTTCCGATTTGGGTGCGCCTCCCTCACCTTCCCCTCCACTGTTGGGGAGACAAATCGGTCCATGCCATTGGGAATGTCGTTGGAAAATTCATTGATCGCAGTGAACCAAAGGATAATATGCAAGCCTATGCCAGGATCTGTGTTGAGGTAGACCTTGGAAAAGGTCTCTCGGAGGCCATCAAGCTCAAAGTGGATGATTGGACCCATATTCAGCAGCTGGATTACGAGCAGATTCCGTTCAAATGTAAGGTATGTCACGAATATGGCCACTTTGTAAATCGTTGTCCTAAAATAATTGATGTTGAAAACCCTAATCAAGATGCTCAATGTGAAACGGTTAAAAAAAATAAGACTGCCTCTAACCCTAAGGCTAACTCATCCACTGTTCCTCCTAAATCCAATCCCTTAGCCTCCTCCTCCTTCCCTTCTTCCCAGGATCCCCCCCTCCATCCATCAGCACCCCTTGTCTTGCCTTCCCCACCCCCCAATACTGCCCTGGAGTCTTCCAATCCCTTTTCCTCCATTTCTGCTCCCGATGATGACCCTCCCCTCTCCATCCCTCTCTCTCAATCTGAAGCCCATTGCTCCTCCCCTAACCTACATGATCCTCCTTCTGCTCATGACCCCCCCTCCACTCAAGCAACTAGGAACTCTTTGAAAGAGCATGGTGCAAACCTTGAACCACATAAAAAGCAAGGGCCAGGAAGGAGATCCATTAAGCAGCAAAGAGATGAAAATGCGCAAAAAGATATTGCAATGGGTACCCAAAACCCCATAGAAACCTACATTTTGGGCCAAAGTAGCAAGGAGGCGGGGCTTAAGGAACAAGGAGGGCGAGCAACCCTTTGCACCACCTGCACTCAATGATGAAAGTCCTTTCTTGGAACAGCAGGGGATTAGGGCACCTTTCCAAAATTGTTGCCCTCAAAGATCTGATAAATCATGAGAAACTAGAAATCCCTCTCTTGTAAGAAATTAAGCAAGGAAGACTAGAAATGAAAGGAATAATTGATAAGTTCAAGCAGTATGAAGGCCTTCTCTCTAAATCAAGAGGGGCTTCTGGGGGTTTAGTTACCCTTTGGAATCACAGTGAATGGAGACTTAAATACAACATAATAAATTAGAACTGGATCAAAGTTATATTAGAGAACTTCAGAGACGATAAAAAAATTTCCATTTACAATGTTTATGCCCCAAATCACTACAGAGATAAAGAACAGTGTTGGAATTCTATCAAGGCAGATATTGATGAAGAAGAGAACAGGTATATATTAATAGGAGAAGATTTTAATCTCATACTTCATTCCATTGAAAAGAGAGGAGGATGTTTCACTCAAGATCCATTCAGGGCTCAGCTTGAAGGCATCATGCAGGAGCACAAATTGGTGGATATTGTTCCTAAAAATCGCAGATTCACATGGAGTAATTGAAGAATTGGGAAGGACAATATCATGGAGAGGCTAGACAAAATTATCGTGGATATTTCCTTCCTTTCATCTTACTCTACGGCTTCGGCCTTCGGGCTTCCCTTTTCTGCTTTTGATCATTATCCAATCACGCTCACATTCGAAGAGAAATGCCCTTTAGGGCCTATTCCATTTAAATATAGTCCACTGTGGAACAATATACCTGAAGCCAATCAGATTGTTCGGTATACTTTGAGCCAACATATAGAAGGATCACCTGTATTCATATGGGAAAACAAGCTGAAGAAGACTAAAATTTCTCTCAAGGAATGGGCGAAATTCCATTATAAAGAACCAAAGAGGATCTAATTAGATATAAAGAGAAGATTGGAAGGCGTCCACGACAAAATTGAAAAAACTGGGCTCATCCATGAACATCGTGCACTTGAAAACGATCTATATTGCCAGCTTTACCGCGCCAACAAAGAGGAGGAGCAAAAATGGTGCATTAAATCGAGACAGCTTTGGTTGCAAGGAGGCGACAAGAATTCCGCTTTTTTCCACAAACAGGCTAATGTTAGGAAAATTCAAAACAATATAAATTCCATTACAGATGCAGAAGGCCACCTCCATTCTGATCAAGAAGCAATAAAAAAAGCCGCCTCTGAACACTTTCAAGATCTTCTCACTGAGACGAGAGGCGATGAAGACTATTTTGACTTCCTCCAGTACCTTCCCACTATGGTCAATGAGGAAACTAACAATTTTCTCAACAGGAAAATTGAAGAAGTAGATCCAAAGAGCAATATGGACCCTGCAGCCAGAAAAAGCTCCGGGCCCAGATGGCTTTTCTATTAGTTTTTACAGGACATATTGGGGAATAATTAAAAAAAATCTGGTCAAAATGATACAATGGGCCCAGCGCAAGAGCAAAATTGGCAGCTATACCAATGCCACCCACCTCGCCCTCATTCCCAAAGAAAATTGGCCCTCATCTTTCTCCATATTTTGGCCCATTTCCCTTTGTAATTCCTCTTATAAAATTCTGACCAAAATTCTTGCAATGCGCCTTAAACCCCATCTTCATACTCTCATTTCCGAGAACCAAGGAGGCTTCATGTCCAATAGAAAAATCTCAAATTCCATCCTCCTTGTTCAAGAGGCAATCCATTCTAGTCTCTCTTGCAAAGAAGAAGGCTTTATCCTAAAGCTTGATTTGGCCAATGCTTTCGACCGGGTTAGACACTCTTTCCTTCTTTTTGTCCTTAAAAAAATGGGATTTGACCCCTCCTTTCTTGATCTTGTTAAAGCATGCATCTTTGGCCCATGGATCTCTCCCCTCATCAATGGTAGGCCAGCCCCTTCATTTCAATCGTCTCGTGGATTAAGACAAGGTTGTCCCCTATCTTCTTACCTTTTCATTTTGATGGTTGAATCCTTCAACAAGGCCTTGGACCACAAGCGTTGAGTCGAGCTCATCACTGGCATTAAGTTTGGCAATGGAGTCAAAAACATGAACCACTCTTAGTTCACAGATGATACTCTGCTAATGGGAGGTGCTTCCAACATCATTGCTCAACATTTCAAAACCCTCTTGGATAAATTCATGAGCTACTCCGGAGGCATGATTAATCATATTAAAAGTTGTATTTATGGATGGAATGCTTCAGCTTAGTCTCTTCACAACATTTCCAACATATTTGGGGTCCCTTACAAGTTGGAATGGGGGCATTTTTCTTATCTAGGCATGCCTGTGAGCACAGGTCCTCTCAAGGTTGAATTATGGGACATTATCATAGACAAAATGAAAAGAAAAGTGCAGCATTGGGGCTCTTCTTGGCTCAATCCTACAGGCCGCCTCATTCTCCTCAAATCTAGTCTCTCTTCCTTGCCTTTATACCAATTTACTCTTCTCCAAGCCCCCGCCATCTTCCACCATAAAGTGGAGGCTATCATTCAACACTTTCTTTGGCAAGGGGGGAATAGTGAAAAAAGAAAATACAATCTTGTAAACTGGTGACAGTTCATCCAATATCAGGAGCATGGTGGATTGGGAGTCCGCTCTCCAAAGCTTCTAAATGTGGCTTTTGGTGGGAAGATTGTTTGGAGACTTATCAGTGGTAAGCCTGCTTGGTGGAAGAGTGTTTTGGAAATTAAATATCTCAATACTTCCAGGCAGCACCTTCTTGACCAAGATATCCCCAATAAAGCTTGTTCCAGAATCTGGGGGCTATGTAAAAAAGCTATTCCTTTTCTAGCGCAAAATATTTCCAAAGTGCCCAAGGGTGGCAGCAATATCAGCATTGGGGTGGATAGAATTATGGGGCAGCCCCCCATCAACAGCCATCAGGGAACTCACCATATTTTAACCTATCTCAGTAACATGGGGCTACATAGTTTAAATCAGATCTCTAATTAGGATGCTCAATCTCTGCTATGGACTGGGTGGCAATTTTTTGAAGTCCCTGCTTATTTAGAGGCGAGTCTTGTAGCCCTCCAAGCTCATCTCCATGGCATTGCTCCTATTAAACAAGACAGCGAGGATGAATTTCATTGGGATCCCTCGGGATCGACTTACACTATTAAAGTTGCTTATCAAAACCTTTGCAATAAGGAATATCCCACGTCTATATGGTCAATCTAGAAGGTAGCTTGGAGATCTGAGGCCTTCCCCAAGATCAAATTATTCATATGGACTTTGCTTAAATGGAAAATATTAACCTCGGACAATTTAAAAAAACGAGGTGTGATTGGACCTTCTCGATGCCCAAATTTCCATGCCGCTGAAGAAACCATTCAACAACTCTTTATTGAATGTCCTTTTTCCACCTGTTGTTGGAAGGAGCTCACTCCTAACTCCCATCTCCCATGGAGTTCACACAGCTCCATTGCTGAAGCCTTGAACTTATGGAAGAGAAGCTACCCCTGGAAACGTAAAAAGAATAGTATAACCAAAAGAGTTTTGGATGCTCTCCCCTACACAGCTCTCTGGAATATATGGCTGGCTCGAAATTGAAAAGTTTTCAAAGATAAAGAAACCAATTTCATGAAGCTTTGTAGTAAGGCTCGGAGCCTTACTCTCGAAACTATTTCAACTAAGAGTCAAGCAAACCAAATTGATTATAAGGACCTCTATGTTGAAGAACGAAACTTTATAGGCTACCTGATGGACAAAAATAAAAGCATCAAGCACAGTAGCACCATCATCAATCAATGGCACATCCCCAATATCAGTTGGAAAATTCGACTGAGTGAGGAGGATTTTATCACTTGGTTAAAAAGTTGCAATAGGCCCTCCCTATTCTTTGATGGCATGTCTAAGTCCAATCCAGGCATGGCTGGGGTAGGTAGTATCATTCGTAATGAAGATGGTTCCATTATATCTTCTTTTGAATGGGGACTAGGTT
This sequence comes from Pinus albicaulis, assembly GCA_034641835.2. Taxonomy (NCBI): domain Eukaryota; kingdom Viridiplantae; phylum Streptophyta; class Pinopsida; order Pinales; family Pinaceae; genus Pinus; species Pinus albicaulis. Next base: position 680,291,188 of record CM076569.1, on the reverse strand, counting down.
CTCTTTCCAATAACAGGGCCAAAGCTCTTGCCTTGTTCCAAGGTATATCCCAATTGCAAAACCTTGGTATAACCAATGCCATGATCTTTGGCGATTCGGCTATTATTATCAGTATGATGATCCGCAATCGCTTGGCATCCAATGTGGCGCTTCAACAAATCACCAGCAAATGTCAATCTCTTATTGTTAATATGCAAGGTATCAACTTCTACCATATTCTTCGCAACCTCAACAAGGAGGCGGACCTCCGTGCCAACAAGGCCTACAACAGAACCATAGGGTGCCTTCATTTATATGTTTTTCCACTTCATTTATAATTCAAATTGTCTTAAAAATTAGACGAAAATATGATTTTTCAGATTGAAAATTTATAACTTTCTCATATCATTAACGAGTAACCCTATCTCTGAGTTTTTTTACTTTCATTTCAACCAATCAGAGAAAAGCGAGGGGCTAGAAAATTTAAATTTATCTTCATCTATTCCTTTTTAAGAAAGAAACAAAAAATAAATGGATATATCCGTCCTTCCTAAGCATTAGGAAAACTAAACTATTGGTAAGAAAACATAAAGATTATTTATAGGCATGACACTTAAAACAAGATTATCACTGCCCTTAACTTTCTTTTTTGAGAATATATTACGTTAGCGATCAACATGAATCACAAAAAAGAGACGATGTGCATGAACCAGAGATGTTAAAACTTTAACAGGAACATGAACAAGAAAAATTAAACTACAGGAGGAAAAACTTAAATTAATTTAGTAAAGGATATGTTTTCTCTTCCTCGTAATGAAAAACAAGAAAACATAATAGCCAAGAAAATGCAAACGTTAACTTCATACCTGAAGATGAACGCCAAGGAAAATCCAACAACACCAATTTCAATTACTTCATCACAAACCCTGCTCATAAAGAAAAATCACAAATCAAAAATTAAAACTCATTTTCCTCTGAATTCCCGATGGTAAAATTGCCATCAATGTAGGAAAGGAAAAGAAACACAGATAAGTATTTGCAATGTATTGTAATATAACAAAACCATATAATAGTACAAATCCAGCGCAATGTCCTTCCCTGAAATTAAAATTAAAATTAAATCCAATTCACACTCACAATTACCATTATTATTTTTGACACAGCTGTTGGAGATCACATCCAGGTTCCTGGGATCCACAGATTACCACGCCATCAAAGTATCTTTCGCTAGAATTTCTCTATTTCTCTCTTTCACAGACTCTGAACACAAAAACATAAGACCACACCACAATCCATAGACAATATAAACAAGACTCTGAACACACAAAAACATATGACAACACAGAGATGGAGCACTCAAGGACTACGGTTTGTAGTTTAGCCTGATTTGTTCGTTTGTGGACCTAGATTGCTAAGCACAGCATTAGAGGGCGACAGGGTTTTCTCTGTGCGGGGTCCGGCAGCCGCCTCGCCGCTGCGGCCCCCTCTACATCTTTTGCGGCCTCTTTCGCCGGCTCCCATACTGTGGAAGACGTTGTGTTCTTCCATACTGTGGAAGACGATGTGGTGCGGAGGGCTACTTCTTGATGTGACCGTGGGTGGATTGGTTCTTTTGTGGGTTTCATTGGCATTATTTTGATGGTGCGGAGATCTGTCGTTGGGTTTGCTCGCTGTTGTGACATGGAGGACTACTTCTTCATGCGGGCCGTGGGTGGATTGGTTCTTTTTTGGGTTTTGTTGGCAATATTTTGATGGTGGGGAGTGTTGCGGCTGGGTTTGCTCGCTGCTGCGACACCTCCTATTTTGCAGTGGGTTTGCTCGCAGTTGTTGTCCCTCTTCTTTACAGGGGCTAATTTTTTATGGATGCTGTTGACGGGTCTGCCTGATGCTATTGATGCGGGCTTGTTGCTTTTGGTTTGAGGTTTTTGTTTGCAGCTATGCTTACAGTTTTGTGGCACTCTGGCACTAGCATTTGGGGTTCACAGCTATGCTTGCCCTGCAATGGCACTAGTATTTGGGGATGCACTGGCTTTTGGGGCTGCAGATGTCTTCATTCATCTGGGTTCCTGGTTTTGTGCCTTTGCCCCTCTTATTGGGGTGGTTTTTGTCCGGCCTTTGCTTGGTTTTGCGAGTTTTTGGGCTTGATGTCTTGATCTCTTATGGGTTTTTTAAGGGCCTACGTGCTTGGTTTATATTAGGTTTATTTCAGTCATTGTGCAGCTGTATGTATCCATAGGGTTTGGGTTATACAATGTGAGACTGTTTCTTAGTATTTTGATCAATAGAGTTTTTACTCTGAACTATATGTTATATGCATGATTATGTAAACATCTTTTTATCTAATAAAAAATTGTTTTTTTTTTCTTTTGAAAAACAAAAGGACCACACCACAACAAAGAAAGAACAGAGAACCAAGAATGTAATGTAATAATGATCTCAACTGTCTTATATATTGCACAGAAAAAGCTTTGTTCTAATTTAACATTATAACGTTCAAATTCTCTCCACCTTGAGATTCAATAGTCACCCTTGTATCTGCTTTTAAAGCAAAAAGAAATTTAAATTCATTTTATGACCGACATTGAGATCAAGATGGACAAATCAAGATCAGATGACAATTCAACAGCAATGGATACGGAAATTTATAAAAAGCAAGCTGCATTCAACGATTGTTTCTAATTTAAAAAGTAATAATTAATTTAATAAAATGTAATTTTAATTTATGTAAAATTTAGTTATAGAATTTTGGTTTCTGTGATCCATCGTAAAATTATGAAGAATTTTTTGGTAATAATCACATTAAAATGAACATTGTCGATGCGTTTCGAACCAACTAGTGTGGTTCATCACTAGTTGGATGAACCACACTAGTTGGTTCGAAACGCATCGACAATGTTCATTTTAATGTGATTATTACCGAAAAATTCTTCGTAAAATTTAGTTATTTATATTAAATATTATTATATATAATTTTAAAATAAAATTTAAAATTGATTAAAACACATGTAAAAGGCATGAAAGCCAATAAAGTTGATACCAGTTAATATTGATTTTTTATCATCTATTTGTATATTTTTCATTTACCATATTTATATGTTTTTTATACTTTTTATCATCCATTTGTATATTTTTCATTTGCTCTATTTAGATGGGCATTTTTTTTTTCATTCCATATTTAGATTTACGAAAATCTATTTAATAATATTTTATAAATAAAATGAAATATAAAATAAATTTATTTAATTTAGATCTAATAATATTTTATAAATAGAATGAAATATAAAATAAATTTATTTAATTTAGATCTAGTAATTACATGTTAGTTATCAAATCTACATAAAATAACACGATTTAATTAATAAAATGTATTTCTACATAAAATAACACGATTTAATTAATAAAATGTATTTTAAAAAATGAATAACATTGAAAGATCTCTAACAGACATTGAACTTGTTAAAATGATGCCACACTTTCTATACTTATTTTCAAAGTATGTGTGAATTTATATATTAAACGTATGTGTGTTTATATATATTTTGGAGATTAAATATATTAATATATTTATTTTTTGTATATTAGTTATTTTATTGGTTGGGATATATAAAATAAAGAGAAATAGTTAATAATTTATTTTAGTTAATTGAATATATTTAAAATAATTTATAATATATTTGAAGTTATTTATAAAATTGAAGTTATTAAAAATGATCACACAATTTCTGTACTTATTTTCAAAGTATGTGTAAATTTATATATTAAATGTGTGTGTGTTGATATATACTTTGAAGATTAAATATATTAACCTTTTTTGTTTTGTATATTAGTTATTTTATTGGTTTGGATATATAAAATAATAATTTATTTTAACTAATTGAGGCAATTTATAAAATTGAGGTTATTAAAAATGATCACACAATTTTTATACATTTGGATATATATATATATATATATATATATATATATATATATATATATATATATATATATTAAATGTGTGTGTTGATATATACTTTGAAGATTAAATATATTAGCCTTTTTTGTTTTGTTTTGTATATTAGTTATTTTATTGGTTGGGATATATAAAATAATAATTTATTTTAACTAATTGAATATATTTAAGGCAATTTATAAAATTGAGGTTATTAAAAATGATCACACAATTTTTATACATTTGGATATATATATATATATATTTGGATATATATATATATATATATATATATATAGTGAGTTAGAGTTTAATTCATTATAGCAAATTTACATAGTATACATTTATGAAAGATCTCAACGAGACTATCCCTGGTTTGAACAAAAATAAAAAGCCTAGATACCACTTAACCATGACCAAGAGACCTATATGCCCAAGTGAGGGAAACCTAACCATGACGAGGAGACCCATATGCCCAAGTAAGGGAAACCAGATAACCTCCTTAACCATGATTAGGAGACATATTTGCCCAAGTGAGGGAAACTAGACCCTCCTGAAAAGTTTTGGAAGTTATTATAGAAAAAAACACGAGTAACAAAAAAAACAACAATATCACAAGGTTCTATCTTGGTGCTTAGGAGCGACCTGTGTGGTGTAGAAATTCATTGGGTTCTTCTTTCCTTCCTTCGACTTGGTTGGATCTTCCCATTCTACTAGCATTGGACCATAATATTCATCATCAAGAGGAAATAGATGAGTGGTAAGTTAAGGAACGTTGACACCATCTTGGACACTAATTTGAGGTTCTCTATTGCGCAATACCCCAGTTCCCTTGGAGTTTGTGTTGTTGTGCTTCATGGCTGTTGTTACATTGTGGCCATTGTGTTCTACATAGTCCATACTGGGACTTGTTCCTGGGAAAATAGGGTTGTCTTGGCTCTGAGAAGTTGAGGAGCTAGCGACCATAGTGGAATCTTGAGACAAGAGAGAGGGTATAAGATGTAAGCCCATAACAATTGCAAGAGATTTTAGAGTGGTCTGAGTTCGACCTAGGTGAAAATCAAGGTCCTCCACCCACCCTTCAAGCACCACTGTTGCCTCCTCCTGGTCTCTAAGATGGCGAGCCAACACATTTCTTAGTGCCCACAGATTATCACCAAAATTGGTCATCTCTAGATCAACCACCATGTGTTGACAGTGTTGTGGTATGCTATCATCAAAATGTTCGTCTTCCTGGCCATGCCAAGGAGGGAGAGATGGTCGGCCTCAGCGTATGCCACTCTTTTGGCTCTTCCGCTCTCCCTTAGGGAAACAAATAAGTGGCCTGCCAATGGGCCTTAAACTGCAGGGGTTGTATATGCCTTTCCGTTGGATAAATAGCTTTCCAAAATCCAACAGTGGGCATATACAACCCCTGCTCATTTAATGCCCATTGGCAGGCTACTTATTTTCAACCTTATTTTAGCACTTGGGCAAACCATTTCAGCAGGCCTTCAGCGATCGATTCCACCAAACTTCTTAGCAGGCTGCTACATGCGGTTGAGCTTGTAAATAAGACATGTAACAAGGTGAGTGTGTGTTTCCAAAGTTAACGATAAATGCTGGGTGAGTGAGGACATGTCACCCCAACATGTGTTTGGACATCCAACTGTGGAGATGGTAAGCTAGGAGTGCCACCAATCTCGCTGATTATTTGCCTAAGTTGTTGTGATCATGGAAGCGTTTAATGCTTCCCTTTGCAAGTGGGTCACTCGGATTTGGGGCGATGATTAAATATATGAAATTTAATAATGTTTCTATAGTAGTTAAGATTATATATTTTAATTTTATGTAATTGCAACATTTTTAAATGTTAAAAAATATTTTATCTATATATATATATATATATATATATTCAATATTTTTGTTTTGTTTTAAAGAGACAGCTAAAGTTTTGTATTAATAAAGGCTAGATTTTGGGCCAAAGCCCTTACAAAAGTTGATTGTATTTTTATCATTGATATTTTTTCCCATCCATTCTTAAAAAAATCATCAAAATTGCTTCCATTTCTACATACTCTAAATACATTACAACTAAACACACGATAAAAGTTCCCGAGGATCAGACAGAACTTGCACAATAACATAAATATAGATTGAGATATGTGACGACCAAAAACGACATCTAAGCATTCTATTAGAAATCATGTCCATTTCCAAGGAAGTATTCTCCACGAGGGGGATGGTTCTTCTTCGCAAGAGCTGTCCTAGAGCCAATACCACTTGAATCTAGATAAGAACTACCAGTAATAAGGTTTTCCATTGTATCAACCCGAGCATTAAGAGTCAAAATCTCATCCCTTAAAGCATTCAATGAATTCTCCATGTCGCTGAGATGGTGAAGGAGTTTTGCTTCCATTAGCAGCTGAAACAATTAACGCTGCCTATTGGCTATATCATTGTTCCTCTATCGAGCATCCAACAAAGCTTTAACATCATCCAAATTACAATCTAGCATGTGTCTCTCAGGGCCATAGTCTATAATATTTTGGGGCTCTGTCATATTCAAATTTGTTAATAGAGAACTGATATCGAGCTCACCAACCTTCAAAAGATCTCTGGGCATGAACATTACTTCATATCTGTCTACAGCGACCCAGTAAACCATTAAATAAAACTTTCCATTGAACCACGAGCCAAACTAATACATATAATCCATCACAAAGCTAAAATCTTCAGAAGTATGGATTCCTTAGAATCCACTCAATGTCTTTATAAATCTGCTCATAGTTACTGTCAATCTGCAATTGGAAAAATCGAATCTCTAAAACTCGAAACCGCCTGAGATAAATTCCCTTTGTGTGTGCCTTTCTCTTCCACCCGACATTGAATATGTTGCAAAACCCTCTGTCCCTAGACAAGAATATGTTTTGCAAAAATCTGAGCCACTGTTGCTCTTGGCTATGCTGTACTCACGAATTTTTTGTACTCATGTGGTTGTTAAGTATGAACTCGCGCGATCTGCGTATATATACAGAAGAATATCGCAAGGTTGCTCGCGGTTGATTTGAGCTAGCCCGTGCATCCCTAAAAAAAATTTGTACTGCAACTACCATTGAGCCACAATTTTTCCCCTTCGCCTATGAGCTTCATGTCCATCAAATAAGCTCTGATACCATGCGAAAATTCCCTTGAAACACAACAACTGGAATTAATTCTCCTAACTGATTAACAGTTTATTATTTTTTTATTAATACCAAATTAATCACACTGCAATTTTTTGAACAAAAATAAATATTGTGGAAGCAAAAAAATAGGAACTCAAAAATGCTATAGCACACAAAATTAGCACAATTGTTTTTGGAAAAAAGTACCCAGAAAAACCCAATGTGGGAAAACCAGTGCAACAACTGAGGGTTTATTTTATTATGCAGCAGTGAACATCTAAGTACAATCTTTGGAAGCCCAACTAGCTATCCAATCAACAAGATTTGACATAAAATATTTGGAGAGAAGGTTCTCTCCTTCCACCAACAAACCTCGACCTATGAAAACTAGCCATCAACCCCTGTGCAGGCCGATTCTACTTCTGACGATTCACCCGGCTGTGTTGGGAAAAATCCTGCGATTCTTGAAATTTTTCTAGGAAAAATCATGCGACCCTAATATGCGATGTCAAAAAAATCCGCATGACCTTTATGACTGATCTGGGCTAGCTGCATTGTGGAATACTTTGGTTACTTGCTTCTACCTCTTCTAGAACTAGAAACCCTCCTCTGGATCACTATCTCTCCCCTCTGACACTTTGCTACTCGATCTCTGACTTTATCACTCCTGCTGAATCACCTGCACTGGAGAATCATTCTGTCGAGATCACTGTGTCTACAACTGGTCACACTCTCAAGTGCTCCTCACCTGCAAGTGTTTTCCAAAAATTATGCTCTCCATCTACCCATCAACTTCTTCTTATAATCTCTAGTTGAGACTTCAACGGGCATGATTAAAACTTAATCAATGGTTGAGATGGTCTATAAGTCAATCTATGTGAGTTTCTAGATAATTCACACCTTTCTTAATTAATTTATATTAAATAGTCCCTTTTCCTAAGTTAGACTTAGGAAAAACTAAATGATTGAAAGAACTGAATATGGATGCCACGGGGTAATTATCCTTGTCCGAGGCGTGATTAGTAATTTGGAAATCAACGCACAGACAAATCTCCCCGGAATTATTTTTGATAGGGACCAAATTTGACACCCAGGTAGAGTGTCACACTTTGTATATGATCTGAGCATCCAACAACTTCTTTAACTCATTCTGAGTGAGGGGTTCAAGCATTGGATGTACTTTTTTCAGTTTATGCTGAAATGGCTTGGCCCTTTATTTTATTGGTATCACATGTTAGATGATTCATGTTTCATAAGTTTTTAGCTCATCATATGTCCACGCGAACACATCTCGGTACTGCTTGAATATGCGAATAAAATCTTGTCGCTCTTGTGGTGTACAACAAGTACCACGATTGACATATTTCAGATCTTTGTCTTTTCTCAAGTTAATATGTTCATGCGACAACATGGAACTGTGGGTTTTGGCATTAACAGGTCCCCAAAAGAGATTTTGCAAATCATATAGCTTCTCTAAAGATACTACACCCATTGGGATGAGATTTCCTTTACTTGAACTAGCTATATCCTGCAATGCCTTTTCGTGCTCATCCTCATTGATCGATGTGACTTTGAACACATCAACGTTCACCATGAAGCACAGTATATGATGTCATCATTAAAATCACGCAAGTTAGTGATGTTATCGGGGATGGATGGTTTATAAATAATTTCTATAAAAAATTAGTCCTTCAATTGTGACAACCCAGCAACAACATTGGCTAATGCATCTGCAACTACATTGCACATTCTTGTAACGGAAATAATATTAAAAGTTCGGAAATGTGAAATTAAATGCCATACCTCTTTTTGGTAACTCTTTAGATGAGGTGAAACATAATGTATGGTGTCATGTACTTGTCATACCACAATTTCTGAATCACCTACTACTTTTAAAGATGCAACCTTGAGGTCAATGGATCTTTGTAAGCCTAATATGAGTGCCTCATAATCAACTGTGTTGTTTGTGCACTCCAATTCCAAGCAGTATGAGATAAAGTGTTTTCTCTGCAGCGGTTCTATTAAAACGCAACCAGCTCTAGAGCCTTCTTGTGTCTTAGAATCATCAAAGTACAAAGTCGACATGTTATCTATACAAGAATCATGAACTACACTAGTACTAGTGCTACTACTACTACTACAACTACTTACTGTACAAAGGTCATTTGCAACAGTTGGACTAGGAAGGAGATCCAACTGTGTTTCTCTTAATTTTTGGTAACTAGGTCCAAACTCCATGTTGCATTGCTCATATGATGATGATGCTATTTTTTTTGGATTCCTCTTTCAGAGAGGTGCAATATTGATCTAAATATCATCTTGTTTGGATGAGCATAACTTATATTTTGATTTTATTTTCCACACGTGCAAATTGTCAAGGTCGGCCAGATTTGTAATGTAGGACCACAAGCCCAAAAATATGTGTCACACGCCCTCATTGATGGATATAAATTGGAGAGGGACGATGCTCATTTCATCATCATCTCATCACACACATTCCTCATCATCTGATTGGTTCGTACAACCTAGAAGAGGCTTTTCACTCTCCCACGTGGGAATCTGAAGCTGGAGAAATTCAAACTATTTTTAGGGCTTTCCGGACAACGTTGACCAGTGTTGACTTTGGGTCAAGCATTAAGCTTTGACTTCGATTTGACTATAAAAACTCTGATTTTTGGAGGCCTCATTGGAGGGCACAACAATCGAGGAAGGACGTTGACTTTGATCGCAACCCTTTGACCGCAGCGTTGACTTCTGCATTGACTAATTTTTGTTGACTTGTGTTGACTATTTGGGAGCTATCTTTGAGGTGCATGTGACTCAAGGAAAGGTTGATCTTGAATGTTGGAAGGGCTGGTTTGACTAGCAAAATTATTTGCTGGCTAGGGCATCATGTTGGCTGGTGTAACAAACATTTCTCTCTACATTTACTGGACAAGAAGAATTACAAATTCTGATATATTATTTGGCTTATTTTCTATTGATCTATTATTATGTTCTATTAACATTTTCTACTTTGAATTGGGCCTATGAGAAAGATTGAAAATTAAACTGCATTAAGCATAGAGCATACCATGAGTATCTAAAATTAACATGGTATCAGAGCTAAGGTGAAGACAAAGCACAAGCTAGTGTGAAAAGCAATCACCGAAGAAGTTGTCTTATCAAGGACCAATGGCCTCCTCAACCTACAAGGGTTTAAAATATGATGATAAGCTGACTGATAAGTTTGATTATCATGCTTGGAAGGTGTCTTTGGATTTGGAAGATCAAGATTTCATAGATTATGTGGAGGAGAAGATAAATGAGCCTCCATCAAATGCATTGGTTGCCTTAAAGACAAAGTATAGAAAAGGGGAAATCAAGGCAAAGATGATTATCAGGTATTCTATACATAATCACTTGGCTGTTTATATCTCTGAGGTGGCCCCACATCTAAAGATATGTATGATAAGTTGGTTAACATGTTTAGGGCTCGCAATGCTAATCAAGTTCTCTTTTTCAAGAACAATTTGAAGAATATCAAGAATGGCAAAGAAGAATCCATTCAATCCTATTTTATGAGGCTCACAAAAATCAGGAATGATCTCTTAGCTATTAGAGAAGAAGTAGTTGACCAAAAGCTTGTCGCCATTTCTCTTGGAGGACTCCCTTGAGACTGGTATGTATTTAATACTACGATTGAGATGCACTCAAGAGGAAACAAGGATGATGGCGAGAGACCATCCCTCGAATGGGAATGGAGGTGACCCTACTGCCTTCACCGCTCATGCAAAGAAGAGGAACAACGGTGGTCCGAGAATCAAATCCATGGAAGAGCGGGTACCAAAGGAAGAAAAGGAAGATGTTACACTTGTAACAAGTTTGGTCACTATGGAAGAGAGTGCCCCAATAGAAGGGGCTCTCCTAGAGACGATGACAACAACAACTTCAGGGGGAATGGAAATCAAAGGAACAATAGGTTAAAAGGAAAGAGGAAGGCTCCCTCTGATCAAGTGGAAATGGGAAACCTTTCAAGAGGTCAAGGAATTCTAGCTATGATGAATCTAATGTTGTTGATAGGAAAAATGAATATATTCTTATATATTCCCTCTCTGCTACATCTCCTTCCAATGCGTTGGATAATTGGTTGATTGATAGTGGTGCCTCAAGGCACTTCATTGGATATAAGGAAGCCCTCTATGATTTGATTGAAAATGATACTAATCTGGAAATTATCCTTGGAGACAATGCCACCTACCCCGTGAAAGGGACGGGAACTGTGACCCTTCATCTAAATCAAGGTCAAGTCCTCCCCTTGCAATATGTGTTGTATGTACCCGATTTGAAGAAGAATCTAGTGTCTATCTTGGCTATGGAAGACAAAGGATTCAAGGTGGCATTCATCGATGGAAAGGTACACATTTGGAAGAGGAAATTAAAAGAAGCATTCACTCTTGGTTTTAGAGTTGATGCAGTCTATCAGGTTAGAGGAAGTCCACTGGGGGCCATGACATGTGACACAACCCTTCAATCTGAGCTATGACATCGGAGGTTTGCACACCTTCATTTCAAATCCCTTCTCGAAGAAAGGAAGGTGGTGACATGGATGCCTGATTTCAAAGACGACCATGAAGGTGTATGTCAGGGTTGTGCCGAAGGAAAGCATACAAGGGGACCATTCCCCTCAAGTGTCACAAATACATCTAATATTTTGCAATTGATACATTCTGATCTATCTGGTATTCTGCCTATAACATCCTTGGGAGGATGTGTATATTATATCACTTTTATAAATGACTTCTCTCGCAAGACTTGGATATATTTCTTGATGAAGAAGGATGAAGGATTCAAATGGTTTTGTACCTTCAAGGCCTTGGCTGAAAATCAAACAGGGAAGAAGATCAAAATTTTGAGGATCGATAATGAGATCGTGTATGAGTCAAGTGAATTCAATGACTATTGCAGGGAAACTAACATTAAGAGGGAGACCACCACTGTGTATACTCTCGAGCAAAATGGTGTTGCTGAAAGGAAGAATAGAACCATTTTGGAAGCTGCCCATGCCATGCTTTATGACCAAGGTCTTCTGAAGTTTCTATGGGGAGAAGTTGTCAGCACCGTTGTGTATGTTCAAAATAGATGCCCATATTCCGTATTGACTCCAAAACTCCTAAAGAAGTCTTCCCTGGTAAGAAGCCCGATGTCTCTCATTTTAGAGTTTTTGGAAGTCATGTTTATTTTCATGTGCCGAAAGAAAAGAGGAGCAAGATGGATGCTTCTGGGAAGAAGGGAATGTTTGTGTGCTACAGTGAAACCTCGAAGGCTTACAGAATCTATGTGCTTGGTCAAAGAGAAGTGGAGATATGCCATGATGTCACCTTCTATGTGTTGAAAAGTGTAACTAGGATTAGTCTTCATATTGACTATGTAATTATGTTTTTATGTAAAGAAGACAAAGATAATAAAATGTATTTTTTTTGTACTTGCTTCATGGGTTTCATGAGCAAGATTTTTATTATAGGTCAATAGACTTCTTCTTGATGTCTATTAGGGTTATCTTATGGTTACAAGTGTAATTAAGTGTTATGTATATGAAGAGTTTAGTCATCAATATATGCTCCAAGACCTTGTCATGAATCCTTAAAGGAAAGGCTAAATAAAACCTACATCCTCGCCTCCTTAATGCTGAAAATTATTGCACTTCTAGTCTGCCTAATGCACAGTGATGAAGTCGGCTTACTAGCTGGATGTATGGTCAGCCTAAGGACAAGTTCTGTGCCATATATATATCCTGAATCTGCGGCTCATTTGACATCAAGCAGATTGTGGATTGTTCTAAAAAGGAATGGGGATACACCTGTAGTTAGTGTGGATTTTCTCTGAAGTTTTACAATGGTTAAAAGTGAAAATATATCTGTGACAAAGTGCGGTCTTCAGATAGATTCAATTATGGAATTCTCTGAGGTAATTATAGCGTTTAGGAATCTGGGACAAGTGTGGATTTCCCTAAGGTCAAGGTGCGGATTTCAGGAAGGATACACGTGTGGATATATTTGAGTTTCCACGACATGACCAAGTATGAACTAAGTGTGAGTTAAGGCAGTGGACAAGTATAAGGTACATACATGTTTCATGAATTGTTTTAAAGCAGTGAATACCAATCTGTGTGAAGAAGCTAAAGGGCTAAAATCTGAAATAATAATATAAGAGTACAAGGAAGGTAAATCCGTGAATTACCTTCCTATCTTCAGTACACAAAAGGAAAGGAATATATCTCAAGTGAAACAAGAAGTATAACCGAAGACTAAATCAAAGAAGATATAATTAGAGATCGAGTTCTCTAGTGGTGGTGCAGGTCAGTACAAGTTGGTGCAGAAGAGTAGGATCAAATTTGTGAGCATACAAAGAAGCATTGACAAGGTCTTGGAAGAATTCCTAGGTGTTGAAGAGGTAAATCCCCTCTGCGGACAGAGGCGATCCCTACTAGCCCAGATCGGGTCTAGCAACAATCAAACACACTACAGTGCAGGTTCCTAATTGCAAATAAACCGACTTGTGATGAAGGCTTACTTGGAATCCAACACTGTCATTCGTAGAAGAGGTGGTGCTCCCGTTCCTTTGCCCTGGCAGATCACAATCCTCACGATCTCCGTGATCGGACACCTGCATCCAAAGATACATTTTCTAAGCATATACATAAAATCCGATGTATATTATCCCTATGTCGGTCGAAGAGGACATAATATGGTATAAATGAAAGAACAAGAGAGTGAGACCATAACTGACAGTACTTTATCATTAATGAGTCAAAGAAGAATACAACCATAGCTTGACGCGGCATTCTCCTTTGGCGGGTCTTTAGCAAACATGTCTCAATAAGGCACATTAGTTGAGATGAAAACATCATCTCTCTTGGATACTTGACAATAGACTCCTTGCTTGGATTTGGCCTGAAGGGAATCAAGAAGGCTCTTGCGGCATAAGGATGCGAAAGCTCTTGGGAACTAGCTTGCAAAGGATATGGGCAAGCATTTATAGATGGAGGAAGGGGAGTTGGGATCCCTATATTATGGGATTGGTCCTATCATCAAGGAAGCTTCCATGAGAGGTGGCAAACCACTTCCTCTCTATGGAAATCCCTAACCAAACCTCCCAGCTCAAGATAGATATCAGTCCAGGAATTTGTTAGGATGAAACTTCCGCCATTTATTTTTAAAAAACACCTCTTAATATGGTTGGCGCGGGTGCGGCTCTATGACAGAGTGCCAATTGGTGCGCCCTCTTTGGAGGATTTGCCCCCTTGGCGCGAGGGCTAAACTATGAAACCGCGCCAATGGAAAAAGAGCTATTTTTAGGGTTTTTTGCAGGGAGATATCTTCAGGGCAATGGAAGCTCATCTTCAGAGGGATGCAATGAAAGTATTTTCAAGTCTTGTCTCTTCTCACGGGTGACGGAATGAGCCCTCCAATGTGCGGGATGGGAATTGCAGGGACAGTGACAGATTCTTTGTGTCTTCACGACGAGGATGGAAACAAATTGCGAGATGTCAGACTGTCCGTTTGTTGGTTTCGTGGATGGTGCCCCGTGCAGTACCAGGAATCGAATCTGTCTTCGGTGGCCTAGGTAATCTACGATCCTATTTGTGAAGTTGATCAGCTTTAACGAGGTGTGTCTGCGTGCTACAAATATTATCGCGGAATATAGTGCTGTATTAGAATTATTAACTGAGGTTGTAAACCTTGGTATCCGTGAATTTCTTGTGTATCTGGACTCACAACTTGTAGTATTACAACTGAACGGTCATTATTCGGTCAGAAACCCATCTATTTTATGTCTGTATCTGCGTATTCATTTACTAGAATTTTTTTTTGACTATATTACATATCAACATATACCCAGGCATATGAATACATTAACAGTTGCAGTAGCTAATTTGGTGTTAGATAGACATTTGCACAATTTGTAAATCATCATCACATGTAAAAGAAAAATCCATCCAGAAATAGATATGTATATATATAGATATCGAAATGTTTACATAGTGTGCATCGCATAGAATCCAAAAATATATATGTTCGTCTTAATACATCTGGAGATTACATGTCTCTCAAAAAATATGCATGAAAAAAGCCCTAGGAGTCTAATCTGCATGGTGCTCATGATAACAAGTGACTGCACGCAATAAGCATCTTAGAAGTCGGTGGAGGCGACTAGGCACTCCCACCGTATGTCTCTGGTACGCCATCAGTACATCCACCAGCCGGGCGTAGTCTGGGATCCCTCGAGCAATGCCCTCAAGATTCTGGATTAACTCTCCCCCCTCTGCACCCTCTGACTGCGGATCAGGTGCGGGAAGAGTCCTCCGTGCGATAGGAGACATACCGGTTGGTCTCTCTGGGCCCACGTCTGCATACATATACAATGTGTCAGGATGGATATGTATTAACAAAAAAAAATCATAAAACATAAAAATAAAAAATAAAAGAGGTCATACCCAACTCCTCATCCCAATCATCTCTTTCCGACAGTGGGAGATCTGGGTCTCCAGTGAAATTGGTTCCTTCATATGGCCAGTCTTCCACTACGATCAACTGATGCTGCAACCACCCAAAAAAACTCCGGCCTCCAAGACATCTGTTGGCCTCCTCTAGCTCTGGGCATCAGTGCTTCCCAGCGAGCCATTCTTGGCTCTCGTGGAATCGGATCGACTACTATGGCCCCTTGGCCCTGGAAGATTAGTGGCCTCGTTCCCGAATGAACGATACCCGGGGGATAGATTATGTATGCTTGTTTCGGTTGGTTCCTTCGTGAGCTCTCTCTTGATATTTATTGTCACTGCTGTAGCCCAGTCGAACAATAGGGGACTCATGCACTCTGAGGCCAGTAAGAGTTGGGCCTTTTTTGCCTCGTGCGGTGTCTGTGATCCCGCAGCCCGCATGATGGTATGAAGCACTACTCTGAGTGCTAGATAAGGAATAGTATGGATGTCCACCTTTCCACTTCCTGATCCCAGTCGTGCCCCTCGGCACACTCGTGCCATCAATTGCTCCATCTTCTCACCAGATGGTCTGCTCCCTGTCAATATGGGAACTGGACCTTTGCGCGATAGTCCGGTTATGAAGTATATGTCAGAAACCTCTAGTTCTAATACCTGGTCCCGCAACTTGAACACTTGTTCATGTTCATCCCATATGCTGATCAGGTACTGCAGGAGCTCAAGATGAGCTCGTAAGCAAGGTGTCAGGAAGAAATTTTTTAGCCCACAGTTCTTGAGGGCATTCATGCAAGTTTCATTCTCCATGGCCTTTTCATCCTCTTCCCCGTGCTCCCTCTCTTTCCACTCAATGACCATTTTGATCGGTTGCCTACATTTACATGGTCAAAAAACTTCAATTAGACCTCTGCTATCTTTAAAAAAGCATGCAATTCATTCATTGTATGAAAATTTCAAACGGAAAATTGGATTGCGCCGCTGGCGCGACTGTTTTCCTAATAGTCGCGCCAGTTGGCGCGGGCCCTTTGGAAATAAAATGGCATTGGCACGGGTCCGTGCCGGATACCTGCGCCAATGGGCAGAGCCCTAAAAATTAAAAAATTCCTCACAGGAAGTCTAATATGTAGTAAAAATTTATGAAAAACGGATTGAAATGGAGTACAAAGAAGCGCCTCTTACCTAGAACAGACGGGAATCTAACTGGTAGCCCGGATCGGTTGCAATCGCCATCAGAAGTTCGCACACCAAATGGACCACTGCTGCTCTTTGGTGAGGTAAATAGTAAAAAGTAATTTTATTTTTACCATTTGACATATTTATAACTTTTTGAACTCAAAATAGGTTTTGAAAGTTATTTCTCTGAATATTTTGATATATTTTGTCAAAAATGGGTTTTACACTTGCTTTTTGTCCAGCAATAGGTCTTTTACGCAACTTAAACGGTGAAACGAGTTGTATTTTATACTTTTTCGGACTCGGTAAATACATGAAAAAGTCACTCTGGAGTCATCTTTCAGCTCTTTTCTGACTCTCTAAACATGAAAATATTTCCGAGGCCCTTGTCATTTCGATCTCATTAAAGTGGACACGAATCGACATCTACCCAGTATACGTTTACCCCTTTTTTGGGCTGGGATAGATTATTTACGAAAAAGGAATACCCTAGCCTATCGCGACTAGGAGGTTTTCTCAGACCTAGTTTTCTACATTTTTGGATCTGAGGAACTATTTACGAAAAGGGACCGTTGGAGTTTACTTTTCTGCTGTCTTTTCAAACTCTCTAAATATGAAAAGACGTCGAGTTCTTCCTTTGTCGGACTCGTTAAACTCTGATGACATTGGGTTCAGTCATAGTGACGATATTCGAGTTCCTCCTTCCTAGGGCTCGTTAAATGTACTAGGATGGATTCGTCCGAAGGACGGATTTATATGACAAGCATATGGTATCCTCTTCAAGATTGTGTAAAAATAAAGAGGTACTCACCGAAATGGTGGGGAAAATGGAACCAGCATCATTGTCGTGTCGACAGTATGTTGCTCTTAAACATGGCACTTGTCTGCATTCGTGTCGGGTTGGGGACATCTCATCTCATTTTTCACTTGCCTCCGTGGGTTTGGGTAATCCCTTTTGACCTCTCATCTGCTCGTTGCCTTGTCACCATGACCTCTGATCCGTTGATGTCAAATACTGCCAAATCCACTATTGTGCCGTTATATGTTCAAGAGAAGTTGACCTCTGCAAAGTATCAACCTTCCTCTGATTCTCATATGATCCTAATTCTAGCTGTCATGTTCCTGCGTACTACAGTATGTCCATGATGTAGGAAACATGTGAATTGGCTTTATTAAGATCCACTTCTGACCATTTCTTCTCATTATCCAAGTTGGTCTGAACTCACTCCCAGTGCCTTGGAGGCACTGCATGCCTCAATGGCGAGTTCTTCGCATTCGACGTGAGGTTTTTCATCATTGTACCTCAGATCGAGTGATTCAACGGGTGTTCGATGCTACGGGTGTTCGATGTCGGCTCATTGATTCACCGTGGAGGTGTACTGTATTACCTTGAGGACCATTGGCATTAATGATGGTACCTCTCGCATCTGTTAACAGCTTTCATCATTGGCTGGTAATCAGACGATGTTCTTGCATGTTCGACTTCCGCTCGCTTATTCGCATGCTTGAACTTGTACTTTTCTCGGGTCGAGATGGAGCGCAAGACCCTAGATCCCTGTCTGTTATGATCCAAGCTGCGATTTTGTGGATTATCATAATTAATTACATGACTCACTGATTGGATGGTTGTGACCATACCTGAGTCTATTTACCGATCCTCACTGGATGGCTGCGTCCATGCCTCGGATCTGGATTATTACATACTCTGTTATGGATGGTTGCGCCCATACCACGTATATATCATGTATTTGAGATATCAGTTGTACTTCTCTACGCAGGTTTTTCGACGGCGGTGTTTTCAGTTGGACACGTTCTCGTAAAGCATTTCACCCCTCTCTCTCTCTCGGGCCTCATGCTTTAGAGGCATACGTGCCTGCAATGATTTAATCACCAGATCACATGCATTCCCCATCCCACACATTGGAGGGCTCATTCCATGACCTATGGTAAGTGAGGCCCATCTGTATTCATCCTCTGAAGATGAGCTTTCATTTCCCTAAAGACATCTCCCTGCAAAAAACCCTAAAAATAGCTCTTTTTCCATTGGCGCGGTTCCATAGTTCAGCCCTCGCGCCAAGAGGGAAATCCTCCAAAGAGGGCGCGCCAATTGGCGCTCTGTCATAGAGCCATACCCGCGCCAACCATATTAAGAGGTGTTTTTTAAAAATAAAAGGCGGAAGTTTCATCCTAACAAATTACTGGGCTGATTTCTATCTTGAGTTGGGAGGTTTGGCTATGGATTTCCATGGAGAGGAAGTGGTTTGCCACCTCTCATGGAAGCTTCCTTGATGATAGAGCCAATCCCATAATTATAGGGATCCCAACTCCCCTTCCTCCATCTATAAAAGCTTGCTCATCTCCTTTGCAAGCTAGTTCCCAAGAGCTTTCACATCCTTATGCTGCAAGAGCCTTCTTGATTCCCTTAAGGCCAAATCCAAGCAAGGAGACTATTTTCAAGTATCCGGAGAGAGAGGCTTGTCCCATCCTTGACAGGCTTTATCGAGACATGTTTTGCTGATGACCCGCCAAAGGAGAGTGTTGCGTCGAAGCTATGGTTGTATTCTTCTTTTGACTCATTAATGATAAGCGACTATTAGTTATGGTTCCACTCTTGTTCTTGATTATGTTCATGAGTTATGTCCTCTTCGACTGACATATAGTTGTATATACTGGATTTTATGCTTGCGTTTGTGTTGTTTCTTGCATGTGCAGGTGTCCCATCACGGAGATCGTGAGGATTGTGATCTGCCAGGGCAAAGGAACGGGAGCACCACCTCTTCTACGAATGACAGCGTTGGATTCCAGGTAAGCCTTCATCGCAAGTCGGTTTATTTGCAATTAGGAACCTGCACTGTAGCATGTTTGATTGTTGCTAGACCCGATCTGGGCTAGTAGGGATCACCTTTGTCCACAGAGGGGATTTGCCTCTTCAACACCTAGGAATTCTTCCAAGACCTTGTCAATGCTTCTTTGTATGTTCACAATGTTGATCCTACTCTTCTGCACCAACTTGTACTGACCTGCACCACCACTAGAGAACTCGATCTCTAATTATATCTTCTTTGATTTAGTCTTCAGTTATACTTCTTGTTTCACTTGAGATATATTCCTTTCCTTTTGTGTACTGAAGATAGGAAGGTAATTCACGGATTTACCTTCCTTCTACTCTTATATTATTATATCAGATTTCAGCCCTTTAGCTTCTTCACACAGATTGGTATTCACTGATTTAAAACAATTCATGAAACATGTATGTACCTTATACTTGTCCACTGCCTTAACTCACACTTAGTTCATACTTGGTTGAGGATAAAAGCTTGCCAAGTAGTTGAAGATAAAACACTAATAGACGCACCTTTGTCTATAATGGTGCTGGGTAGGACCAGACCAAAAGCCTGTACTGTGATCTTGAAAGGCACATAAGACGAAAGGCGGTATCCTGCAAATCGATTCCAATCAAAGGAAGCAACCAAACTACTTGGAGGGGTTACCATTGAACCGAGATGGTCTTCCCCTGGTGTTACGGAAGAAGAAGAAGCATCAGCCATAACCTCCATCACGGAGTCGGGAAGAGTATCCTCTAACACCTCCCTCACGGGAGGCAGAGGAGCAACTTCTTGAGGTATAGGGATAGGAGAATCTTTCTCCAAGTCCGAGGAATCTAAAGAAACAAGAAGAACCTGAGGGGTGTGAAGTCCACTCTCGACGGAAAAGACCTGGTGCACTGTAGATAGGGCCAGTTCAACCGATCCCACAACCAATGGTTGGTCGGGAATGGATTCCTGAATTTGAATTTCTGAGGGAGCGGGATCGACCAAGGATGACTCTTGACCAATCGTAGGATCAGCTGGTGGAGGAATCAAAGAAAGTCGATTATAACCAGCTGGAAGGCATGGTGTAGAACTGGTTAAGTTGTCCAACACTTGCTTGGCTTCATCCATATATGTAAAAAGGTGAATGGCATGGTGCCCTTCACACAACTTACAGGGATCGGTAATCTTACCCTGCTTCTTAAGAGTTTTACCAGCACTAGCTGAAGACATGCCCTCAACCTGACTCCCAGAAGCCAAAGGCAATGACGGACGACCGTTGGACCATGCTTCGAGCACCTTGGGAATGCCGGTGCAGTCTCGAAGAAGATGGTCTTCTGTGCACAACATGCAAGGGAACTTGACTTTCCGCGAAGGGTTGGGAGGTTTATCGATGGGGGACTTCTTAGGCGCAATAGGTGCAGAGCTAGCCTCTCCTTTATCGAACTTCTTCTTCTTTGTCTTCTTCTTCTTCTTCTTAGCCACCTGGTTACTCGAATCTAGACTTTCACCAGGCGAAGTAGAAGAGGAGGACGCAAAAACAGACGAAGAAGGGGAGAGGTCCACCTTGGAATCAACATGATGTTGTTCAGGTGGAGGAACTGATTGAACAGTAGCCGAGACATTCAGAACCACAGAGGTTGAAAACAACCAAACAGGCAACCCAACAGTTAACCCAGGAAGGGACAACGTTGCCATATAAGGAGCACCAACATTTCCAAAAGGAGGAAAATGACCAGGATTCCCATCGGAGGGGATTCCTTGGTTGGTGAACTCTGGAAAAGTTGCCATCAACAACTCAAAACCGCACACGGGCTAAAAACCAAGGCACACAATCAAACAGCCAACAAGCAAACTCTAAAAGGGCATGTGATTGCGGGTGATTTATTTTACCACATTGAAACTTAGAAACTTCACCGTTTCATGTTTTAAGAGTCGAGAAACGGATGAAAGGTGACTCTATCTCTTTCAGTTTTGAAGCAAGCGTGAAAGGACAAGCGCTTGGTGATCCTTTCAAATTTAAGGAGTCAGAAAATATCAAATGACTACTCAGGAATACTAGGCAAAGGGTGTACCAAATAACCGTGAACTGCAATATACACCTTGGTTTCAAAATGAAAAAGAAATCAACCAAGGACTTAACGTACGTGCAGGCAATCTCCCCGAATGCTGTGTCCGGTGTATCACGGGTATAGGGCGGCAGACTCGGCTTCCTATGGATAAAGGATTGAAACCTAGTGGGGTCTCCCTTTATATACGCGACGGTACGGGGAGCACAAGTCCGTACTAGTGCTGTCTAAAGCCAAGAGGCGAACGATAGCTACTAGGTTTTAAGATGCCGGAACACGTCTCTAACCTAGACCTCTAAATGTGTTTCGTTAGATTTCAATGCTGCCTTAGTGTAAATTGAGTAAATTTTAAATTTTATCTTCAATTACGTTTCAGTTTTCAGGCCCTAACGAATGTGATGTCTCAAAAATCTCCTAAATGCAAAACTACATGCCACAGTATATCATTTCGTTCGATGAAAGCTAGCTACAGAAGAGTTAAGAGCTTTTACACAAACAAAATGATCGGAAGACAATCAGTGATATCTCTAATGCAGCTAATGAAACTAAAAACTTTTCTTTCAAAGTCACTAATTACTAATAACACCGAAAAGATTTTAATTTGCACTAATCAATCAAAAGCAAAAGAGATTTTTTTATTTTCAATGTTTGAGAGCTAGATGCACTAAACAAACCGAAAACAAATGAGAAGCAATTTAAGAAATGATAATAAGAGAGAAAAAACAAGCAGATTTCACTCAATGGCACAAAAAATCAGATCTCAAATCGACAAAAAGTCTCTCAAAACCAAGAAAAGTCCCAAAGATACTAATGAGCCGTGTAATCTGGGCCCAAAATGAAGCAAAGTGAAATTCGAATGAAAACAAAATTAGTCACTCAAAAAGCGCAATAAAATGATAGACAATTGTCAAACGAATGCAAGGAAGCAATCCCAAAGTCGACTGAATGAACGAAAACCAAAAACTCCCAAGGGAGGCTCGACTCACAAAAGCACCTAGATGCCCTAGGTCTCGAATGAAAAATCGAAAGAAATAGGCAAACAACCAAAGGATGGAGGTTACTATCAGTCAAACTAGGCTCCAATGCACTCAAACAACTGGAAAAACAAGATCAAAATCACAAGTCAGTCCCAGAAAGCATAAAACATAGCAAACCCTAATAGCTCATAGGATTGGCATGACTGTGAGCTTGATATTAGCTCCAGAAAGGCAATAGCGCGGGTGATACACAAGAAACCTGCGCCAATGGGTGCGACTGTCACACTGAAAAGCGCGCCAGCCGAGTTTACTATGGGAAAATGAAAAACAAGCAATCTCAGACACAGACAAGTGATGACAAGGCTAAAACAAAGCCAAACAAACAGAAAAAAAACCAGTCCAAAGAGCTGACCAAGCAAGCAAGGCCAAGAAATTGACTGAAAAGAGAAGACAATGCTCCAAGTTGTTCAGTCTGTAAACTAAATCGGAGATTGACTGAAGCAGCGTTGATCTACTCCGCTAATGCAGAGCAAAAGCGTTTCGAAGGCTATATGGTTGTACTTCAGGCTCTGTCTATAGCTTACAAATCAAACAATAAGCTGAGTCCCTAGTGGAGTCGCCAAATTGTTGAAGAGGTTAATCCCCTCTGCAGACAGAGGCGATCCCTACTAGCCCAGATCGGGTCTAGCAACAATCAAACACGCTATAGTGCAGGTTTCTAATTGCAAATAAACCGACTTGCGATGAAGGCTTACCTGGAATCCAACGCTATCGTTTGTAGAAGAAGTGGTGCTTCCGTTCCTTTGCCCTGGTAGATCACAATCCTCACCATCTCCGTGATCAGACACCTGTACATGCAAGAAACAACACAAACGCAAGCATAAAATATATTATATACAACTATATGTCAGTCGAAGAGGACATAACTCATGAACATAATCAAGAACAAGAGTGGAACCATAACCAATAGTCGCTTATCATTAATGAGTCAAAAGAAGAATACAACCATAGCTTCAACGCAGCGCTCTCCTTTGGCGGGTCATCAGTAGAACATGTCTCGATAAAGCCTGTCAAGGATGGGACAAGCCTCTCTCTCCGGATACTTGACGATAGTCTCCTTGCTTGGATTTGGCCTTAAGGGAATCAAGAAGGCTCTTGCAGCATAAGGATGTGAAAGCTCTTGGGAACTAGCTTGCAAAGGAGATGAGCAAGCTTTTATAGATGGAGGAAAGGGAGTTGGGATCCCTATAATTATGGGATTGGCCCTATCATCAAGGAAGCTTCCATGAGAGGTGGCAAACCACTTCCTCTCTATGGAAATCCGTAGCCAAACCTCCCAACTCAAGATAGATATCAGTCCAGGAATTTGTTAGGACGAAACTTCCGCCATTTATTTTAAAAAAACACCTCTTAATATGGTTGGCGCGGGTGCGGCTCTATGACAGAGCGCCAATTGGCGCGCCCTCTTTGGAGGATTTTCCCCCTTGGCGCGAGGGCTGAACTGTGGAACCGCGCCAATGGAAAAAGAGTTATTTTTAGGGTTTTTTGCAGGGAGATGTCTTCAGGGCAATGAAAGCTCATCTTCAGAGGGATGCAATGAAGGTATTTTCAAGTCTTGTCTCTGCTCACAGGTCACGGAATGAGCCCTCCAATGTGCAGGATGGGGAATGGTAGGGACGGTGACAAATTGCTATGTAACACTAGGTCAAGGGTATGAGTCTTGGTCATGGTACTTGTCATTTGAAGAACTATAAGAAGAATTCCTTACGGGTTTTCCTCTCCAAGAGGGAGAGGTTTTTCCCTGGCTTTAGGAGCATAATTTTTATGTCTAGTGTATTTTAATAATTGACTTGATGAAAGACTAAATAAGCTAAAGAATAGAAGACATAAGTAACTCAAGTAAGCTCACAATTAATTATCAAGAAGAGAATTTGAATTAATCACCAACCCTCTAAATTCTCAACATGGTATCAGAGCTAAGGTGCTGAACACAAGGGCTAATTGAAAACAAGACACTCTAGGAAGCAAAGATCAAGTTTGTGTTTACCAAGAAGACTTCCAAGCTAAATCATTCAAAGGATCAACTCATTCAAGAAAATAATTTGTCAATCAAAGATTTTCATTCAAGACATTGTTGGAAGAAACATCATCTTTTGAAGATATCCTTCATCATCAAGGAAGCTACAAGTCACTCTACTCAAGTAAGTATCTATGACCTTACTGAAATATGTCAAGATGACTTATTGAAAAGAGAGAAACAAATTGCTTGGGTCATCAAAATTTAGTTCTTGGAAGAAGAGGAAAAATTTGAATCTAATTGAAGACGAAGTTGTGGACTACATCGAAGGATCTACAATTCAACCCTCAAAAGAATATGCTCTAGCTCATGCCAAAGTACATGAAGGGGGAAATCAGATCCCAAAGGATTCTCATAGAATCCATTGAGGGCTCACTCATTCCCTATGTATCAAATTTAAATTCTGCAAAATAAATATATGAGAAACTGGTAGAGCTATTATCTGTGAGTACTGCAGGAGAAGAAATCTCTCTAAGACAAGAACTATACAAAATGAAATTTTCAATAGAAGAAGGAATCACTTCATATTTATGAGGATTTATGAAATAAGAGACCAACTGCAAGAATTGGGAGAAGTAATGTCTGATACTGAGATGATTACAATGGTGTTGAATGCTCTATCAAAAGAACGTGGAAACTTCACCTCAAGTTTATACGGGAAGAAAGAAGCAACACCATTCCATGCTTTATGGTCTCTATGTAAAATAGAGGAAACAAGATTGAAAGCCAAAGCTGATATATGATCAAGTTAAGGGAATCAAGCCTTTGTAGCCATATCCACGAAGAAAGGAAGATTAAGAAAATTTGGTCCTCAAAATAAAAGAAGAAATATGGATAAAGTACGATGCTTTGGATGTAATGAACTTGGGAATTATAAAAGAGATTGTCCTAAATTCCTAAAGGACAAGAGGAAAAAGGAAGAAGCCTATGTTACAAATGAAAGGGAAGAACCTGATGTTAAGAAACCTAAGAAAGAGGAAGCAAGAGATCTCTATTATGATT
Source organism: Pinus albicaulis (assembly GCA_034641835.2). Lineage (NCBI taxonomy): Eukaryota > Viridiplantae > Streptophyta > Pinopsida > Pinales > Pinaceae > Pinus > Pinus albicaulis. Next base: position 680,265,548 of record CM076569.1, on the reverse strand, counting down.
GATATCATCCTCCTCTTTAAGTGATTTTTGTTGGTTGTAAAATAGTATGATAGGAAGCAATGTATATTATCAACATCATGATAGAATCATGGTAGAAGCTCCTGGTGAATCATCTCTTGGAAAACCTCACTGATAACAATACGGATGGAAGGCAGTCTTCAAGATCAAGGGTCATCATGGAAACATGTGCTGGCATTTTCTAATGGAATTCCCTATGAATTCACTGGTTAGAAAGAAAGCAGAAAGGTTTCATCAAAGAATTCTATGCTACAGAATTATGGGATTAGGATATGATGACATATTGATGAAGCGAGTCAATGGAATGGAGTTCCTCATTCTAGTAAAACTGCTACATGATGAATCAAAGGAAAAATGTATGAGGTATATTTGTTTATATGCTAACACTGGATGTTATGAAGTCATGTCATACGGTTGCAGGTAATGTACTTCTATATTTAGAAGTATGATCTATGGAGGAGGATCTCTCTCGGTGATCTGACAGATGAAATCAACATAATATATCCTCATATGGAATATGAGGTGGTTGTATATGAACAAGGAACTGAAAATTGGAAGTTCCTTGGAATGAAGATGGGCAGAAGGGAAGAGATCATGAAGTGCAGCCATGTCAAGAGGCAGTTATCATCCGAAAGCCAAGAAGTTGTGTCTGGAATATCTCCTAGAGGATATTTAGACTCTGATAGAATTTTGTTAAAGAAGAATACCCTTGACAAGACATATCATGAGGAGATGTGTCAATCTAAATAGAGGATGTCGATGTCTATAGGAAGATGTCATGGTGAAAGATCATCACTAAGGTAATTTTTTTTTTTTTTAAGTTCATACATATATATTTATCTGGATCAATTTGTTCAGGGCTGCTAATCATGTGAAAGGATGTAAGATCCTTGGAGATGATTCGAAAGAAAGCAGCATCGCATAAAAGGTGGACCAAATAAGAAATACTGATGAATCGCTTTCTGGTAGATGACATGACTCATGGATGAAAGGGATGGATGATCTGTGCCCTATGGAGCTAAAGTTGAAGATTCCTCAATATCAAAATCCATGACATCGAGGGGGAGGAATTCTTCATGAGAAACTGGGTGTTTCACCATCGCTGTTGTAGGTCCCTGATTGAGAGAGAGCCTGGTGATAAGTTTCTTACTTGGAAGAAGCTAGGTAATTCCTAAGAATGAGCTTAGGTACATTCCTTATACATGAATGAGTACATTCCCTTGTGGAATAGATCCTCCATGGCTTAGAGGGAGAGATAGACACATCATTTTGTTCTTCACTTGGGAAGATAGAATGGAGGATTGGGTAATCATCTGCCATTCGATACTCTTTGAGAATGTGATAGGGCATTCAAGATGAGAGTAGTCATGGACCGATATTCTTTGAGGGCTAGCTAACCAAGAGAAGAATAGTCCAAGAAGGTCATACTTTGTGAACACCTGGGTGGAGTATGTACCTTGGAGAGACAAGGACTATGGTTTCTATAATTCATGTGTCTCGCCAGCATTGTAGCCCATTGTCTCGTTGAGAGATGGGGTTGTTAGTCAAGGATATGATGATATACAGATGCAATTACCAATCTGATTCTTCTTATGAGATTCTTCAGTTTTAAAGTGACCATCTACCTATATGAATACCTTTCTAGTTAAGAGGGAGTGTTGAAAAGTGTAACTAGGATCGGTCTTCATATTGACTATGTAATTATGTATTTATGTAAAGAAGAAGATAAAGATAATAATAATAATAAAAAATTTGTACTTGCTTCATGGGTTTCATGAGCAATATTTTTATTATAGGTCAATAGACTTCTTCTTGATGTCTATTAGGGTTGTCTTCTGGTTACAAGTGTAATTAAGTGTCATGTATATGAAGATTCTAGTCATCAATATATTCTCCAAGACCTTGTCATGAATCCTTGAAGGAAAGGCTAAATACAACCTTCATCCTCACCTCCTTAACGCTGAAAATTATTGCACTTCAAGTCAGCCTAATGCACGGTGATGAAGTCGACTTACTAGCTGGATTTATTGTCGGCCTAAAGACAGGTTCTATGCCATATATATATCCTGAACCTATGGTTCATTTTTCATCAAGCAGATTGCAGATTGTTCTGAAAAGGAATGCAGATACACCTGTAGTTAATGTGAATATTCTCTGAAGTTTTACAGTGGTTAAAAGTGAAAATATATCTATGACAAAGTGTGGTCATCAAAAAAATTCAGTACGAAATTTTCTGAGGTAATTACAGTGTGAAGGAATCTGGGACAAGTGTGGATTGCTCTAAGATCAAGGTGTGGATTTCAGGAAGGATACAAGTGTGGATATATTTGAGTTTCCACAACATGACCAAGTTTAAAATAAGTGTGAGTTAAGGTAGTGGACAAATATAAGGTACAAACCTTTTCCATGAATTTTTTTAAAGCAATGAATACCTATCTGTGTGAAGAAGCTAAAGGGTTGAAATTTGATATAATAATATAAGAGTAGAAGGAAGGTAAATCTGTGATTTACCTTCCTATCTTCGGTACTAAAAAGGAAATAAATATATCTCAAGTGAAACAAGAAGAATCATAACCGAAGACTAAATCAAGGAAGATATAATTAAAGACCGAGTTCTCTAGTGGTGGTGCGGGTCAGTGCAAGTTGGTGCCGAAGAGAAGGATCAATGTTGTGAGCATACAAAGAAGCATTAACAAGGTCTTAGAAGCATTCCTAGGTCAAGGGTCTGAGTCTTGGTCATGGTACTTGTCATTTGAAGATCTATAAGAAGAATTCCTTACGAGTTTTCCTCTCCAAGAGGGAGAGGTTTTGCCCTGTCTCTAGGAGCCTAGTTTTTGTGTCTTGTGTATTTTGATAATTGAATTGATGAAAGACTAAATAAGCTAAAGAAGAGAAGACATAAGTAACTCAGGTAAGCTCACAAGTAATTATCAAGAAGAGAATTTGAATTAATCACCAGCCCTCTAAATTCCCAACATGATGAAGATGCTACCCTCAGGAAGGTTAGAAATCTTCCTATCTCAAAGGAAGACAAAGTAGAAGAAGAAGAAGCTGGAAGGTAGGAAGAACCGAAGGTTGAACTGATGCCCGATGTTGAAGGTCCAATGGATCCTATAGATCCACCTCCTTCAAATAAAAGGAGACCCTCATGCCTTAGAGACACTCTTGAAGATGCCAAGAGACATATTGCTCCTAGGGGAACATTCCAGAAAAGTAAGAAGTCGAATAGGTACCAAGGGTACCTAGCAGCCATGAGTAATATTGTACAATCTGAGCCTGGAACATTTGAATAAGTCATAAAGTATCAAGTTTATAAGGATTCTATGCACCAAGAATATGAGTCCATTATGAACAATGATGTTTGGGATGTGGTCTCGAGACCGAAGGACAAATCTGTTGTCACCTCGAAATGGCTCTACAAGATCAAGCATGGAGCTGATGGAAGTATTGAAAAGTACAAATAAATATTTGTTTCCCGAGGCTTCTCTCAAAAGGAAGGAATAGATTACGATGATATATTTTCACTTGTTGTCCACCATACTGCCATCCAATTGATCATTTCCCTTGCTGCAATGCAAGGATGGAGTCTCCATCAGATGGATGTGAAGACTTCCTTTTTTCATGGTTCAATCAAGGAAGAGGTTTATGTGGAGCAACCTATGGGGTTTGAAGTCCAAGATAGAGACACATATGTATGCAGGTTGAAGAAATCCCTCTATGGGTTGAAGCAAGCTCCTGGGGCTTGGTATGATAGGATCGATAGCTACTTGATGAAGTTGGGCTTCACTCAAAGTGATGTTGATCCAAACCTTTATTTTAAGTTTGATAAAGAAAGGCCTCCCATTCTGGTTCTCTATTTGGACGATCTCTTCCTGACAGGTGTTGACCCTCTCATTCATCAATGTAAGAGGGAGCTAGATTTCGAGTTCGTGATGAAATACCTAGGTCTGATTCACTATTTCCTAGGCTAGGTCTAGCAAAATCTAGGTGAGATTTTCCTTTCTCAAGGAAAATATGTCGTGAAGCTGCTGGAGAGATTTGGGATGGTGGACTGCAAGTCTATGACTACTCTAATGGAACTCAACTTTAAGAAGTTGTGTGGAAGCATTGTTGGGCCTGAGTTGGGAAATATCACCATGTATTGTCTACTTGTGGGGGCCTTGATGTTCTTAGTGAACTCACGTCTTGAGATATGTTTTGCAGTGAATACATTGAGTCAATATATGCTTGAATCTCATCACATTCACTGGATTGGTGCCAATAATCTCTTGATATATCTTCAGGGCACAATCAACCATGGGCTGAGATACACTGCCCGAAGTATGAGGCTCCATGGATACACCGATGTTGATTGGGAAGGCAGTGTGGTGGATCGTAAGAGCACATATGAATGTTGCTTCACTCTTGGTTCTGCTTCAATATCTTCAATGAGAAGGAAGTATAAATCCGTTTCTTTGAGCACCGTCGAGGCCAATTACATTGCAACAAGTATGGCCTATTGTGAAGTTGTTTGGTTGAGAAATCTCTTCAGTGAACTGTTTGGACATGTGCTAGATACCACTGTTATCCTTTGTGATAACCAGATTGGGATTCGTATTTCTAAGAATCCCGTGTTCCAAAACTAATCCAAGCATATTGATATTAGGTACCACTTTTTCTGGGACATCGTACAGCAAGGCGCCGTAAGGCTCCATCACATTGGGACTGACTAGCAGGTCGCATATATTCTCATGAAGCCCCTAGGGAAGCTAAAATTATTAACCTTCCGTGAGAATCTTAGTATCATTGACATACCCTATTTTTAGGGCCCCGCCTAAGTTGGACTATGAGTTGTAGGAGCTCCAAGGGGCTTGAGGATAGCTTCTTGGAGTTATAAGCAACCACATGGCGAGGTTCGCCAAACCTTGTATGTGTGCTTCTTCCCCACAGTTGTGATATTGAGCTGGTTCACCCTCTCTTTGATCTATGCCCCACATGCATCCTACCCATAGAGTTTCAGGCTCATGGAATTACCTCTCATTTGGCCAATGAGGTGTGAAATGTGAATAGAGACTGATAGCATGAACAATGGATGCATTGGGGATTGTCGTACTATCTATATCTAGGATGGGATGTGTCCAACACCTTGATCTGGGATCAATTCTGATGAGCTTCTTACCTCTAAGTTGATTTTGATTCAGTAGAGTGTGATGTCTTTGTGACTCCCTCTTGTTTGTTTGCAAAGAAGAGCCAACAAATCATGTTACAGTAGGATGAAATAGGAGTGTATGATGATATATGATAGTACACTATGGTACTGTATGACAAGATGGCACAAGTAGACATATGGAGTTCTCCCTAGTTGAGAAGGAGTGTTAATTTTGGGCCACTAGGTCCAAAATCCATGTTGCATTGCTCATATGATGATGAGGGTATTTTTGTTGGATTCCTCTTTCGGAGAGGTGCAAGATTGATCTAAAGATCATGTCATTTGGATGAGAAGAACTTATATTTTGATTTTATTTTCCATGCATGTGCAAATTGTTAAGGTTGGCCAGATTTGTAATGTAGGGTCACAAGCCCCAAAAGATGTGTCACACACCCTTACTGATGGATATAAATTGGAGAGAGATGATTCTAATTTCATCATCATCTGGTTGTTTCGTACAACTTAGAAGAGGCTTCTCTCTCTCCCATGTGTGAATCTGAAGCTGGAGAAATTCATATTGTTTTTAGGTCTTTTTGGACAACGTTGACCAGTATTGACTTTGGGTCAACCCTTGAGATTTGACTACATAAAATCAAATTTTTGAAGGCCGCATTGGAGGGCACATAAATCAAGGAAGGACGTTGACTTTGACCGCCGCCCTTTGACCACAAGATTGCCAGTGTTGACGTTTGTGTTCACTGATTTCTGTTGACTTGCGTTGACTATTTTGGAGCTGCTTTTAAGGTGTGTGTGACTCTTAAGGAAAGGTTAACCTAGCTATCGCTTAACCATGACCAGGAGAACTATCTGCCCAAGTGAGGGAAACCAGATAGCCTCCTTAACCATGATTAGGAGACCTATTTTCCCAAGTGAGCGAAACCAGAGCCTCTTGAAAAGTTTTGGAAGTTATTATAGAAAAAAACACGAGAGTAACAAAAAAACAACAATATCAAAAAATTCTATCTTAGTGCTTAGGAGTGACCTGTGTGGTGTAGAAAATTATTGGGTTCTTCTTTCCTTCCTTCGACTCGGTTGGATTCTCCCATTCTACTAGAATTGGACCATAATATTCATCATCAAGAGGCAATAGATGAGTGGTAAGTTGAGGAGCGTTGACACCACCTTGGGCACTAATTTGAGCTTCTCTATTACACGACACCCCAATGCCCCTGGAGTTTGTGTTGTTGTGCTTCATGGCTGCTGTTACATTGTGGCCATTATGTTCTGCATAGTACATACTTGGACTTGTTCCTAGAAAAATAGGGTTGTCTTGCCTCTGAGAAGTTGAGGAGCTTAACGACTAGAGTGGAATCGTGAGACGAGGGAGAGGGTATAAGATGTAAGCCCATAGCACTTGCAAGAGATTTTAGAGTGGCCTGAGCTCGACTCAGATGAAAATCAAGGTCCTCCACCCACCCTTCAAGCACCAATGTGGCCTCCTCCTAGTCTCTAAGATGGCGGGCCAACACATTTCTGAGTGCCACAGACTATCACCAAAATTGGTCATCTCCAGATCAAGCACCATGTGTCGATAGTGTTGTGGTATTCTATCATCAAAATGTTCGTCTTCCTGGTCATGCCAAGGAGGGAGAGGTGGCCGACCTCAGCGTTTGCCACTCTTCTGGCTCTTCCGCACTCCCTTAGGAAATAAATAAGTGGCCTACCAATGGGATTAAATTAGCAGGGGTTGTATATGCCCACCGATGGATAACTAGCTTGCCAAAATCCAACGATGGGCATATACAACCCTTGCTCATTTAATGCCCATTGGCAGGCTACTTATTTTCAACCTTTTTTTAGCACTTCGGCGATCGATTCCACCAAACTTCTTAGCAGGCTGCTACGTGCGATTGAACTTGTAAATAAGACATGTAACAAGGTGAGTGTGTGTTTCCGAAGTTAACAATAAATATTGGGTGAGTGAGGACATGTCACCCCAACACATGTTTGGACATCGAACTATGGAGAAGGTTGGTTAGGAGTGCTGCCAATCTCACTGATTAATTGCCTAAGCTGTTGTGATCATGGAAGCGTTTAATGCTTCCCTTCGCAAGTGGGTCACTCGGATCTGGGGCAATGATTAAATATATTAAATTTAATAATGTTTCTATAGTAGTTAAGATTATATATTTTAATTTTATGTAATTGCAACATTTTAAAATGTTAAAAAAATATTAATTAAGGCTAGGTTTTGGGCCAAAGCCCTTACAAAAGTTTATTGTATTTTGATCATTGATATTTTCTCCCATCCATTCTTAAACAAAAAAATCAAAATTGCTTCCATTTCTACATACTCTAAAGACATTAAAACTAAACACACGATAAAAGGTCCCGAGGATCAGACAGAACTTGCACTATAGCATAAAGATAGATTGACATAATTGACGACCAAAAAATACCTCTAAGCATTCTATTAGAAATCATGTCCATTTCCAAGGAAGTATTCTCCAGGATAGAGATGGGTCTTCTTCGCAAGAGCTGTCCTAGAGCCAATACCACTTGAACCTAGCTAAGAACTACTAGTCATAAGGTTTTCCATTGTATCAACCCAAGAATTAAGAGCCAAAATCTCATCCCTTAAAACATTCAATGAATTCTCTATGTCGCTGAGATGGTGAAGGAGTTTCGCTTCCATTAGCAGCTGAAACAATTAACTTTTCCTATTGGCCATATCGTCGTTCCTCTGTTGGGCGTCCAACAAAGCCTTAACATCATCAAAAATACAATCTAGCATGTTTCTCTCAGGGCCATAGTCTATAATATTTCGGGGCTCTGCCATATTCAAAGTTTTTCATAGAAAACCAATATCGAGCTCACCAACCTTCAGAAGATCTTTGGGCATGAACATTACTTCATATCTGTCTACAATGACCCGATAGACCATTAAATAGAACTTGCCATTAAACGACGAGCCAAAATGATACATATAATCCATCACAAAGCTAAAATCTTCAAAAGTATGTATTCCTTAGAATCCGCTCAATGTCTTTATAAATCCTACACAATAAACATATTAAGCACATAATGCATGAAAAACACATTGAATTCTATAGGAACTCATTAATCTAGGAAAATATACTATTAACTGCAAACTATGGGTTAGACATTATTCAATGTGCATAGGAGTGGATTCTTGGGCCTTGTAATTTACCTATTTTGGAGGCCCATCATATTGTGAAAATTCCCTTGAAAGACAACAACTGGAATTAATTCTCCTAACTGATTAACAATTTATTAGTTTTTTTATTAATACCAAATTAATCACACTGCAATTTCTTCACTATGCATAAATATTGCGAAAGAAAAAAAATAGGAACTGATAAATTCTAGCACACACAAAATTAAAACGGTTGTTTTTGGACAAAATTCCTCGGAAAAACCCAATGTGGGAAAACTAGTGCAACAGTCGAGGGTTTAATTTATTATGCAACAATGAACATCTGAGTACTATCTTTGGAAGCCCAATTGGCTATCCAATTAGCAAGATCTAACATAAATATTTGGAGAGAAGGTTCTCTCCCTCCACCAGCAAACACCCACATTTAAAAGCTGGCTGTCAACCCCTGCATAGGCTGAATATGTTTCTGAAGATCCGTGTCACTGTGCTGCAAAAACTCATGCAAGACTTGCGACTGTTTTGGGAAAACCTGCACGACCCTAATATGCAACGTTAGAAGAATTGACGTGACTTTTACAACTGATCTTGGCTAGTTTCATTATGGAATACTTTAGTCACTCGCTTCTTCCTTTTCCGAAACTGGAAATCCTCCTCTAGATCACAGTCTCTGCCCCTCTGACACTTTGCTACTCGATCTCTGATTTTATCACTCGCGCTGAATCACCTGCACTTGAGAATCATTCTATCTAGATCACTGACTATCTACAATTGGTCACACTATCAAGTGATTCTCACCTTCAAGTGTTCATCAAAAAGTGTTTTCTCCATCTACCCATCAACTTCTTCTTATAATATCCAGTGGGTTCAGGCATTGGATGTAATGTTCTCAGTTTCTGCTGAAATGGCTTGGCCCCTTATTTTATTGGTATCGCTTGTTATATTATTCATGTTTCATAAGTTTTAAACTCATAATATGTCCACGTGAACACATCTCGATACTACTTGAATATGCATATAAAATCTTGTCGCTCTTGTGGTGTACAACAAGTACCACGATTGACATATTTTGGATCTTTGTCTTTTCCCAAGTTAATATGTTCGTGTGACAACATGGAACTGTGGGTTTTGGCATTAACAGGTCCCTGAAAGTGATTATGTAGATCATATAGCTTCTCTAAAGATACCACACCCTTTGGGATGATATTTCCTTTACTTGAACTAGCTACATCCTGCAATGTCTTTTTGTGCTCGTCCTCATTGATCGATGTGCCTTTGAACACATCAACGTTCGCCATGAAGCACAATATCTATTGGTCATCATTAAAAACACACAAGTTAGTGATGTTATCAAGGATCGATGGTTTATAAATCATTTATATAGAAAATTCGTCCCTCAATTGTGACAACATAACAACAACATTGGCTAATGCATTTTTAGCTACGTTGCACGTTATTTTATAAGGAAATAATATTAAAAGCTTGGAAATGTGAAATTAAATGCCATACCTCTTGTTGGTAACTCTTTAGATGAGGTGAAACACAATTTATGGTGTCACATATGTGTTGCACCACAATTTCCAAATCACCTACTGCTTTTAAGGTTCTCTCCCTCCACCATCAAACCTCGACCTCTAAAAACTAGCCGTAAACCTCTGCGCAGGCCAATTTTGCTTCTGATGATTCATGTGGCTATGTTGGGAAAACTCCCGCGATGCTCGTAGTTGTTCTAGGAAAAAACGTGCGACCCTAATATGCGATGTCAAAAAAATATGCGTGACCTTTACGCCTGATCTGGGCTAGCTGCACTGTGGAATAATTTTGCTACTTTCTTCTACCTCTTCCAGTTCATCTAGAAATACTCCTTCGGATCACTATCTCTCCCCTCTGACTTTGCTACTCGATATCTGGCTTTATCACTCCTGCTGAATCACCTGCACTGGAGAATCAATCTGTCTAGATCACTCAGTGTCTACAATTAGTCACACTCTCAAGTGCTCCTCACCTTCAAGTGTTTTCCAAAAATTATGCTCTCCATCTACCCATCAACTTCTTATAATCTCTAGTTGAGACTTCAACAACCATGATTAAAACTTAATCAATGGTTGAGATGATCTATAAGTCGATCTGTGTGAGTTTCTTGATAATTCACACCTTTCTTAATTAATTTCTATTAAATAACCCCTTTCCTAAGTTAGACTTAGGAAAAATTAAATGATTAAAAGAACCGAATATGGATGACATGAGGTAATTATCCTTGTCCGAGGCGCGATTGGTAATTCAGAAATCAACGCACAGACAAATCACCTCGAACTTCTATCTAATAGGGTCCAAATTTGACACCCAGATAGAGTGTCGCACTTTTTATATGATCCGAGTATCCAACAACTTATTTAACTCATTCTGAATGAGGGGTTCAGGCATTGGATGTAATTTTCTTAGTTTTTGCTGAAATGGCTTGGCCCCTTATTTTATTGGCATCACATGTTAGATGATTCACGTTTCATAAGTTTTTAACTCATCATATGTCCACGTGAACACATCTCGATACTGCTTGAATATGTGGATAAATGCTTTCCGCTCTTGTGGTGTACAACAAGTACCACAATTGACATATTTCAGATCTTTATCTTCTCCCAAGTTAATCTATTTGTGCGACAACATGGAATTGTGGGTTTTGACATTAACAGGTCCCCGAAAGAAATTTTGCAGATCATATAGCTTCTTTAAAGATACCACACCCTTTGGGATGATATTTCCTTTACTTGAACTTGCTGCATCTCGCAATGTCTTTTCATGCTCGTCCTCATTGATTGATGCGTCTTTGAACACGTCAACATTCTCCATGAAGCACAGTATCTGTTGGTCATCATTAAAAACGCGCAAGTTAGTGATGTTATCAAGGACATATGGTTTATAAATAATTTCTATAGAAAATTCGTCCCTCAATTGTGACAACCTAGCAACAACATTGTCTAATGCATCTGCAGCTGTGTTGCACATTATTGTAAAGGAAATAATATTAAATCTTGGAAATGTGAAATGAAATGCCATACCTCTTGTTGGTAACTCTTTAGATGAGGTGAAACACAATGTATGGTGTCACGTACCTGTCGCACAAAAATTTATGAATCACCAACTGCTTTTAAGGACACAACCTTGAGGTAAATGGCTCTTTGTATGCCCAAGATGAGTGCCTCATACTAAATTGTGTTGTTTGTGCACTCCAATTCTATAATATCCCAAAATAGGAAAAGCAACAATATAAGACATAAAAATGGAAATGACAGTGAAAATCATTACATCAAGATGTGAGACCAATATGGAGCCATTATATTATGAATATCAGCAGCAAATTAGTGCAAAATAGTGGGACATAAATCATATGATGTAAACAAACAAGCCTCCAATAAAGAAACACTCTCAAAAGTGATATTATGCTACTATACAAAATGTCGGAGAGCTGCTACAACACAACCCTCATGAGAATAACTGCTATTGAAATCATACAATGATATATAACAACTGATATATGCCTCAAAAGATGCTACACATAAAGATCAAGGCTCTATATCAGTTTTCCTAGACAACCCAAGAGGGTTTCCGGAAATAAATCAAAATACAATAGTGAACTTCAACCCTATTATACAAACGAATCCCTCTTGTGGACAAGAAAAATCTCCCCAGTATCCTAAGGATATCTAGAAACAAACAGACAAATGTATACCATTTTCTCTAGATTATTTTTCTTAAGAATTACTCATTAACTACTGATAGATACTCCTACCTAAAGTCCAACGCTTGCTCGGTCTTCAATCCAGTCACTCCAGAAGTTACCGATCCAGCATATAAGATCTGTAATCAAAGACAAGAAAACCAGATCAAAAGCATCTGCAAAATGATAATTTGAAAGAAATAATCTATCTTAGTGATCAAGGAGTCTAAGAATTAAATCATTCAAAAGATAAATGAACAACTCAATGAGAAAATAGAATCCATTTGTATTAAATTTGAATAAAAGAATAAACCTTACAACCTTGACACCTTGATGTTTGTACAAGTTCTTTCGGGGTCCCAAACAGTCGTTTTCCTCAGTTTGACAAAACTCCAACTCTCTGAATCAACATAAGACTATGTCCATGAGTATGTAATCTCTCTTATGCCAATGATGGCAAATGTGGAGAGTATAATTTCTTCAGCAATTCACTCAAAACTACCAAGTTCTAAGTACTAACTACCAAGTACCCTTGAGACTGAAACATGGTCTCAATTTATAGCAGAAGGGAGGTAGTTTCAGCTCCAATAAGGAAGGGATAAAGCCCTCTCATCATGGGATTTCAACTCCAAAAACCAAGGGATTACTCCATTTATGAAGGGATAAAGGTTCATGAATGGAAGGGGCGAAGCTCGACCAGATAGTGCTTCTAGAAGGCTCCAGCTGGGAGAATACTCGATCAGTTGGGCTTTTAGAACTTACTTTTCTCCTTATTTTACCTTTTATGGGGGTCCGCAGTTTTAATGAGCTTTACGTGCGGGATGTACCGCAGTTTTTATAGCAATTAGCCGCGGTACCGTAGGGAATGACTAGGAAAAGTGCAGAGTTAAGCTTTTTAGGATTTTTAAGAGCTTTTTTCCATTTCCAAGACTTGGTTCAAGAACTTTATGTTTTTAGACTTCTAAGGAAGCAATAAATAGGTAATGATGAACCCATATAGACAGCTAAATTTCATGGTGAAAAATTTTAGTGTAATGGATTCCCCCCTAAAATGCGAAGTATGAAGAGTTCTGAATAGTTCTGAAGAGTGAAGTACTTTATCATTACGAGGATTGGGCTGTAGGCAAATTGGTTGAAACCCTGAAAAAACATTCAATGCAAGCATATATATATGTATATCATCGCTGAGGTAGGCATTCCCATACTCAGATCAAAACTAACTACATGTTCTGATACAGAAATGATTTTAGAATTACATGAAGTAGTAGACACAGCATGGACGCAACCATCTGTTAGAAGTAGTCTATTGTATGATGAATAATAAAATTCTTCGCAACCTGGATGGTGGAAACTAGATCTAGGGTCTTGATTCCTTCTTCTCGAACTAGTACAATTCTATCCATGCGATTGATTGTTTCGAAGTCGAACATGGTAGAAACCACTTGATTACTAGTCAATGATGTGAATTGTTAACAAGTGTGAGAGAAACCACCAATAATGACAATGGTTCTCAAAGTACTCAGTACAATCTATGAAATGTGAATTTGTGATCTGAAGTCGAACATTTCACAGAACCGTTCGATCGAAGGTCAATGATGCAACCTATCATCGAAGGCGAGAAACCTGCCATTAGGGCATGCAGATTCCAAGGTACTATTAGGATTCTAGATAAAATTTCTAGATGATGAGTTGTCGTCGATAGAAAGTGATCCGTCATAGGAAAGCCCGCGACCGGAAACCATTAGGTCAAGTTTTGAAGAAATTTTTAGCAAGGACTAACTCAGGGATGGTCAACGCGAATGGAGACAAATGTTTGCAATGAATGGTTTATTAAAATGATATATTGAACACATACACTACAAGAAAAAAGCACATTGGTGAGGGTCATGCTTGTGACGGACCTTTAAGGTCCGTCACCAATGTCACATATGGTGACGATCCTTAAAAAACTGTCACTGTAAGTGTATATAGTGATGGTCCTTTATGGTCCGTCACCAAAGACATTTTCAATGACACTTTTGGTGAGGGTCGTTAAAGGCCCATCACTAATTCTCTCTTTGGTGACACTTCTAGTGACGAACTTTTAATGACCCTCACAAATGCTCTTTTTGTTACTTTTGGTGACGGTCAAAAAATGTCCGTCATCATTGATCACTAAAAACCGTCACTGTAAGTGTATATAGTGATGGTCCTTTATGGTCCGTCACCAAATAAATTTCACTTTTGGTGAGGGTCGTTAAAGGCCCATCACTAATTCTCTCTTTGGTGACACTTCTAGTGACGAACTTTTAATGACCCTCACCAATGCTCTTTTTGTTACTTTTGGTGACGGTCAAAAATTGTTCGTCATCATTGATCACTAAAAACCATCACTGTAAGTGTATATAGTGATGGTCCTTTATGGTCCGTCACCAAAGAAATTTCACTTTTGGTGAGGGTCATTAAAGGCCCATCACTAATTCTCTCTTTGGTGACACTTCTAGTGACGAACTTTTAATGACCCTCACCAATGCTCTTTTTGTTACTTTTGGTGACGATAAAAAAATGTCCGTCATCATTGATCATTCCAATGAGTTTTTGATGACGTTATGTGCTTGTTAATATGTTTTTGTCAAAAGATAACAATTTAATACCATTATTGTGGAGAATTTTTTATAATATGTCCAAGGCCATAGTGGTTAGGGTTAGTCAATTTTTTAAGAAGTAATAAGCATGTATCATTTCCCTCAAGTAATTACTAGTCGAATAGAGATTTCCTATGAGTCAACACATGATTCATATCTATTAAGTTTATTATCTATAAAATTCCATTTAGATAAAGTTCCGCTATTGTGTGTAGGAAATATATTATTTAATACATAATCAAGCTCTGACAATTCTATTAATGAAAAAGACCTAACAATCCTCAACAATCTGGGCACACCTTGAATTAATGCTTTGGCACACACTAACATTTCTTAGCACCCCACATGTCTTGGAACATCTTTGTACCTATAACATCTTGTGATGACACTGACGCCCAAGCACATGGTGGCATGCGCTAGCACAACATGGAACTCTCCTAGCATGTGTTGGCATGCTACATATAGTCCCTAGCATGCCCTAGAACACCTTGAATGCATTGACATATATTAGCACTTGGCATGTATTGGGACCTATTATTAGTGTGCCTACCATGCCCCTTTTCAAAAAGATAAAGTCCTGACGTATTAACCCTCTTATTGGTTCTTCCTTTTGTTGCCTTGACACATATTGACATACCTTGGCACCCTGCGCCACATCCTTAGCACCTAGCATGTATTGGCATATCTTGGCACTATTAATTGGCACATGATATAATTAGCACACCCTGGAACTCCCAAGCACACTTTGGGAATTCTTAACATACCTATATTCCCTAGCATGCCTTACCAATGCTTAGCATACCTTGTCACTCCCTCCTTGGCATGACAACTAACACTGATCATTAACACTAGTCTGTGGCAGTACACGTTCCTCGTATTCATTAACTTCCATGAATTTTTACCTAGTTCTCCCTTAATGTTTTTTCCTAGTACTCCTTAACACTCATCAACATGCATTATCACTCTCTAGCACACCTTAGCACTCTTCAACATTCCCTTCCACTTCATAACATGCATAACACTAGTCCCTGACACATATTGGCGCTTGGAAAGTCTTAGCATGTATGGAATATGTTGAGATGCCTTGGTATGATTTAGCATGGTTTAATATTAAATTTATTTGTGATGATCAATTGTTGGAAAGTAGATGAGAAGAAACAAAGGAATACTTGGCACATAGAATGCACTAAGACATTGCACTTGGCACCTATTGCCGCCTAGTGTTAGTGTGCCTAGCATGCCCCTCTTGGAAAAGGTAAATTGCTGACTTATTAACCCTCTTATATGTTCATTTACTTGTAGTTTAACTTTTTGCTCCCTTTTGTTGTCTTGACAGTCCCTGACATGCATTGACACACCCTTGCACATCTTGGCATGCCTTATCACTTGGCACATCTTAGCATGTTTGACATGTATTCCCACTATCTAGCACATTAAGGGGGTGAAGAGAGATGTATTCCTAAAGTAGGTCGAGTACGAGGGCCGAGTAAGGGTTGCTAAAGGGAGGTCATGATCATCCTCCAAGAGCAAGATCATCATGTGAGGGTTTAGAAGAATGTTGCATACCTTAATGGTCGGTTTGCGCTAGGAAGTAGGATGGCATATTGTTGGTTCTCTTATGGCAGATCAAGCTTAAGAGAGGTTTCTCATGAGAATCTGGGCATGTGATTTCGATGGTTTCTTTGTGTGAAGGCCGAATCAAATTTTGAAATGTTGAAATTTGCAACAAGAAACGGTGAGATTGGAAACCAGAAAGGAAAAAAAAGAATGCACCCACACTGGTGAGGAATTTTGATGCACCAGGAGTGAGGAATGTGGGGTGTCTAATTTATTTTTACCTTAAATAAATTGGACAATAAATTGTAATTTCATCTCATAACAACTTGTGTCAGTTAATTAAGTCATGATGACCAAGTTAGCTCAAGAAATTCGAGTTGAGGGTCTAATATGAGGCATCTAGAGGGATTCTAATATTTTTGGGGTCCAGTTGAAGTTAATGCATTAGTGGGGTGCAAGTGTAATTAACTCAATTAAATGAGTTTAAATCAATTTAACTAGTTCTAACTGAGTGATGAGCTAGTGAGAGGTCCAGTGAATTAAATTAGATTTAATTCACAATGAGTGATCAATCAGATAACTGATAATTCGCTATTAATAGTTGCATGCATGTCAGTTTCGAGGAATACCTAGTTGAGACAGAGGTTAAAGGGAACATAAATATCAGTTGTATTCAGAGAAAATTTCCCATGTGAAATTATTAAGTCATTGGGATGCCATGATGGATTGCGCAATCAAGGAAGACTGATTTTCCTAATTAATAAGGAGTTAATTCCCTAGGAATTGCATGAGCAAGGCAGGCTGAAGTAAGGATGAGAATTGGCTAAGTACTAGACCAAGTTTTCCTAGATCAATGGGAGAAAATTGACAGAGTGCTGGAAAATCTCAATAGAGATTAAGCATTGTATTGTTTCATGATTCCTTGACTTAATACACAATAGAGATAGAGGGGTTTTGATTAGTTGCTTTTCCCAAATATATCATGTTGTTGTGCGATTGATAATTTATTTCTCTTACTTATATGTGATTGTGTGATCGATTTTTGTTTCTGTAAATTGTAGGAAGGATTCAGTATCTTGTTTTAGAAGATTACATGATCAGATTGAATCTTGTTGGTTATATTTTCTACATGGTATCAGAGCAGGAATTTTTTGGGCAGCGAGTTTGTAGAGAATATCTGAAGATTTTGGTGTGAAATTTTCGAAAACAAATAGAATATTTGGATTCCTTGCAAAAATATACCCAAATGGAAAAAAAAAAATTGGTCAAATTGGAGCTTGGATGAGGGAGATATCATCGATTTAAAATCAACTCTTTTTTAGAAACTTTTTGTAACTTCGGGACAATAACATTGTGTGCAAGTCAAAAACCTATATGCACTTGAGTTACTAGATGCATGCAAAGCTTTGAGGACAAAAGCAGAAGTTAGAGACTTGGTGGTTTAGAGGGAGCATAAATTACCTCTCAACATGCATCCTCATGAGAAGCAATCTCATAAGGTTGTGGAGTAGCTGCCACAATTGGAGAAGCAGAGAGGAGACCGAGTGGAAGCGTCCATTCAAGCAGAGACCTCCATGAGGGGGAAATTTCGAGCCAGATGGGAAGAGGGAGCAGCCATGCCTCGAGGTGTATGGTGGGGTTATGTGTAGACATAATCCAAAGATAAGAAATTTGGGCAAGGTCCATTGAGATGGCGTGTCTCATGGATCGAACCTGGCTACGAGGAGCCCACAATACAGCAGTAGTAAGAAGGATCAGTTAGATTGATGTAGTCACATGTCAGCAAGACAAAAATCAGAGTGACAGATGTCAAATACTGGAGCACAAATAGAGTTAGCAACAATTCAAAGGGCATGGATGCAGATGTCAGCAACAGTGCAGAGAATCCAGTACTAGACAGGTGTAGTAGCTAGCAGCAGTCAAAAGACTCTGATGACATATGCATTATATTGATTCAGTTGTTCAAAGGCTATTCATTTTCAGGATTTTCAGGTGCAAACAACACTAGAGAAGTGTAGCATGCAGAACATTCCAAATGTACCGGATGGGGATAGATTGAATTCCTTTCTTTTTGAGAGGGAGTGTTGAAATTTGCAACAAGAAACAGTGAAATTGGCGACTAGAAAGGACAAAAAAAATTCACGCACACTGGTGAGGAATTTTGATGTACCAGGAGTGAGGAATGTGAGGCGTCTAATGTATTTTTCCCTTAAATAAATTGGACAATAAATTGTAATTTCGTCTCATAACAACTTGTGTCAATTAACTAAGTCATGATGATTGAGTTAGCTCGAGAAATTCGATTTAAGGTGATCGAGGTGGATATTGGTGGCCACCCGCCTATTCCACTTGGGCCCTTGCCATTGTCTCTTTCAGTTTTTCAGTTTCCTTAATTATAGCACAATTTACTATTTTTGTCTGTTTTTCGGGTCTTGAACTTTCGAAGCCGTTTTGAGGCCCCAAACGATGATTTTTGGGCATGAAAAGTTTGGTGATTTCATAGAAATCATATTAGTAGTTGTAGTCCTTGGAGAGATCTTTCTAACGAGGTATCATGTGCATCAAACGAAGATCATATGACCAAGTTACAACCCCAAGAAGTTGGCTGCCCAACTAATTACCCCAACGGGGCCCATAAAATCTTGGTGTTACATCTCCTCAGGATAGGGTTTTGGTTGTTTAGGGTTTTATCTTATTTTAAATAATAAAAAGACCCTTGATCCTTATTGTAACACAGTTTAGAGGAACATAAATATCAGTTAGAAAATTTCCCATGTGCAATTATAAAGTCAATGGGATGCCATGATGGATTGCGCAATCAAGGAAGGTTGATTTTCCTAGTTAATATGGAGATAATTCCATAGGAATTGTGTGAGCAAGGCACGCTGAAGGAAGGCTAAGAATTGGCTAAGTACTAGACCGATTTTTCCTAGATTAGCAGGAGACAATTGGCAAAGTGCTGGAGAATCTCAAGAGAGATTAAGCATTGTGTTGTTTCATGATTCCTTGACTTAATACAAAATAGAGATAGAGGGTTTTGAGCAATTGCTTCCCTAGATACATCTTGTGTTGTGTGATTGATAACTTTTTTCTCTTACTTATATGTGATTGTGCGATTGTGTTTTGTTTACACAAATTGTAGGAAGGATTCAGTATATTGTTTTAGTACATGATTACAAGATCAGATTGAATCCCGTTGGTTAGATTTTCTACATGAAATAGAAGAGAGGGTTGGTACCATCTTTCCTTGTGGTGGTTAGTAGGCCGCAAGGTTTGTGATAAAGACCAACATAAATGGAGGAGGGCTTGCACTGTATTTTAGAGCCATAACAGAAGTCGATGCAGACGTAATATTGACTGAGTTAACCATAGTTTGAGGGTTGACATTGAGATCTGAAGTTCATGTCAAGATTCAGTCAAAGAAATGCCCAGAATCTATGGATCCATATGAGCTAGTTCGAGTCTCTTATGGAGGCAAGAGTCATGTTTCTTCTATGTGTGGATAGGGTTTGTTCTACAACAATTAGAAGTACATAAATATAATGCCCTAGTTAGGACAGTTTCCTAGCATGTTTAGTTCATAAGGTATGACCTTAAGATTGTGACAAATTTGCGTAGAAGATGGGTTGTGACCCTTAGAGCGAGGTTTATTTTTGCAATAAAGACCGCAGATCTGGAAGATGGTTTGCAGATTCAGTATGTGTGGAGACAACATAGCCAAAGGAGGGTGGAACTTGAGCAGAAGATTGAGCATGCAGAAGAAATGTGCCATATGAAGAATGGATTGACATGCAGAGGAGTTGATTTTGGTGGAATTTCCATAAAGTTTTAGATAAAGATCTAAAGAAACCTATAAAAAATTAGTAAATGGACTGATAGTGGCTGATTTGTGACCCTAGTTCAGTCATCTACAAATTTTTAGAAGTATGATAAGAGGAGTAGTTCATATTTGTTCATAGATTGGACAACAAAGATATAATTGTCGATATACAAGAACAATGATCTTGAGAGGACTCAAACCATTGTTAGGTGGAAAATTTGAAGAGCCCTAGATGAAGAAAATATTGTGGGCCCTAGATCAGTAAAAGGAATTGATTGTGGTTGGGCAGATTGATGGTAGGCCAAGTACATTTGGAGGGTTGTTAGGTTACTATCAAAGAAGAGCCCTGATTCTTGTTCTGGTGAAGGACAACAAAATTGGTAGAAGGGAAGGTGTATAGGGCCTAAGGATGTGCAGACTTTGAAGGACTAAAGTAACAGTCAAGTGTGCCAACCAGCTAGCCCTAGTTCACTATATTGTAGAGAGTTGATTCGGTGAGAAGAAGGGCAGCCTCCATAGCTTTGGACTTCTCATCTTGGAGCTGTAGTATGGCAAAAGTGGGCATACCAAAGAGTTGTTCACAAATGGAATTGTGAACAACTTGTTACCACTCAAATGAGTAGTGGATCTAAAAGGGGTTCCTAAGAGGGCAACTGCTAGGACAAGGGAAACGATGGAGGCTTAGCCCATTGTCACCACATCTAAGGCTCCTTTCTCTTCATGGAATTTCACCGATGGGTGGAGTCCCGGTAGTTTAGGAAGTCACTTGTAGAGTATAGGTCAATGAATAGGTGGGAAGTGACCCTCGAAACCCTTTCCCTAAGATAAAATAAAGAGTGGGACTTGCTTTCCTTTTAAGCAAGGGAATTATCTTCTAGGGAGAGAGGAGAGGGATTGAAGGGTTGAGGGAGAAGAATAAGACTTATGAAGGAAGTTCTCAATCCCTAAAATGCTTTGGGAACTTGGATTCCCAAATGGTCCTTGATGAAAGGCCTTTGACACCAAATGGGACCACACGGGGCCAAGTGTACCCAACCCAGGTTCAGGGATGGAATTTAGCAACCAATGATGTTCCTATCCTGTACAAGGTGATGGGAAAGGATCGGACAAGTGTTTTTACTTCGATAGATCAAATTGATCCTACTAGGTTCTATCCTTGGGAACACCTAGGAAAAACTTGATCCTAAAGCTAGGGCTTGAGGTATCCAGAGATTCCATCGTCGGAATTGGCCCAAGTTCTGAGGAGAGTGAGGGCACCCAGCAACGCAGCTGCCTCTAGGAGATAAAATTTTTCCTCTAGCTAGACTCCTGGGAAATTGTTTCCCTAGGTGACTTAATGGGGCTAGACCTAGGGAATGTGAAAATTTCTTAATCTAAGAAACCCTATTGCAATATCTTGATTTACTTCTCCTACTTGAATTAAGTTACAAGTTAATTTATGAAATATTCAATAAATTAGCAAAGTAAATAGTAAATACAACTAGCAACCTACACATACAGATCAAATATTGAATAACATGCTCATAGACAAAGTGACACACGATTTTTTTGGACAACTATCACCAGAAAAAACCCAATGTGGGAAAACCAGTGCAGCTAGCTCTGGAGGGTTTTCACTATGATAATGCACTACTCTAAAAGAAAAGCCTTGCATACAAGGCAAATTTATGAGGGAGTTTCTCATGCTCAAGGGAGATGCACCACTAACGCTATCATTAGCTTGTTTTCTAACAACACCTTCTCTTAACTTATAAATGAAAAGGATGGGCACACTAGTTAGACATTTGTAGAAATAGATAATAAGAGTGAGTACTGTTAGCTTGTAGGTTGTAGTAGGAGCTTTTGAGAGATGACAACTTGTTGTGACATTCTTCTATTTGAGTAATAAAGGCTTCTATGCAATTGTTGTTGGAGCCTGCTCTTTTTATCCTGAAATCTCAGGTTGCAGATGTAGAAATTTGAATAATAGCTGAATTATTCACCGAGATTATCTTGATTACACACTATTTAAGCTTCATGCATAATACATAACCTCTTCTACAATTGATCATCAATTTGCGAAAATAGAAGCAGTCGCATGCACACATTAAAACATAATCAAGCACACATATAACACAGTATGTAATGGGGAAAGCTTACAGCTGAAAACCCCCAAATATCTGTATATTATAATGATAGAGAACATGTAACAATACATAGCACAAAGCTCCTCACATCTCTCAGCACTATCTCACATGCTACACACAAACTAGCTCAGATATGAAAAAGTCACAAATTCAAATCTCTTCCACCTGTCTGCCTGCCTCTACTGTGCAATCCAAGATGAATAATGATGGGATCCAAGTGCGAATCCCACTGGCTTGTACTGCGCAATCCTCATTGGCAATCTCAATCAATGTATGTGCAAATCTCATGCACGGCTATAGTCACAACTGATAGTAGACTCACCCTTTCACCCACCTCTAACACTGGTCTCCACTGAACTGTCCATGCATTGCAGTTAGCTGATGTAT
This sequence comes from Pinus albicaulis, assembly GCA_034641835.2. Taxonomy (NCBI): domain Eukaryota; kingdom Viridiplantae; phylum Streptophyta; class Pinopsida; order Pinales; family Pinaceae; genus Pinus; species Pinus albicaulis. Next base: position 680,242,998 of record CM076569.1, on the reverse strand, counting down.
TCTTTAGTTGATTTATGAGTTAATAATTAGTGAATTAATTAATAATTAAATCACACCACTCATCACTACTGTATTTATCAGTTAGACTAAATACAACTAGTTCAACTAAGTTAAACCGAACACAACTCCACCAACTGTCTCATCAACTCCACCAAACTCTGCCACATGAGTTCTAACGGAAGTCAACCATGCAATAGCTCAACTAATCCCTAGGAAAAGCGTATTTCCTTCTGTCAGCTGCATGTGCCACATCCAAGCATCAAACTGAAGGGCTCCAAGAGGATAAGATAATGTTTACAGTCCAAATATTATTAAGGGCTAATAATATTTGACTGATCTATTTTTAGACTGGCAGTCTAAAAATAGATTCCGCCCAATGTCTAAAAATAGAGGTCCATCTATTTTTACCAACTTGACCAACCATCCACAAATAGCATCCTGCAACTCATAGACCATGATCCATATGTCTAAAAATAGACATAGTCTAAAAATAGACTTTGCGACAAAAATCACTTGTGTGGACCCCACCTAGTTTAGGTGATCACTTTCCAACTAGGATCAGGAAATATGTTTCAGGATGCCTCCTTCATTGTTTCTTGTTGCCATCTTCAACGCTCCCTCTCAACAAGAAAGGATTTTCTTTGCATGCGACATGCAACTCCATGAGTTCGCCCTGCAACCTTCACAAGCGCCATGCAACTCCATGCATCTGCTCTGCAACTCCTCTGAAACTGAATAGGCTCCAAACAACTCAATCAATCTGATGCATCTATCATCAAAGTCTTTGACTTCTGCTGGGCCCAATTGCACATGTCATTAGGAACCACTGCGCTGTTGAACTCTTGCACCCATGCACTTTGCACTTGCTGTCAACTCTCATTCGCGCTCCAGTATCTGACACTGTCACTTTGATTTGCTTGCATCAATCCAACTGATCATGCTACTGCTGCACTGTGGGCACCTCGTAGCCAGGTTCAATTCATGAGATCCACACCATCTCATGAATCCTGCCCAGAAATATCCTATTGGGATTATTCATGCATGTCACCCCACCTCTCACCTGGTGGTATAGCTGCATGCACTCCCTCTGCCCATCTGGCACGAAATTTCTCTGCATGAGTGGTTTCTTCCACTCCATGATCCTCATCTTGTGGCTGCTCCACATCCCGAGGTTCACTATTACCTGCATGTAAAACTTGCTGCCTCTTAAGGTACCCTCAGTGGAAAAACATGCATAAATATTTGTTGCTAAGTCCCTTAAATGTAAGATGTTGCCACTTGTCAATTGTGCCTCTTGTTGATGATGAAACCGACACCCTAGTTTTGTAAGGATCACCAAGTGCCATTTTGCATCAACCAAAGGTCGTTTCCATTGTCACCTTAGCAACGAATCCTCTCACTTTAGATTAATTATTGAATCCTAGGGGTGTCCCAAAGCGCAAATTTATGAGGGACTCTTTTATGTGACTAGATCACTAGCTAGCATTGAAAACCATCTTTACATTGTATGGTTCAACATCTTCATGATTCTTGTCCTATTGACCACAAATTTTGTATTCATTATTGCTTTCATCGCAACACCTACAATAGATATTGATGGTGTTAATAAGCCTATTTCTAGTTGTGATAAGTGGATTAGGGGATCCCTTATCACAACCCATTACCCCTAATGCGTTTACTCTATGAGCCAAGGGAGACCAAGGGTGTACTTATAGGGGCATTGAGACCAAATTTGGGGGGTCATAACATTAGGAAAAATGGAATGACATAACCAAAAAGTTTATGGGGGGGGGGTATCTTATGGTGTATTGAACGGGCCAAGGGGACACAAGGGTAGCATGTATGTGTAGAAGTCAAAGGTGCAAGCATGGTTTACTAAGATCTATAATCCTAGCATTAGAGAATGAGAAAGGGGCTTAGGACCTAATTTCATAGGGCCTAGGGGACCTAGAGGGAAGGAAGCAAGAGAAATTGATAGGGGAACCCAAAATAGTGGTGATAAGGGGATTAGGAGTCCAATTATCACAAAAACATAAGCCCTTAACCCATAACCACTAAATTCCCTATTCCCTTAACCCCCAATCCATATTCCCTCCGTGGCTGCCAAGAGACTTCTCTAACAGTCCTGTCCTAGGACACCCATTCATTGCGAGATCTGCTCCTAGTTGGGGTTTCTTAACACCCAAGAGAATCCCAACACATGGCTCCCACAGGTTGCATATGAATTTGATCCTATCACCAATCATTACACTGGTTAGGGCTTCTAACCAACACATTAGCCCTCCCTTCTTTGCTTCCACAGGCTGTACTAAAATGTTCCAACTGTCAAAACTAGGACCAACAATTTAACACAAAAAACATACCTCCACTCCCTTTTGGATTCCCTTGTGACTTCTTTGATAGTGTTGCACAACTTATACCACCTAGCTGCAAAGTGGGTATGGTTATACCACCTAGTCATGACCCTTAAAGAGAGGTTTGTCTCTGCAATATATACCATAGATTTGGAAGATGGTTTGCAGAACTATGTATGGAGATAACAAATCCAAAGAAGGTGGAACTTGAGTAGAAGACGAAGTAGAAGTAATGTGCCATATGAGGAATGTATTGACATGAAGAGGAGTTGATTTTGGTGGACTATCCATGTCATTTTGGACAAAGTTCTAAAGCAACCTATAAACAGTTAGACAATGGACTTTTAGTGGATGATTTGTGACCCTAGGTCAAGCATCTACAAATTTTTAGAAGGATGATAAGAGGAGTAGTTCAAATTTGTTCATAGATAGTACAAAAAAGAATTGGTACACAAGAATAGTGATTTTGAGAGGTACTCAAATCGCTATTAGGTAGCATATTTGAAGAGCCCTAGATGAGGCCAGCGTTGTGTCCATTAGATTAGTAAAATAATTGATTGTGGTTGGGAAAATTGATGGCAGTCCAAGTATATTTGGATGGTCGTTAGGTGATATTCAAAGAAGAGCCCTAAGTCTTGTACTTGTGAAGGAAACATAACTGATATAGTCATTAGCATATTTGAAGAGCCCTAGATGAGGCCAGTGTTGTGTCCATTAGATTAGTAAAAGAATTGATTGTGGTTGGGAAAATTGATGGCAGTCCAAGTATATTTGGTATGGTCGTTAGGTGATATTCAAAGAAGAGCCCTAAGTCTTGTACTTGTGAAGGAAACATAACTGGTATAGTCCAATCTAGAACCCTTTTCTAACCTAATATGTCCTTGCCTCTTGATGGATAGTCCTACACAAAAAGTGGAAGCTTATAGTTTTTAGCCAGGTGCCCATACATATGGCCCCGCCTACACCTAAAATGTATTCCTTCATAACCCAATATCTGAATACACTACACCCCAATCCCAATATCCATGCCTTCTATTGGCCTGTGACCACACATAAAGTGGAGAAGGAGAAAGGAAGGGAAATCCTAACTATCAAAGTGTTTAAAATGAATCTATCTGCCTTTTAATTTAGTTGAAAGAGGAAAGTGTCGTTGATTAAGTGTGATGGTGAGCGAAATCCATACTTCCCTCATTCATTCCATCTACCCCTTCCTACCCTACCTGTCTCTTGTGGGTTCCTTCTCCATTCTCTCTCAACGCCTCTGCATATTTTTTAGGTTTTCGCTCATTGTTTTATACTTGGCCCATTTAAAATCCATCAAGCCACATAGCCTCCTGAGCACTCATGAATATAGTAAATTCACATGAATTAGGCTCAAATGGTCTTCTCCATCCTTGAATCACCAAAACCATTATTCTCTTGACCCATTTTCTGTTAGAGGCATTCATATAGTTGTCCATATTTAACCTCTGATCTTAACATGTCCTAGGCACTAGTATTTTGCAACTCAAGGCTATCTCTAGGAGCTACAACACCTTCTATGAGCCCTTATCTGAGGTCCATATTAACCAAAATATGGGTGTATGTCTTAATCCCCATCTCTAAATATGTAGATTCATGGGCTAGATAAGATCCCAATGAGTTACCTATATCTTTGAACATTAGGGTGTCTCGATAGTTAAGAGGGAGACTTGGAAGATGAACCTAGATTGGGGCCATATCTAGTCTCTCCTACATTGCATCGAAGAGGAACATCTAGAAATTGACAAGGATAGGAGATGAATCTATTTTCTAAACCATTTGTTGTACCTCTCGGGTGTCTGCTACATCTTTGAAGCACAAATGAATCCAACCTTGGGCTAATAGCGACACCTCTGGAGGAAATTTTACAATAGGTAAGATTTCCTTGTCTGCCCACACATTTAGGGTTGAGGACCTTAATTTTCAACCCCTTGCTTACCCCCCCAAGTATTTTTGGGACATTTCCTCAGTATTTTGAATGGTGACATTGACTCCCAAAAATAGAGAACGAAGGAATTTGTTCTTCTTCTTTACACTACAATGGATTTTTCACTTCCTTGCTTTCTCAGATTCATTTTGAATCATAACTCATTCTTATTCACAAGGGTGTTTCTCCCTGAAAACCATAAGCCCATTTATGATGTTAGTTTGACCTTCTCCCGTTGTCAAGGCAAGGCTCTCCTTCAATATCTCGCCGAAGGAGGGCGAGGCTGATGGCACTTGAGATGAAGGACATACAAGAAAACTATCCAGAGAGGCTTATGAGAGTGAAGAACCCCCACTGTGTTCAAAAAATTCTGAAAACCCTAAGGAAGTAGTAACACATTATATGTCTTCCTCCAATATTTAGGACAATAGGGAAACTAAACTTAGAGCCAAACACCCCAAGAAGAGTTCTCTAGCCCCTAACAAACGTCCTCAGGCCCTGGGCTAGCCGAAACTAAAGGACCCAAATAGTGCATGACTGGAGTAGGGGTTAGGGCCTTCGAACCGCTAGACAGTTGCCTATTGAATTCTTAACTTTGCTTTCTAAAGATCTGGTAGGCCCAGAAACTACAGTATGTTGACCTTCTAAGTTGACTTTGAAATGCGAATGGATAAAATCCTTGGAACTAGACCAAATTTGTTGAAAACCCCCCTCCTCTAGTTCATAATCCACCAACTCCTCCTCCTCCTCCATGTCGGTCCAATAGTAAGCAGTCAAAATGTCATCTAAAAAACATATTTGATGAATAATTGCGTGTCTTCAAAGGGTTTTTCATGGCCACCATATTTGTACAAAATATATATCATGTGGATAAAAAACTCATTGTTACCATTTAATCTTATTTTGCATTTTGACAAGGATATAAGAGATCACATTGTCTAGATCCTGTTCACTCTTTGTCAAAACTACGACCCTTTCTCCGCCTGCAATTTTTCCTTGGGCCTCTAGGGTTTCTCCAGTGTTGAATTCTTCTCCCATGGTCAAAACGTTGTAATGTTATCTTTAACAATTAGAGTTTGTCAAAATAAAATAAAAATTAAAAACATAAAATTAATAATTAACCCAATCTAGATATATTTTAACTCTAGATCTACCAAGGCCGAGAGAGAGGAATTAAATCTCTTGAAATGCAAAATTCCTTAGATTTGATTTCTATAGACATTTGATAGATTGGAAGTTAAGATATATCTAGATTAATCATATACGATGAAAAAAATAAAATAACATAAAAAATATAGAGTGATTTGCAAACCCAACCTAGCATCCACCTTTGTTTTGAAAAATATTAAAATATTTACCATATTTGAATAAAGTTTAAGAAATTTAAATATTTATTATATTGGAATAAATTTTTTGTTGTTGTTGGTTTTTTTTAAAGGTTTTACCCTTTCGATTAAAATGCTTTGACTCATCCGAAAATAATTTTCCCACTCCATTTAAATTTCAATAAATTTGAAGAGGGGTTTTCGTGGAGTATTGGCGGGCAAACAAAAGACATAACGTTCTGTTACCAACCAAAACAATAGAGCACAGCTAGATCTGCAGGAGGGGAACCTGAAAACCCTCTCATCGATATTCAATGCATTGAAGAGTTCGACTCGAGCACGATTATTCAGTTTCAAGAAGAAGAAGGCCACCCTCCTCCTCCATCTGTTGAGAGGTCTATGAGAAGGTAAGAGTTTAAACAATTATTGCATGTATAATGTAGCTTCCGTGCCATGAAAATCAGAAATTTTGGTTTTGACAGGGTCAATATTGCATATCTTGAGTTTAGAGAAATGATTGATGTATTGAGTATTGAAATTTGAGATATTCAACCCTGAGCTTTGGAACATTGATGTGCATATCAGACACAATTTTAGATGTGTCTGTGCTAGTGTATATTGATTTACATTTGATATTAGTGCAAGTAATCTCATTTGTTGTGGAGTTGACTTTGTTTAGTTTGGAGGCTTTGTAGGTTTTTGTCATTTGGTTCAGAAATGCAAGTGTGCATTTTGATATGCAATTTTGTCTTGCTTTGTATCTTTGTTACTCTTTGATGTTATTTATCTCTGGGAACTTGGAAGCATAGAGAAGGAATGGAGTTAATGCATGCCATTGGGTTCTTAGTCCATTTCTGATTTGTACACTGTCGTGGATGTTCCACCGGATCTTCATAAAAAAATTTATAATATTATACAATCTTTTACTAGCACTATTCTACTCAAGATTGCAGACTTCATATCATTAGATTTAACACAGAAATTACTGAGAATCAACTAAAAGTGAAATGAAGGAAACAAACAATTACACACCATCCATACATTGAATACAAGATATACCCTAGGAAAACCCAATACAGGATGAACCCAACTAGGATAGGCCTATGCTTTACTCTTTTCTTATGTGGATGAAAAGTGAATACAAAGAAATGGGTACTCACACTGGCAAAATGTGGATGCTACATGATTTCCTTCTTCCTCTGTCATGCTTCAATCCCATAACTATGAACATAATATTGAAACATAACTATGAAATAGATATAAATGCAGAGAACATAGAGAAACACTTTACACAACTTGACTCGTTTGTAGAGAGTTGAAGAAGTTACATGGTCACTAGGTGTTGTGGTTTGTCTCATGAGGATCACTTTTTCTTTCTAATATAGATCCACCTAGTTCTGTTGACATGGGTTAGTGGCATTGTGATATACTGATTTGTGAAAGGGAATCATGAACGCAAGGTTGTTAGGACTAAGCTTTTCCTTTTTTGATTCACGAAGATGCTTTAAACCTCAAAAGAGATTTGATGGCACCAAAGTTGAGTGTGTCTCCCCACCACTACCAAGGGGAACTTGCATAGGTTTCTTTTCTTTCGGTTGAGCCATTTTCTTTCTTGGAGCACATATGTTTCCCTGTATTACTTACCATCCTTTGGGATTTTTTCTATGTCCATTGGATGTAGAAGATGTTGGTGAAGAATCAAGATGAATAGGTTTCTTGGAGGTGTACAATTTGTTGGCATGATCTACATCTAAATTTTGTGCTTTCAATGTCTAACATTTCGGTAAAAGTGAGATCAACCCATTATATGAGCAACTAGTTGGGAAACTCACAACTTAGGTTGAGCACTACACAAATATGGGTAAAGATGTTGAGCCCATGACAATATGAGCTCCATTAACTTTAATAAAATGGTTCTGGGAGTTTTTAATAGTTGCAAGAAAATTAGGATACCATAAGTGAAGAGGAGGTTTGGAACTCTTACGTAGACCAGAGTTGCTGTAATAATCATGGTGTTTGGATCAAACTTTCAAAACTAGGGATGAAAGGAGAGGTGCATTTTCCCCTAGAAATAGGGTCCTAGGTTGAATTTCTTTTTCCTATCCACCATGGCCTTAAAAATTACAATGAAGTAACACTTGGAATGGAGGAAGAGCTCATCGTTGGTAATCTAGGTTTGATTTTTCCACCCATGAAGCATTGTTGTAGATGGCCAAAGCCCATTCAAAGGACAAAGAGTGCCATCCCTTCAATACAAAAAGTTGTGGGCATATACATGCAAGTTCCAACACTAGAATGTCCTTTGATTTCTCCACTATAAAGGCAGAATTGAGGGGCGGCTTTTTCTTTGAGGGAATAGAAAGCCTAGGCTTCACCTCATCCTTGAATTGATGGGATTGGGAGGAGGGCATATTTTTGCATAGGGATCCTCCAAGAAGGCTTGAAACTAAAAGCACGATAGCATCCTTGCTTATGCCCAAATCCATGGGAAAGAAACTATCAAGGAGTTGCCTTCTTGCATAGAGTCGTTTCTAATGGCTTGGAGGGAACCTTGTCGTTGTTGTATCCATGAATTCAATATAGAGATAGAACCCATGGATTTCATATGAAAATAGAAGGATTCCCCTGAATGGGACCTCATAAAGACTTGAAGATCTGCAGTGACTCTGCCTCATTTTTTAAGATTTGTGTTAGATAGGAGTGCAATGGTGTTAGTTGAATGAAGACCATATTAGAGCTGAAAGTCTTATCTAGTGTTTGTAAGTTGCGACTCTTAAAATGAGATGGTGACACCTTGTTTTGGCTTGAAATTCCATGGATATAGCCGGTGACCACATGCTCTCTCTAGTTATAGTTTTAACTACCAATCCTAATGTAGTCCTAGTGCATCCATTGACTCCTTTTATTTTTGTGTTCATTTAATTAGGATTAACTACAACAAGCATGATGACAGAGCACTCATTCAATGTCTTATTGATCCATTGATGAGTTTTTTTAATGTATCAAATGCAGGATTAACTATAATTTGAGCTTTGAGCTCAAGATAGACTTTGTCAAATTTGAATCTAATGTTGACACTGGCATTTGAAGCAATGGATTTACAAGCCCTTGATTTCATGAACTGTCTTGACTCTTAAATATTTGCGTAACTCCCTAGTTTCTTATATTAATCCAAAAAAGAGACAACATGCAAATCTAAACTAGTTAATTAGTTAGCAAAAATGTTATCATAAACCATGTGCAGAACAGTGTTTTATTGCTTGGAGGGATCCCCTCCCTTCATTATTTCTATGAATTTAATATATAAACAAAAAATGTGGATAATATGGAGGGGTTCCTCTGAAGGGGACCTCATAAAGACGTGAAGATCTTCTATGGCTCCCCCTTGTTTGAATTTTCATGTTAGATAGTATCGCAATTATAGTAGTTAGACAAAGGCCATACTAGATTGCTTGCCCTAGTGTTTGGCAAGTGAAGAATCTTCAAAATATATGGTGGCACCTCATTTGGCATGAGATGCTAGATATATCCACTAACAATATTCTCTGTGGTTACAATTGTAACTACTAGCCCTAATGTGTCCCTGGCTAGGTCATTGACCCCCTTTGCTGTCATGTTCATTTATCTAGAGTTTGTTATTGTAGGCATGATGACAATGACTTCTTGACCCATTGATGTGACCCCTTTTGCTATCATGTTCATTTATCTAGGGTTTGTTATTGTAGGCTTGATGACAACGACTTCTTGACCCATTGATGTGTGTCCTTGGTGTAATCAAAAGCAGGATTGGCCAGAATTTGAGCCTTGAGCTCAAGATTGACTTCGTCGAACTTGGATCTCATGTTGATGATGTCATTTGAAGCCTAAAGTGGGAGGCACCGGGCTTCTTACTAGAGAAGACTTCTTCGGGAGTCTTGGAGTCTAATGTGGAATGCGGGCATCTATTTTGAACATACACAATGGCACAGGCAACTTCCACAATGGTTCTATTCTTCCTTTCAACAAAACCATTTTGCTCAAGAGTATACATAGTTGGATCAGCCAATCCTCCAAGTGTCACACACACACCCCTCAAAGACAGCTCCAAAAAGGTCAACACTGGTCAACAGAAAAAGTCAATGCAAAAATTCAACGCTGCGGTCTAGGGCTGTGGTCAAAGTTCACCCTTCTCCTCGATCTTTTTGCTCTCTAATGCTGCCTCAAGAGATTGGATTTTCTGCACAAGAATGGAGGTCAAACTCCAAGCTTTGACCCACGGTCAACGCGTGTCAACGCACCAGCAAAGAGCCCTAAAAACAGTTCGCACTCCTTCTGCTTCAGATCCGCACATGTCAGAGAGAGAGGCCTCCAAAGGCTGAATGAACCAATCAGATCACAAGAGGAAATGCGTGATGATTTGATGATGAAATGGACATCATCTCTCTCCAATTTATATCCATCAATGAGGGTGTGTGACACATCTATTGGGCTTGCAAGCCTTCATTACAATTCTGGTCGACCTTGACAATTTGCACATGTGTGGAAAATAAAATAAAAATATAAGTTCTTCTCATCCAAACAAGATGATCTTTAGATCAATCTTGCACCTCTCCGAAAGAGGAATCCAACAAAAATATCATCATCATCATATGAGCAATGCAACATGGATTTTGGATCTAGTTGCCCAAAATTAACAAAAGGATACCTGTAGTCTAATAAAAATTGATACCTGTGTCAACTCTTGCCCAGTTGATCATGTAATAGAAGTCTTCATCTAGCACAACATGATGATGCCAAGTAAATGAAAGCATTCCTTCCTATTCTATTGCTCACCACTTAACAATTTCTGGAACATGGCATTGAATTTATTCATTTCTGGTCCATTCTAATCTACTCAAGTGGTATATGTTGTCTTGATGTTACTTTCTTGCTGTTGGAGATCCATTTTTGGCAATGGATACTCCACTTCCAATAGACATACCAGTTGTTGCAATACCATAAATCAATTTGCATATGTTGTTTAACACACTCACTAGGAGTGTAAATAAATGATGTAGAAATACTTCAAACATTAAATCAATTGTAAATGAGTGTTTATTCCCAAATACTCCTCACTTTTAAGAGGGCTGCCACTGTTTTGATCTATTATGAGATTTATATTTCTTGTATACGAAATATAGATCATATATAATAAACTCTATCTGCACTTGGAAAATTGATTCCAACGCCTGCCACCCCACTGCCTCAGTTGAAATAAGAACAGTAAAATTTCATTATCCGGGATACTGAAGTTCTTTATTCAATTTTTCTTTTCTAATGTTCAAGTGCTCCCATCCATTCACAAATATATAAAATATAATAAGTTCAAGAAGTCTTCTAGTATATCAAGCATCCCTATACACCTTGTTTCTATTGTGGAAGAACCTTTCTAATACCTAAAGCTTTCTAGACGCTCCAACTAGCATCTCAAATACCTTTCTTATGAAATCAGTCACCTGCTCTTGTCTTGGGAAAATATATGATGATTTACAATCTCAAAGGAGGAGAATTTCTAGAATTATATATTCAAGTATTAGTTGTAACAGGATCGAGTAGGACTCATAAATCAGGTTTGTTGAATAGCCCTCTCTTGAAAATAAATTATGACACCTTGTGAAACAACTACATTAAGCCTTCCATATAATGCTCAAATAACTGAAGAAAGTGATGATTTCAATTGCCATGAAATTCATAGAGGAAGAGAATAAATGGAAAGAAAATAATATTGTAATTTGTGATCATGTTCCTCCCATGTTCAAGCATATATGAGAGTTTTGCAATGGTTACAATAGATGTGAGGAAGCGTAGAACTACTTTCTAGAGGTGCACGAGGTCTCCATTTTTATCGAAGTATCAATAAAAAGCATATTTTCACTTCCATAGTCTCCTAGACCTTCCAAACCTCTATTTGAATCCCTATAACATCCATGGAATTCATTTCCTTCTCAGATGAGTCTTGTCATGGCATAGTCCTCAATTGAATAAGAAAGAATCCCACCTAAGAAAATTATAGTTCCTCCCAAAATGTGTTGTAGGACCAAATCAAACACTCCTCTAGGGTTATTTGACTGCAAAACCACCTTGAATACAGATAAAAAAGCCCACAAAAATATGCAAGTCTGAGGCAACAACTTGTCATGTTCCCTTTCTGGCCACTCCATCCAATTTTCTTGACAAAGAAATTCCTGTTTTCAAACCAGTGACCCAACTTTTGGCCTCTGATAGGCAGGTTCGTTTCCTTGAAAATGTCTTTTTTTTTGGCTCCACTAATTTTCTATAACCAAGCACTGTAGAAAAACTTGAGTTAATTTAGAAATACGCTAAAAATCCTCAAGAGAGTCCCAAAGTTGGCCCAATACTTTCTTGATGGATTCGTCTTTTACAACATAAGGCTTCAACCAAAATTTTTCCAATGCTTGGAGCTTGTCATGATTATCTATTTCCAGCCACCTTGAGGGTTGTTAAGGAAGTATGCATCGTTGTAACTCCTCCATGTCTCTCCTCTCCATTTTTTTGCAGAGGAAAAATTCAAATGAAGAGGGTGTATTATCATTGAAATCGAGAACATTGTTGAAGAATTTCCATGATGTATCTAAAAATATCCTAAGTTAGCAGCAGCTGGAATTGTTCGTGAAAATGAGATGTTAGTTCCTCTTTTTTCAATTCCCTTATCTAACATTAGCTTTCTCACGTTGACTACATCATCCCATGGAAGTAGCATATATTTTTGACAATGTCACATATGCTCCATTAAAGCGTCTCGAGTGGCCAAGGAGTTCAACCATGTACGCATGATGCTCCACTCTAGGCTTCACTTCAAAATTTCTAATAATTTGATTGAAATGATGCTAGCCTTCATCTACTTGTCCTGCATGGTCGCAGGCAGATAAAATGGCAATGAAGGTGATATGGCCTACCTTAATGCCTGCTTCTTGTATTTCATAAAAGAGTGTCAAGGCATCTTCCTCATGCCCATGCATTCGATACGCACACTACAGAGCTACTAATCAACACAGGAAGGAAAAATAATTTCTATGGTAATAGAGTTAGGCTTCACCTCTTCAACTTGCATTCAACTGAATATTTCCATGGATTCAACACTATGATCAAATTGAGTATACCTCACAATATCTGCACTCCATTTAATTACATCTGGGTTCATTCCTATCATTTTGAAGTTGATAAAAGAGCCCCAAAACCTCATCACAGTATCCATTCAATGCATAACAAGAAATTACTACATTCCATGAAATCAGATCCCTCTTTGGCATATTGACAAACACTTCATATGCATCATCCATTTTTTGTTGTTGCAGTGCTGCTAATTTTGCACAAGAAGTGAGAGCACTGGAAAATAGTGACTGAATTAGATTTCGCTCCAGCCAGCTGCATTTTAGAAAAGATCTCACTACACCATTGTTGTGACCATTCAACTCATACTTGGATATCATCACGCTCCAATTTATCACATTGGGTTTTGACCTTCCCAACTACATTTCGTCAAGTACCTTTCCTGCCTCTTCACAATTTCTAATTTCGAAATATCTTGTAGTAATGGTGTTCCATGTAATTATGGATTTCCATACCCTACTCTAGGGCCAAAATCTCAACACGCGCCTTGAGGACAATTGGAAAGGTGTGTATGCACTAAGTCCTCCCTGTTGTGTTTGGTAATATAGATTGAGGGCTTCCTGGCAGTGTCCATCCCTAACACAACCTCTAATAATAACATTCCATGCGGTAACATTTTGCTTGGGAATTTTGTCAAACACCTGGCTTGTGCCCTTCATACTTCTACAATAAGCATACATGTAAAAAGTGCAGTGAGATCGCCCGAAGAGAGGCAAATTAGTGATATGGGAATTTCAATCTGCATGAGCAATTTTGGCCCTGTATCGATCTCAGATTCAAACCAATACACCTTTATCTATAGCCTAAGACATTTGGGATTAAACAACTATATCAACATCACATTGGGATTCAAGTACAACTTAATGTGCCCAATAAGCAACACCCTTTGGGTGAGATAGACCCATGAAAAATAAGCTAGCAACAACTACAGAACCCGGCTATCTTTATATCTCTTTTTTGTTTTCAAATATATTTAAATCCCACCTTATTTAAAAGAGTCTGTTGATGCTGATGATCATTGGATGACTCTAGTTTTACCATCTGTTATCAAATGACCTTCCAAAACTACTGTATGTTTTGATCCTGTTCTTTCTTCTTTGCCTACGCATCAAAGTCTACGTACGGTGAAATCTAAGTTCTCTGGACTTGATTCTATCATTATTGGGAGTTGGAAATTGTGTCAATCCCATTAAGGATGTCGGATATGGGGTGGAAGACTTGCACCAGAGGTCAAAATCTGAGAAGTACTTAGAGTGAATGGGTGAGAACTTAAAGATTCCAAGAAAGATGCAAACACAATAGGAAAATAGGCAGAGCTACATCCAGATAGGTGCCCAGTGTACAAAAAACCAAGTGACTGCATTGTATCTGAAAATGTTTCAGTTGTAGATGACAACAATCCAGTAGGTGGCCTATATATATCTACATGGAATGAAGGAATTTCTTACCCTTGCCCTACACTGAAGAATGTCTGGGGAACAATAAAAAAAATGGATATTTTTGCCTCACAGGTGCATATGCTGGCATTCCAACTATAGGAATTGGTCCTCCAACTTGAGACCAAAGTGTCATATTTCATTTCACCAGCTAGTATACTATTATGAACATTACCTCAGCTCAAAACCTATTTGGAGTAGACTTCCACACATGGCAACTGCACTAGCCATTCTGTAGGAAGACTGGTAAGAAGTTTTGCCTCTCAACCAATGCATTTTGTTGTGGAGTGTAAGGTGTAGTATATTGTCTTTGGATCCCATGTTTAGCACACAATTTATTGAAATATTTTAAGTAGAATTCTCCACCAGTATCATATCTAAGAGAGGCAATATTACAAACTAATTGTTTCTCTATTAATGCTTTGAACTTTTTAAATTCATTAAACACATCATATTTTAATTATAGAAAATATACCCACATTTTTCTACTGAAATAATCAACAAATGGAAGGAAGTACCTAGCACCAGTGGTTGATGTCATGTTCATTGGTCCACGTATGTCTCAAAGTACCAACTGAAGGACCCTCTACACTCTCCAAGCTTGTCCTTCATAAAATGGTATTCAATGTAGCTTCCCTGCCTGACAAGCTCTACAAACTCTATGGATCTTCTACGAAATGTTCAGAAGTCCATCTACTAGTTTCTCTCATGCCAACTGAGAGAGATAGGTCAAGCTGAGGTGCCCATACCTATGATGCCATAGGGGTGCTAGATTTTGCAATAACACTTACCTTTAACTTACAATTTCTAATAAGATCAATATTCAAAAATATAAGATAGTGAAAGCTAAGAGATTCATCTAAAATGGATCATTATAATCTTGGACATAGAAAGCACTCATTGTTGCATAGTTTCCCAAAAGGTCAACATTTTAAGGGCTTCTTTCCTAATTCAAAATCGTTAAAGATATATAAACTAAATATTTCATTTTTCCTACAATTCCAATATTGCACATGGCAATCTTCTTTGCAAATCTCTTTTGTTGCATATGGTATGCCTCTTAATAGACTAAGCTTGTACTAGCATAATGTAAACATGACCTGCAAGTCACCACTGTGTTTTGGTTTCTGAAGACTGTTGCATTATTGAATGACTAGTGAAGTATCAACCAGTGAATAAGTTTCAAGCTTTGGAGAAGTCACAATATATATTATAATTTTTTCTTGCAGATTCACCTCTTGACCATTTTTTTCTAGGAAAGCCTCTTATGAAAAAATAAGTTCTTTCCTAATAGGTTATGACCCTCTTGAAAATACTAGGTTCACTAGAACATTGGAAGCAAATATCTAATGCACACATCTTGCTTACACTACAAGCCATTGCAGAAAATAGAAACCAAGGTGAAAAAGTATCTACAGCTACATTGTAGATGTGTTACAGTGACAAAGTTTCTTGAATGTCTATTCTCCAACATCCATAGCATTACCACAAATAATCATAGTTTGTATTTAACACCAGATAATATACATTCCAATAAGAAGTTGTCAATCATAGTTTTAGCTTGTGGCAATGATTTTCCTTATGCCCTGCTCTCATTTTCAGTCAAAAATTAGATTTCCTATATTGATGACGCTCCTACTGTAATATGACCAACTATTGGACAACTGTCTCACTGTAATTCTAGATAAAATGAGTAGTGTACCCAAATAATATCTTTGCAAGAATATCATTATCACTCACAAGCTTGTGCCATGTGGACCACAACCTAGATTTATTGTCATTTTAAGCTTGGTACTCCTACAGTCCCAAGACAATGCTTAGAGATATTGCCAATACATAGAGATCACCATACACATACTAACCAAAATGGTCATACCATGTTCCTCTAAGACATGATCATATTTACATTGTATTCATCAGTGTCAAGGAGATAAATTGTCATGATACATAGTGATATTTTCATACTTTGCTATCAAGGAAATTTTTTCAATGCACATGATATTCAAATTTATTAGCATTGAAGGTACTCCCTTATTGGTGAGAGATTACAATGCACTGTAATCAAATTCCTTCAACACAAGAATTTTGTCAATCCTTGAAATGATCAGAAATTGGAATGAAGCTTGAATGGTCCACCTCAATGAGACTGTGATAGAGTATATATATAGAACCTTCCACAAATTTTAAACGACTCTGGAAACTCCAGAAGTGAGCATGTTTCGGTCTGCTCAGCTTTAAGGTTTGAGACTTAAAAAATACTAGCCTCAGTGATTTATTTGCAAGATTTGTGCCTTTGAAAAGACATATGTTATAACCAGCCTCCTTATGAGTTTGATCACATTAGTCACCCAACCATGTCACTGTCAGAGGCCAAGATGAGTCACTGTCACAGGCCTTTGAAAACTTGTATGATTTCCACTCAATTAATACAGATTAACCTAGGATGTAGATCGAACAACAAAGAGTTGTAGATCTAATTCCATATGGCCACAAATCAAAGCTTTGCAGATCCAAGAATTATCATGAGGTCACCAAAGATACATTGTGTAGAAAATCTTCAAACTGGAGAGTTATAGTTCAACATTCCACTTCATTCTGGCGATTGACTAGATTCTCTTTAAACCAAGACTAGAATTTGAAAACTTTCAAACCACCGATCTCTTTCAAGGAAAATGAATTGAGATAAAAATAAATGAGGATTGTCACCAGGAGATATAATACTTTTCCTTTTATTAGACCAATAGTGAACTTCAAATCATACTTGATCTTCAATTAGAAGCTAGCCAATATATATGTATAAGGCTTATCCTTAAATTGTCTTAAAGCCTTTGTATCAAGGCATACATCAGCTATCCAATATATATGTATGAGGCTTATCCTTAAATTGTCTTAAAGCCTTTGTTTCAAGGCATACATCAGAGTTTCCTATGACCGGGTTCAACATCTACTCTATTTTGTGCTTAAGGACAAATCTAGGTCTTCGACTAAATCCCTCTTATTTGGACAAATGTTATTGATATCTGAGCCCAATCATCATAGATCCTTCTGAAGCCTTGCATTGGTAATCATCATGAGCTACCCAGATTAGAGATGAGACTTACATGAGGTAATTGCAACATCAAACTTCTAAGAAGCTTTCGGTCAAAGAAGAGAATGTGGAATACCTTCTTCAATCAGAGAGAAGAGATATCTACCAATATATTAAATTACCGAATTCATGAAGAGGAGGGGTCATTTTATATTGAGGCCATTCATTATAAGATCCTTGCTTAGAGCAACTAAGGATGAGGCACCTCTGCTGACAGGGTTAGAACTGTTCCAAAGTTCTATGCCCTTTTTCTCCAAGAAGTTCTTCAAGATTGAAAGCTTCAAAGGATCTGTCCATCCAAGATTGTATAGGATTGTAATAATTATTGCTCATTAACTTTGAAAATTATCCTTTGCTACCACTTGGGAGTACATAGTGTTGTTATGTTCTATCCCTCATGAAATATTGTCTCCATGGGATAATATAGCATGTTGTTTTGGTAACTATGTATCAGGGAATGTGAGTGATAAACACATATCAACCATTGTGGGATTAGATACTGCTGTCTTGGGCACATAATTTCTTTTGAAAATTTGCAACCACACCTCTATCAATCCATACTTTTCCATTATCTATTGCATTAATTATATGACATCCAGTAGAAAATTTCCAACCCAATGGTTGTTGAGACTCTGTATTCACCATTTTTACAGAGCTGGAAGCGTTTTGAAAGAATTTGCCATGAATAGTAATTTTCCCAAGTAACACCTACACACCAAGGCTATTGCTTCTAGTAGATAATTATGTCCTTGTATTCAAGAATTTAGAACCAATTTCCTTCACATTGAATACATTACTCAAATCTAATTCTATTATAAGCACACATATTTCACTAGCGAAGATCATGAAAATGGCATCCAATATGTCAATGGTGGATATTAGAAACTTCCAAACTATTGTTTCACTAGGATACTGACATTGTTTTAGATTGTATGAAACTAAAATTCCTTGAATGCAACAGAATTGGTAGCACCTACCTCTTGCAATCATCAAGACAGAAATTCAAGATGGAATCAAATCTCATGATCTTTTCCATATATATATTCTTAGGATTAAGCTTGACAAAAGACTTAATGATTAGTGAAACTTCAAGAATCAAATGTTGATCCCTTAGATTCAGAGAAATGCTCAGAAACATATGCTAGCATCACTTGCAGTGGTTTTATATTAAACCCAACCTATAGGTCTATAGTGTCACTATTTGTATCATTTATAGATGCAGAGACAAACAACCATTCCAATGTTTTCTTCAAAGGATGTCATGCCTCCAAGGTATTTTTAGTGTCAAATTGGCAATGTATCCTATGCATATGTGGAAGTCATGGTGCTTGCAAAAGGAGGTGAACTAGAATGCATCAGTTACAAGCTTGGCATGAACCCTATATTGCTTCCTAGAGGCCAAGAGTAATATAGATAGAGTATATATCAAAGGATGTATATAAATCATTCTAAAAGTTTTTTATACTATTCTACCTTGTTCTACTATATTGAATATTATAATTTTTTCTTTATTTAACTATCGAGGCTAATTATTATTGTTTACATTTGTTTTCCCTTTACCAATAAAATTCTCTTGAGAATTTGAACTCCAATTTCTGTGGTTGCATAATCATTGAAAATGGGTACCATAATGCATGCATATTGTAGTATAGGAATGACATTAATGTGAAATACCAACAATAGATCACAAAATAGTAAGAAATGAATGACTTCAATACAATGTGTCCTTTAGTTTTGAAGAGCAGTCATTGGCATATTTTTTTGGCATTGATTTCATTGGCGTAATTGTACTGCAAATGGGAATCTCTTGTCCATATAATATAGTGGTTGGACAATGCTTAAAAGATCTCCTGCTACTAGGGATTATATTTTTTAGAAACCAGTGAAATTGGTGTCTGAGATGAACTCTTCAGTTGTTGGCATTGTCATAGAAATTCATGCTTCTTTGTTTTATACATTCAGCGCTATGATGGTGCTTCCGAACCTTCAGCCTTTTGATTTGTGATACAAAGGAATGCAAAGATGGTCACGGAGATATGATTTTTGTCCTTTTATTAGACCAATAGTGAACTTCGGATCATACTTGATCTTTAATGGCCAGTACTAACACAATATATGTGTAAGAGGCTTAACTCTTAAATTGTCTTAAAGCCTTTGTATCAAGGCATACATCGACTATCCAATATATATGTATGAGGCTTATCCTTAAATTGTCTTAAAGCCTTTGTATAAACATACATAAATATCAATATATATGTATGAGGCTTATCCTTAAATTGTCTTAAAGCCTTTGTATCAAGGCATACATTAGAGTTGACTATGACTAGGTTCAACAGCTACTCTGTTTTGTGCTTAATGACAAATCTAGGTCTTCCATTAAATCCCTCTTATTTGGACAAATGTTATCGATAGCTGAGCCCAATCATCATAGATCCCTCTGAAGCCTTTCATTGGTAATCATCATGAGCTACCCAGATTAGAGATGAGACTTACATGAGGTGATTGCAACATCAAACTTCTAAGAAGCTTTAGGTCAAAGAAGATAATGTGGAAGACCTTCTTCAATCAGAGAGAAGAGATATCTACCAATATATCAAATTACCAAATTCATGAAGAGGAGGGGTCATTTTATATTGAGACCATTCATTATAAGATCCTTGCTCAGAGCAACCAAGGATGTCAGGGATCTGTAGTGCACATTTATTGAGGCACCTCTGCTGACAGGGTTAGAACTGTTCGAAAGTGCTATGCACTTTTTCTCCAAGAAGTTCTTCAAGATTGAAAGCTTCAAAGGATCTGTCCATCCAAGTTTGCATAGGACTGTAATAATTGTTTCTCATTAACTTTGAAAATTATCCTTTGCTACCACTTGGGAGTACATAATGTTGTTATGTTCTGTCCCTCATGAAATATTGTCTCCATGGGATAATATAGCATGTTGTTTTGGTAACTCTGTATTAGGGAACGTGAGTGATAGACACATATCAACCATTGTGGGATTAGATCCTGCTGTCTTGGGCACGTAATTTCTTTTGAAAATTTGCATCCATGCCTCTATCTGCCAATTTTTTTTCTTTCTGTATGGGCTCATTTTGTACCATGCTTATCATTTTCATTATTTAAAGTTGATGTCCAATGTTGGCAACCTGTCTAATGAATTGAAATTTGAAAATATACTTTACAATCTATTATCTCTTCATCGATCTCCCAATTCAAGAAAGTTATAGGATTGTAGGAGAGATGGGATAGAACTAGATGAACTGGTTTAATTATAGAGACTGCATTTTTCCGAAGGATCTTGGCATTAAAACAACACTTCAAATCCCTTTTATGTGGAATGGTGCCTATATAGTATATATACTTGATCTCTGTTTTATTAATGTATGAATAGATAGAAGAATGGAAACAAAATGTAACATCTTCCTTTGCCAAATTAGCTCTATGAAAAAGAAAATTAAATCAGGAACATGAAGATTGTTAAATGTTTTAGTTGTCAGAACACTAAAATATTCAATGAGCAATCTAGGAGATTGCCTTGATTGTTGCAGGTTCTTTAGGCAATACTTCCTCCTCTTTGTGATACATCGGATGTCGTTGGCACTTTTTAAATTCATAGCCTCATTGGGTCGAAACATGATTGCCTCACAAACATTTGGATCATTCACTTTGCTCATTGTGTTTGTTCTTGGAGGGTTTGTGGTATCAAGAGGTATTTGACATTATAGTAGATGCAAAGATAGTTATTTACTCCAAAGAAATATACTTTATACTAATATTGAGCTTTTCAACTAGAACTCGGGTTACAAAATTGAAAAAATGGTTCCTTTTATTCATGTTTCTAGAACAGAGAACATACCTAGCTGGTGGATTTGGGCATATTGGTGCTCACTGATGTCCTATGGCCAAAACACCAGAGTGGTGAATGGATTTCTAGCTCCTAGATGGGAGAAAGTATGTGTTATCATGTACTGATAGAGTGTCCTATAATCATAATCCAGGAAAGAAATATTGAATATTTCCTTTCCTCTAAATATTTCATCTTTGTGCATCCTGTCAGTAACAACTCCATTGAAACACTTGGACGTGCTATCCTAGAATCTCATGGATTATTTGCTGAAGTTAAACTTTATTGGAATGGAATTGGAGCAATTATTGGGTTCTGTGCACTTTTCAACATTCTGTACATTGTTGCTTTAGCATGCCTCAACCATAAGTATGACATTCCACTATAAGGTTTGGTTTCCGCTACTATTTCTCTCACCTAAAATTATCTTAAGAGTGAGATATAATAAATTCTCCTCCAATTACAGCTTTAGTGAAATCACAGGCTGTTATATCTGAAGAGGTTATTGGAGAGAAGCAAGCAAAAGGAGCTGGAGAAAGAAACCAATAAAAAAAACATCGTTCTGTTCAACTGACATCACAATGAAGGTCTACTGGTAAATCGAGCTCTCCAGAAATACTTTAGTAGTTCCCAATATTCAATCTACTACTCACAGATTAAAGTACAATGTAAATGGATATGGTGCTAATTGTAACTGATTAAAATATTTGATAGAGAATTAAATGAGAATATCTATTGCCCCAGCCATCCCCTCATGCCCCCTCCCATCCCCTCACGCCCCCTTGACGTCCCCTCCCGTCCCCTCATGCCCCCTTGACCCCTCTGGATGGGGAAACGTCCCCCTTGACGTCCCCTCCAAATTTTCGAAAATTGGGAGCGTCAGGAAACGTCCCCTAGAAGTCCCCAAGACCCCGAATCGCGGGGGGGCGAGGATTCTAGACCCCTTGGGGGGGGGGGGACGAGTCCCCGTGTAACACTGATTTTTAGTCTCTGAGTTTTTCACTGCATCACATTCACTCAAATTAGCAATGATAGATTACGAAACTAAAGACATTGTAGAGCTAAAATTCATGTTCCAACAGAGTTCTACTATGCTCGAGTGTTAGATATTTAGATCAAATAATTAAGACTTGTAATAGCTCACCTTGTGGAAAGGTAAAGGTTCTATTGAAGTAGAAACTTTTTTAGTCTCTGATTTTTTCAGTGCATCACTTTCACTCAAATTAGCAATGACAAATTTGTCAAACTTCTTAGAATCTGTCAATAATGAAACATTCAGATCCTGGACATTTTCAAGAGTAAAAATATCAGTGCCAAGTGATTTCCTAATTTGTGATCCACTATTATGATAGTGAGTGGCTTGTTCACATGCCTTTTCGACTTGTAAGTTGGCAAGAAGAAAAACATGCAGTGTCTGTGTTGCCACTTCCTCATAACCTGGGTAATTAGAAGTACATGTTATTACACAGAATGCACTTCCAACAGACAAATGTTTTTCAAGTGATGTTTTTCATTTGTGTGGAGAAGAATGGCCACCTTCTTTTAATTCACGTGCTTGTATTGCAGATAACTCTTTTTTTGGTGCACAATTAGCTTTACTTGGCTCAGTAATGTCTTTATTGTATAATATAGTACTCACTGAAGTTGTCTTGAGGGAAACAATGTAGCCTTGAAATATTCTCTGGTTCTTGAACTTCAGAGGCCATAAATCGAGTTGTTACACTGCCCATGTAAATTATCTCAGCTTTCTCCATATAAGAAGCTAGTTTATGGTTACATGTATGTGCCATATTTTCACTAGTCCATGGTAACATAGAAGACTCCTCTTCTCTCTGACTCAAGGTTGTTGATGACAACTTTGTAACACTTACCTAGGCATACTTAGGAGTTTTTTTTTTTCCAAACACACTCATTATCGTTCACCATTTCCACATCTCTGACTGCAAACTCCTCTTCCATGACATTTTTATAAATAGATCCTGAATCTTTCAACAACTAATTATTTTCATTGTGCCTGTTAACTAGAATTTTGGTCAGAGATTTTCATTTGGTAAGCACATGAGCAGTCTAAATTGAGAGTTTAGAAGCATTTGCACAAATTCTGGAGTTGTTGCTTCTGACCATACATTTAAAGGTCTCAAATTGCTTGATTTATATATATTTGCACCCATTTAAAGGTCTCAAATTGCTTGATTTAAAGGTCTCCTCCTCATATGATGTGTACTATTTTGAATATTCTATTCTTTGCATATCAAACATTATAAGCCTCTTGCACATTGTTCCCATCTCTTTTATTTGAACATAATTCCGATAATCATTGCATTCATGAAGAAAGGATATATTCATGTGAAACCCTGTCCAGCTGCTTCTCTTGGCTAATGCCATCACCTACATCCCATAGAGAATCCGACAATTGAATGTCGACTTGACCAAAGGCATTGCTTACTTCTTGCTGAGATTGAACAAGAGAATCAAAATCTCTCCTTCCGGGGGTCATTACTCTGTGCTTTGAACTTGAAGTTTGCCTCTTTTCCCTTCTCTTCTATCCCGAGACTCCAAAAAACTTGCTGCAGCCCATCCTTTCTGTCTCCTCTGCCCACTGAAATTTCAAAAGCACTTCATCCTCGCCCTTATATGCTCCTTCAGTTTGAAATCCAAAATCATCATTTCCACTATTCTTGTTTTCCGTATTTACTTCTGTTGAATCTGCATTTTGTGCTAGGTTATGATTATATTGTTTTAAATTATTCACTTCAGAACAGAGACCAATCATAAGAATATTCTTATTTTGTGCAGGCCTGCAATCCATGACTGAGGAGGAATTGACAACAAACAATAAACCACATTGCTCAGAGGCATTCAACAAAATTGGCAGATCTTTGGTGTTTTTTCTCAGATTCACCTGACTGTTCAGACGTTGGTTGATTCTTCTTACCTGTATTTTCAAACCCATCTCCCAAAATATATAGCCATTTAGAAGGTAATGACTCTTTGAGCCCTTTGAAAATACACCACATAATAATCTCTGCCCAATTGTTTGAGCTGCTTATCAACTCACCAATGTCTGGTCCAAACAAGTTTCCTTCAAGGATCAAATTAATTTCCTCTTTTAAAATAGAGTTTAGAAGCATTTGCACAGATTCTGGAGTTGTTGCTTCTGACCATACATTTAAAGGTCTCAAATTGCTTGATTTATATGTATTTGCACCCATTTGAACTGAAAGCTATATTGTGCAAAGTTGTTTCAAGCTCAAAAGTATTATCCTGCCTATAGAAGCTTGAACCCCAATAATCCTTGCAGTGGCCACTTTCACCAAGTAGAATATGTGCTTCATCAACATCATCAAACCTCAAACCTCAATTTCCCTTCCAAGTTTTTCTCTATAACAATTTTTGTGAGTCCTGCTTGCTGGACACCAGTTACAAACTTTCTTTCACTTGAAAATTCACAACAATTGAATTTAAATTAGCCTCACATAGGTTGTATTTCATTTTTAGTATATTTCGCTTGATTATTTCTTTATACAATCTCCCCACTTTTCTTATCCATGTTCCGACGTTCCTTTGCACCTCTTGGTGCAATTGCTAGTTATAAGAATATTTAAGATTCTGGATCTATTGATCTGAGATGGATATTGCAATATAAATCTGAAAGATTCATGAGATTACTTCATGTTTGATCAGATTTTTTTAATGATAAATGTTATCTTGCAAGAAAATTTCAAAATTTGAAGTCATATTAATTCAGTACATTGATGCAAATTCATACGCTGATGCGATGTATATTATGGAAATTTCATTTTTTTACAGTTACTTTTAGTTTAATTATATCATTTAGCTCGATGCTTTCCATATATTCAACTAAACCTTTGTTGCTTAACAAGACTTTGTCATTTCCATGTTTCGTGAAATTGTTTATGGTTTGATACTCTCATACAACCTCTATAAAGTTACATGCACTCTCGTTAGAAAAAACAAGAGAATTTTGCTTGCCATGACTATGTTTCTTTGTCATTGTTGACTTAAGAAAGTCTTTTAGCTAAGAAACTAGTTTCAAGGTTATGGCATAACTTGTCATATAAATTGAACATAATTTATATCCAAAATGTTAATTTGTAAACTACTTAACTGGTTTTAGGCTTTCCATTTAAAATCTACTTTAGTTTGAACTTTGAACGAGTTGTTCCATAGACTTGAATATTAAGAGATTTTGGTGTAAGGATTAAAAATTAGCCCGTAAGGCCTCTCAGTTATTCATTTATTTTATCTAATATAACATTTACTATTAAATTAGAACCACTCGGCACAAATACGTCATAGATCAAGATCATACTTTGTAGAGTTTCGTAGAATAAAAATAGGAGCAAGGACACTGAGTTCTTTCAGTTTTCCTGTTTCTTATTCCTTTGGTGTATCTTTGCACCTTTAGGGGCAATTTCTAGTTTAAAGTCTAATTTTTTAAAGGGTGCTAGCTCAATGGAAGAGCACCTGCTTTACAAGCAGGAGGTTGGTGGTTCGATTCCATCGTGCCCTGATATTCATATATAGGGAATGACGAAGATCAATTTTTGGTGACGGATGCTCTTTTGACCATCACCAATGAGCTTATGGTGACATTTTTCGACCCTCACCAAAATATGAAATGGTCACGGTCAACGAACGCCACCATATATATGCATCAATAGTGACGACCATTAAAGGTCTGTCACCATAAATCGTTGTTGTTTATCTGAAATGGTGAGGGTCATTGTTTGTCATTATAGTCATTATTCGTGACGGACCTTGATGTCACCAATGCGTTTATGGTGACGGTCAATGAAGGTCGCTATATATATGCACCAATAGTGATGGCCATGAAAGGTCCATCACAAAAAATCATTGCTGCTCATATGAAATGGTGACGATCAGTATCCGTCATTATAATTAATATTCGTGACGGACCTTGACTGTCACTACAACACATACTTTCGGCATACCTTTAGTGACGTTCAATTTTTTGGTGCATGAAACTGTTATTAGTCACCATTGCTCTATATGAAATGGTGACGGTCAATGTTAGTCACTAACAAAATCATTATTGGTGACGGACCTTGAATGTCACTGCATGACTATGCTGACGGCATACCATGAATTCATGTTCAATTTTTTGGTGACGGAGGCTATTGTCCGTCACCATTGCTCACATGAAATGGTGACGGTCACTATCCGTCACTATAAATCATTATTGGTGACGGACTTTGAATGTCACCACAACACATATACTTTCGGCGACGCCACCTTTGGTGACGTTCAGTTTTTGGTGACGAAGGCTCTTTTGACCCTCACCAATGAGCTTATGGTGACCATTTTCGCCCCTCACCAATGTCCTTTTTTCTTGTAGTGATAGCGACACTGTAGATTGTGATGATTGACCTAAAGATAATACCCAAAAACCAGTTGAATACTTTCAATGTAGTTCGATTAACTACTTGGCCAAAGGATTTTCCCAACCCAAATATGAATGTGACAAATGTGTCGTGTTCAAGAGTGGTATAAAACTTTTTGAAATGAAGTGTGACAACTGGATTCATTTTCTCTCTTTTCCCCCACCATTTCTGGCAAGTACCTTTTTATTTTCAACAAGCTTGAGGAGGATAACATTTGCCTGTAATATAAGCTCATCCTTCGGATGATTCCAACTTAGTATTAAAATCGAACCCTAAGAAGGAGTGGTTCGTTCCTGTTTATAATTGATAGGTCCTTTACTGTTAAATTTTAATGAGTCCAGTATATGTGAAACTCAGTTTTTTTTCAGTTTTAGGTTGTCAGAAGAAAAATTTAAGAAAACTTCGTGGGTGTACTTTTCGTAAATTTAGTCTCTCAAGCCAGAAAAAGGATAAAATAATGCAGGAGAGAACTCTATTGACCATGATTAGTCAACCTATACCTTTTTCGTAAATAGTCCATTTCAGTCCGGAAAAGGGGTAAACTTATACTGAAGGGACGACTGTTCATTTCCTTTAACAAGTTCGAATAGTCAAGTACTCGACAATATTTTTATGTTTAGAGAGTCTAAAAAGGGCTTAAAAGAGAACTCCATGGTTTCGCTTTTTCTATAAGTTTTAACGAGTTCTAAAAAGTGATAAAAATGTACTCATATGGTGTCACTTTTTCTGTAAGTTTTAACGAGTTCGAAAAAGTGACAAAAAGCATACTCATTGCCAAAATGATTATTTCACCTGAAAATCATGTATTCTGCACAAAAACCCAAAAAATTAAACATACATGTTTTAAATAAGTAAAAATTATTTGAAAAACAACCTTTCAAAGTGGAAAATAAATAAAATATTATTTTATTTATTCAAAAAATCTTATAAAAAGTAGTTCAACCAATTCATTTTTACCATTTGCATCCAGAGTGAAAGTTGAGAGCTTTTGGTAGAAAAAGTTCTGAAGGAGATATCAGAAAAACCGATCGCCCGAATCCAAAACCGTCGAATCTAGGTCATCCACAACATATTCCTCTTCATTTTTGTCCATTTACATTCTCCTTTTAGGCTTTAAAATCATTTTCTATGAGAAAAATAGGTTCAAAAAATTGCTCTCGGGGTACTGCAAGTAATACACACAATACCCGCGGACCCCGATAATTTCCCAAAGGAAAATTATCGGGGTCTCGCACTTTTAGTGTATAACGCGTGCGGTAGCTCGCATTGTCTTAGTGCAAAAAGTGCGGAGGCGCCATGAACAAAATAAAAATATGATTTCTTTCAAATTAAGCCAAATTTTGCCACTCTAATTGGATCTAATCTTTCAATGTGTCTATTGCAGAATATCCACAATGCTTGAATGGAGAGAACGTGAACATGAGGCAGTAGATGAGGAAACTATGGGAAGTTTACCCACATTGAGTGTATTGAAAAACTGTGGATTATACAAATATTGGGCAATGCAGGGCATGTGGGCTCAAGTAGAGTTATTGACATGGTTGGTGAATAGGTGGGATGTTCAAGAACAATGTTTCATTATCGGTTATCACCAGCTCAAAATTGAGCTGGAGGATATATACTTCCTTACAGGTTTGTCCAAAAGAGGAGAACCTATTTCCTTGTTTGGGGCTAGACAAGGTGGCCAGTCTATAGCTTGCTATCAACAAGAATTTTGTAACGAAGAGGCTGATCCAAAAGACAACCGCATTGACATAAAAACCATTATCCGTCATGAACTCAAAGTGGTTGCGTTCACAGTGGCTAGATTGTGTGGGAGTGCAGCTCCACGCATGGTTACTAAAGCCCAGATGCAGACAACGATTGAATGCTACAGAGGCACCATCTTCAACTAGTGTGAAGGAGTATTGGCTAATGTAAAAGGCCAATTGACCAGAGCTAAGAACGCAAAGTTGAAAAACTTTGGATATGAAGATATCGTAGTTTCTTTTGCTCTGGAGAGGATTCCATCTCTTGCCCCCTAGCTTATCTCGGTTGATGCTGGTAGAATCAAAGAACCTCAGATGGTCCGCTGGGTACAAGTGATGGCCCGTCATGGAGAGGGTTTTGAGATAGTTTGATTTACACATGCATACTTTCATTGGCTACAGAACCAGATCTTCGCCATTGAAGATTTTCCGTATGCTGGGATAGATTTCCGTGGTGACCTTGATATGCCTCTTCCTCCAGGAACACAATGGGACGAGTTAGGTAAATGAATCATTTTGATGTATTTTTAACTCTATTTTTTTTTTGTGTTTTGTTTTCAATCGTCTAGTACTGATGAAAAAAATTTAAATGCAGATGTTGGTCCACGAAGACCAGCCAATCTCCGCCGCTTCGAGAGGAAGCGAACGGATGCTATTGCACTACCAGAGAACCAGGCAGCAGAGATTCTCACTGATTTAGAGCAGAACCTGGAGAGGTTGAATAGAGACATACCAAAGACTAGTATGGACGATATTCCTCTACGCCTCCAAAGGCATGTTCCTGGCATTCCTGGCCAAATTCAGATATATCTGCGTAGAGTGGCATGAGTGATATTGTATTATCATGATCATCACCACAGATAGTGGATGATTATCGCAGACCATTGTATTTTTTCTTTTTGTATCACTACCTTTCGGATCATAAGATGTTTTAAACCTATGGTCCTAGACGATGTAATATTTTTTGAAACACAAACTCTATCTATGGTATGACTAATTTCGACGGCTATCTTGTTCAACACTTATCGAAAGTTGTTTTAATGTCGAAAATGTCTATTTATAACATTATTAGCTAATGCATCAGCCAATGTATTTAAATTTCTTGGAATGTGTTGATATTCAATGTAATCAAACTACCTTTCCAAGAGACGAACCTTCAAGAATAATCTCAGTAACACTAGATTTTTAATTGTGTATACTCATTTTAAATGTAATACAATGAGTTCTGAATCTAATCTAACAATCAAATGTCGAATGCCAAAAGAAATGGCATCAAATAATAACTCAATCACTACGCTATATTCTGCAACATTATTTTTTGTTTGACCAAGGCTTACCCCATGCATAGAAACTAACTCATCGGTGGGTGAATAAATGACCCAAGCCGCGGAAGAGATATTCCATGTACTACGACATGCACCATCAACAAAACCAATGTAGGCTTGAAGGGACGTCGACTTCTGCAATATCAAGAGTAATCAAGATAAGAAGGAATAATAGTCAACGCAAACTTAAACTAGACACACTCATCTAATCTAAAGCAGCTAATCTAGAAAAAATAACTAATCTACAGGTAAGATCTTCACACAAAAAATCAAGCATAATATCTCTTCAGATAAAGTCCATTTCTCGTTTTACCTAAAGAGACCCCGTCATAATCAATTAATTCGTAAGCCCCTTTTGCAAGCACTCGCTTGACAATATAAGGACCATGCTACATAGGTTCAAATTTCTCAGCTCTTAGTTTATCATTAGCTTGGTCATATACCAATACTAAGTCACCCTCTAAAAAAACACGAGGTGTAACACTTCGATCGTACTGAGCTTTAACGCATTTTTTATGAGCTTCGGCTGCCAATGCATCGGTGTGCTGAGTCTCATCTAATTGTGCTAAGTACAACAAGCATTTTTCCTCCTCAAAAGTGGTTGGTAGTAATTCTATGGCTAATTGGAGTGATGGTATTTCGCATTCAATCGGTAACACAACCTTTAAACCGTAGACCAGTTGAAAAGGAGTGAACCTTGTTGCAGTTTTTGCTGAGGTTCGGTATGCCCAAAGTGCTGAGAAAAGCATAGTATGCCAATTCTATTTATGAATTTCGATTATCCGTTTAATCATAGTGGTTAAAACTTTATCGACGGCTTCAACCTGACCATTAGCCTACGAGTAATATGGAGTAGAGTTATCATGGCACAGGCCAAGTTGGTCAGAAAGTTCGGTCATCATGATGTTTCGAAAATGACTCCCATGATCAGTAACGATAACTTGGGGTACACCAAATCAAGCAATCACGTGATTGAATAAAAATGTAGCAGTAGTTTTTCCATCTGCCGCAAATGTAGGCATCGCCTCGCCCCATTTGGTAAAATAATATACTGCGAGAATAATATACCCATGCCCCTCGGATGAGTGAGGGTTACATGTAATGAAATCAATGCCCAATTTTGCAAAAGGACTGACAGCAATTATGGGGTGAAGAGGAGCTGGTGGTGCACGCATTTTCCGATCAAAAATTTGACAATTGTGGCATTTTCAGACTGCAAAAATACAATCTTTGAATAACGAAGGCCAAAAATAACCAGCATGCAATATCTTTTGGGCTGTGGCATACCCAGACATATGACCGCCACATGCTCCAGAGTGGTAGTCATTCAAAACTCGTTCAGCCTCTTCATGAGTCAAACAGTGTCGAAATACAGAATCTGCACCACGACGATAAAGTGTGTCTCCAACAATATTGTATTGTTGGGATTGGTAATGGATCTTTCGTCGATGTGAACATGAAAGTTCAGGCCAAAAATTTTGGGTTTGGAGATAAATGTTGATATCCCCATACCAAGGATCTAACGTACTGATAAGAAACATAGATTCATCAGCGATTAGATGCTCTACCACAGTTTCTGTCTCAGTATTCGGGAAGTCACACATAACTTCGACGAACACCAGTGATTTCTTTGAATTGGATTTTTCAAATTCTAAATCAAACTCCTGAAGGATAATTATCCATTTAGAGTATTTTCCCCCGAGCAATTGTTTAGTTAAAATGTACATCATCGGGTTACAGTTAGAAATCATAGTTGTTTTTCGTAACAAAATGCAATGACGAAAACATTGGACAACTTAAACTGCTGCCAAGGCCAATTTCTCCACATGTGATTATTTAATCTCTGTGGGATTGAGATTCCGACTGAGATAGTAAATCACATGTTCGTTGTGGAATTCATCTTCCTGAACTAATACCATTCCAATAGTGGAATCAGAGGCTGCTAACTATAAAAAGTAATCCTGACTATAATTTGGTGGATGCAGTAACGGTGCATGGCTCAACACGTGTTTTAAAGCATCAAAATATCAATTAGAGATCTCATCCCAAATGAAAGGAATATTCTATTTCAAAAGCCTGGTAAAACCTTTAGTTAACTCAACATAGTTCTGGATGAATCTACGCAGAAAGTTTGCTTTCCCCTGCAAACTTTGGAGTTGGCGGAGTGAGGAAGGAGGAGGTAAATTGATAATGGCCTCAACCTTCAAAGGTCGACACGAATGCCTTCTTTCGAAACGACAAATCCCAGTAACCTACCAGATTGTACACAAAAAACACACTTGTGTGGATTCAAGCGAATCTTATAATACCTACATCGCATAAAAATCGCTCATAAGTGAGTTGGATGATCTTCTCTGTGTAATGAATGAGCATGTAAATCATCGAGATAAGGTTTCACAATGTGTTTGATGTCATGAAAAGCATAGGACATTGCCCTTTGAAAAGTTGCCCCAACATTCTTTAATCCGAAAGGTAATTTACAGTAAGCAAACGTTGCCCAAGGACAAATGAACGTTGTTTTTGGTTAATCTATAGGGAGTATGTTTATTTGATTGTATCCGAAAAACCCATCCATAAATGAATACATTTCATTTCCAGCACAATCGTCAATAATTTGGTCGATATAAGGAGTTGGATAATTGTCTTTAGGACAAGCTTTGTTAATATCCCTATAGTCAACACATACTCGTATTGTTCCTTGTTTTTTCCTAACAGTAATGATATTAGATACCCAATCCGTTAACGGGATTGGATAAATAAAACCTACTCTTAGTAATTTCTCAACTTTGGCTTTAATGGCAGCAAATTTTCGTGGATGTATCGGACGTAATCGTTGTCTGACAAGTTTAGCATCCGAACAAGTCTTTATTTCATGAATGACAATGTTGGGATCGATTCTTGGCATTTCTTCATAAGACCAGGCAAATATGTTGCGGAATTCTTGAAATAGGGCTTTGTATGTAGAAATTTCATCTAACGTACACGAAGCACCTATATGAATGTTTTCAATAATTCTGAGTTTCACTGATATGTGAACAGGAATGGTAGAAGAAAGATTCCCCAAATTTACTTCAGAATCCAAATTTGTGATCGAGATTGGACTCTGAGGTTCCTCGACATAGTCAGCTGTAAAAATAGAGAAAAAATTATTTTCGAATTTATCAAGCTCAGATAAAAATGATGACGTATGATGGAGATCATCCCATGGTAATTCATCTACAGACAATAATTCACGAATGCTTTCATCAGTATGAAACACTTTTTGAAAAGGATCAAGAATTGATGTTGTAGCCGAGCTTGATGTTGAAAATGATTCTTCGTTGATCACATTCATTGGATCAGCATCAATTGATAAAGGATTGGAAAATCACTATATTTCTTGATATGCTATCTCAAAAGGACTCAAAGGCATCATGCCATTGAATGAATCCAGTTCTGATTCTAAAGGTACTATCCAACGATCAACAAATGGAATAGTGCTTGATGTAATCATATTGATATTAGCAATATTATGTGCTACATTAGGTGGAGGCATAGAAAAAGTTCCCATTAAAGCGGAATCTTTGATTAAACCTACTCCTACATCCTCATAAGGGATAGTCGTTTTTCCAACGTGTTGAATACTATCAGTAGAAGCTAGGTCAGACGAATAATATGAGAGCTGATTGACTTTCACACTCTTTCCTTGATGAGGAAACATAATTATCCGAAAGACAAATGACACGTGAGCAGTCATAGCATAAGACCAACTTTGACCCAGAAGAAGGTTGTAATATAGAGGGTCATCAACTACTTCCACAACTAAATTAATGATTTTTCCTTCGACTTCTATAGGTAGATCCTGTAAAATTCCAAATGGATGGAATCCTCTTCTGTCAAAAGCTTTGAGGATTGTCGGTGACTGGTTAAGGGTTGGAGAACCAAGTGATATCCAACAGTTTAACGACATGATACATGTAGATGCTCCTTCATCAATAACAATACGAAAGCAACGTTTGTTTTTTACTAGTACTGGGATTTGAAAAGCCATTTGATGAGGGAGACGAGGTGTAAAATTTTCTAAATTAAAGACCATGAGGTTTGAATCCTGAATATATACAACTCCAATTGTTGATAAGAGTAATTTCCTTTGTGCTGGACATGATTGCAGCACTTCCAAGGCCGACATTGCTGAAGGAGATATTGCTAAATCCTCCATAATGTTGTAATTCTGAGCAGCTCTCGCATGTGGATTGAAAGCTGATTTACAAAGTACACCTTTAGCAGGCGGTTTGATTACTAAATAAGGATTCGGTTTTCTCGATATGTAGTGGATCAAAAAACGAAGGAGATGTAGCTGGTGTAGAACTAGAATTTTCTGCTTCTTTACCAGCAACAGGGTTTTTACTACCACAATCTTGCGATCGAGTCGCAACCATCAAAATATCTGCTGATGCATTAGAGGAAGATCCAATCATTTTTCTATCTTGAACAAGAAAAGGATCCTTCAAAACAGCAGTGGTGGATGAACCTTTGACGAATTTAGATACCTCAGCCCTATGTGGACATTCCTTGGTGAAATGATCCTCGTCACAGATAAGACAAGGATAACGAGGTTTCCGTTTATCATCAGTTGATTCATTTTTGTTAGTTTTTTCCTTGGGAGATGAAGTTTGTTTATTCTTTTTCTTCCCTTTCTTCTTGTTGCTGAATTTCAACTTTGTAGTAGATGAATCTACAATGTGAATATCGGCAGAAGTTTCCAAGGAAGATTCTCCTTTTGGTGAATCAGGCAAAGTTATTATGGGAGAAGTAAATTTCGAATATTTTTTCTTACTCTTAGTTGTACTAACTGAACCAATTACAACATCAGCGGCATGAGACCCTAAAGGAGTTGTTGTTATCTAACCAAGACATGGTAAATCGGGAATTTTCTCATACAAAGTTCCAGACTGGGTATATACCAAGTCTAGATACTAAACTTGAGAAATAACTTGTTCTTCGGTGACAACTCCTGCTTTGGATACATCTTCAGTGATTTTTGTTAGCAATGATTTGACAAACCATTCTCCCAATATTTGATCTGGGATAAAAACTTTTACCAAACGTCTTCTATGTCTCCATTCATGTATATGATCTTATATGTATGTAGATGTAGATTGTTTTAGTGAAGTTAATAATTCTACGCCATTTTCGTATCTGAATAGCAACTGAAAATGAAAAAAGAAAGAATTTTCTAGGGCGTTGAAATTGTTAAATGAGCCTCGTGGCAGTTCAATGTACCACTTAGAAGCTAATCCTATTAACGTTCTCTGAAAAATTCTAAGTCGAATGGAATCATCGATTAATGAGTTCAATGCAGACCAAAGGTGGTAAGTGATGACATGGTTAGAAGGATCCTCTCCTGATTTTCCTTCAAACTTTGGGATGTCACTAGGAAACTTATGCGGCATAGGCGGCCAATATGGATGATAATAGATAGAATCATTCGTAAGGCAGGATAAATCCGATAAATCCAAATTTGCTATGAATGGCAATCGATGGGTAGGGTCTCGTGGATAACTTTGTGAGACTAAACCAGTCCCAGGAGGAGGATAACTAGGATATCTAGGAATAGCCTGTGCATTGGGAATCAGAATGCCTCCCGGGTAACCAGGAATAACCGGACCATACTGTGGTTGAACAGGTGTCTGATATGTATACCCAGGGTACGGTTGTTGCAGGTAGACTGGAGTTTGTGAAACAGGTCCATATTGGTACGACCCCTAATACAGTTGATAAGTAAACTGAGGTTGACTTGTTATAACTGTACTTGTACCAAGTTGCCATGTTGGTATCTGAACAGTAGTATGAATTGTAGGTCTAGACTACGGAATAGAGACTTGAGGAATTTGTGCCGATGTTTTAGGTGCAGATGTAATAGGAGCTGTAGACACTACAGGAATAGATGTGGTAGGTTGAACAGAAGTCTGAGCAGATATCTGGGGCAGAGTCGTAGGTGTACTTGGACCAAGATGTTGAGCAGGACCAGATGCAGGTGTTTGAATGACAGGTTGGACAAGTTGTTGGGGTTGATTATAACCATCTTGTTGTCCAGCTTGATAATAAATTATTTGCATATTTGGTTGTAAATTTTGTTGGACTTGAGATGGATCCCACACCATTCCGGGATATGAAGGTCCCAATGAAGGTTGTACATAAGACGGACCCTAACTTGGTTGAACATATGGCTGATAATTGATTGGATAATTTCCACCTCCTTGTAAGATTTTTTGTTCTGGATAGAATTTTTGTCCTAAAGGAGGTTGCAATCCTTGAGCTGGGTACTGCCCTTGAGGTTGATATTGACCTTGAGGCATATACTGTCCCTGAGGCTAACCTTGGGTTATGTACTGTCCTTGAGGTTGATACTGACCCTGAGGTATGTATTGTCCTTGAGGTTTCCCTCCAGGTTGTATTTGACTATTTTGAGGTTGCCCCGCAGGCGATAAATTACTACCTTGAGAACCGAAGTTTGGGATATTTCTAGACATCATATAAATTTTCTCATTGTTCAAAGTTCCAGTTTTTTATTCATTCGTGCCAAATGATGACATTGGTTTATTAGGAAGAGGAGATGCTCCTGAGAATGTACCAGAGAGCGACTGATAGCCTACAAGAACTGATGGACCACCATACAAAAATGTTTCTGGTGATTCAGTAAACATAGATGACTCACTAGACATGTTTAGCGAAGGTCTATAACCTATTGGTGTAGGGAAAAAAGGAATTCAGAGTGGCGAGTACTGAAGACATACGTTTTGTAGAAAATTTCTCAATGAAGAATACCAATCATCTAAGAATAAAAATTGATTCACATTCTCTAAGTTCTAAAGTTTCCTGAGTTGAAGGAAGAACAATCTCTTCCTCTATATCAGTGATTTCTTCAATATTAATGAGACCAGGAGGAAGATCTTCTGTAATCCAATTCCTTACTCTGGGTGAATCAGGATAATTGGAAGTTGGAGTAATGAATTCTAAAGTAGGTTCTGATGTAGCAAGTTTAGTTTCCAGTTCATAAATTTCAGGTTCTTTAGGTGATAATTCACTTTTTGCAGAAGCAACTTCAGTTAATTCGGAAATTGAAACTATCTGTGGAGTATGTTCTACTATTTGTGGTTGATCTACTTCAGAATCAAGATGAATAATTATGGATGATTCTCCTTGTTCTGTTAATCCAGTTCTACCGATAACATTTGGTATCAGATATTTAAGTTGTTCTAGTTGGCTTGGTGTGTACTCAGGGGGTTTCCCTTGAGTTCTATGTGATCGTCTCAGTAATTCAGCCACGATTAAAACTTTTAACACACGCAAACAGAGAAAAAATTCAAACAAACCCTAAAGTCACTAAAGAAACAATCAAATGAATCACACGCCTATAAAAATCTAAGAGATCAATCCACACACAAACAGTAGATTCCCGCACTAAAAACACTATTTGGTGATGAAATCCAACATCGTAGAATTTTAATGCAGAAATGGCGGTTGGAATAGTTACCCCAACAACCTGCTTAATGAAATAGACCAGTGCAAGTTTCTCCACTTAATCCGTCTCGAGTGAAGATAACCCTCCGGAGATTCCAAGTGAGTCTAGCCAACGTCTGCTCCAGGTACAGTTGGACCTCCCCTCCACCGTCACCTTGGGAAAGAATCCTAAATTTTATGGCCACTAAGGTCACCAACGAGAACACATATACCTGGGGGAACAGTCTATGATCCGATATACACGCAACGGCAGAGTAAAAAGCTCAATCCCCTTGAAGGCTCCTTGACATAATCCAAGGTTTATCGACAAGTGACCCCAGGCTCCTCGACAATGGTCTATCCAAGGTTTACAGTTTTTAATACATGCACATCTTCTATCGTTCCCAATGAGATAAGTATGATTACCTCACTGGTTCGAATATGATCTCGTGCTTGACTCCTTTAGGAGGAGCTTCCCAGAGCATACATGCTACAATTGGATTTTCCTACCGCAAGATCAACTACTTGTTTGTTTTTACTGTCTCGGAGAGTTAACTAAAACCTATTCCAAGACACTAGCCTAAGCTATGTTGGTGAAAAGATCCCTAGAAAATATAAAATTTCTAGATTTATTTTAATTAAGCGTTACTTTTAATTGGTAGTTTCTTAGGACAATGGGTATGGAAATGAAACTTGATGATGTTTTAATGACCCGACTCAAAATTCGCTATAATGCATCTATATGATAAACAACTCATTTCTTTTCAATGAAATCTAACTAGAGGAAAGAGTTGAGAGATTTTCAAAAACTTTCAAAATATCAATTCTCTCTTTCCTATATGAGAAACTTTGAAAAGAAGACAATTCATAGATTTCAATTCCAAAAAGATATTTTGCTCAAAATGAAATTCCCTATATCATTAAGATCAGAAACAAAAACAAAATTCTTCCAAAAGAAAACTAAAAAGCTTTAAAACTACAAAATTCAAAACTAAAAGAAATGTCTAATTTTGAACTCTATCTAAAAGTTGGAGGATGTTTAAGCCTGGTTTGTAATCTAACCAAGAATTTTCTGCTTATTCCAGCAAGAAATCAAAGCATCCAAAAATAGTTTTAAAATTAAATTCAGACCTTATCAATCTAAAGGTTTTATAAGTTTGCAAATGAAAATAAAATCAAATTTTCATAAGAATAACAATTGCATCAAGTTCAATGGCTCAACAGAAAAGCAATGAAATACCAAGTAGCTGAGGTATACAAAAGTTTCTGATTCAGAGCAATGGGAGGACTAGGAAAATTGTTTACTCATAATATGAAAACTAATTGAATAGAGTGCTTAATCACAAAAATTGTTGAAAGAAACCTTGACAGAAGTCTTTAATAGTCAAGATAAATTGGGTAAAGAACAAAAATCAAGTAATGGGATGCCAAAAAATAGAATTTTTACTTTTTTCTAAAATTTTCCAGAGGTCCGTAGTTTTTAATGGAATAAGGTGCGGTACCGCACTTTATTCTACTAAAGATTGTGGAGTCTACCGCTCTGTTTTAAAGAAAAAAATGTGGAAGGCAAGAAAAGTAGAGAAAAAATAAAAATACAGATTTACAGTCAGGGATCCTATTGAGTTTTCTACCCAATCAAGTTTTGAGCTAATCTCAGTCAAAGAAATCTCAAAAATCAAACTGAAAATAAAAGAAAACTAAGTTCAGATAAATCCCCAGTGGAGTCGCCATTTTGATATACGGACGAATTCCTCTTGCAGACAAGAACGATCTCCCTAGTATCCTAAGGATATATAGAAACAAATAGAAAAATGTAGACCATTTTCTCTAGACTATTTTGCTTAAGAATTACTCATTAACTATTGATAGATACTCCTACTTGAAGTCCAACGCTTGCTGGGTATTCAATCCAGTCGCTCCAGAAGTTATCGATCCAACATATAAGATCTGCAATCAAAGACAGGCAAACCAGATCAAAAGCATCTGCAAAATATAATAATTCGAAAGCAATAATCTATTTTAGTGATCAAGGAGTCTAGGAATTAAATCATTCAAAAGATAAATGAACAACTCAATGAGAAAATAGAATCCATTTGTATTAACTTTGAATAAAAGAAGAAACCTTACAACCTTGATGCCTTGATGTTTGTACAGGTTTTTCCAGTGTCCCGAACAATCGTTTTTCTCAGTTTGACAAGACTCCAACTTTGTGACTCAGCATAAGACTATGGCCATGAGTATGTAATCTCTCTCATGCCAATGATGGCAAATGTGGAGAGTATAATTTCTTCAGCAATTCACCTCAAAACTACCAAGTTCTAAGTACTAACTACCAAGTACCCTTGAGACTGAAACATGGTCTCAATTTATAGCAGAAGGGAGGTAGTTTCAGCTCCAATAAGGAAGGGATAAAGCCCTGTCATTATGGGATTTCAGCTCCAAAAACCAAGGGATTAGTCCATTTATGAATGGATAAAGGTTCATGAATGGAAGGGGTGAAGCTCGACCAGATAGCGCTTCTAGAAAGCCCCAGCTGGGAGAATATTCGACCAGCTGGGCTTCTAGAACTTACTTTCTCTTTATTTTACCTTTTACGGGGGTCCGCAATTTTAATGAGTTTTACGTGCGGGATGTACCACTATTTTTATATCAATTAGCCGCAGTATCGCAGGGAATGAATAGGAAAAGTGTGGAGTTAGGCATTTTAGGATTTTGAGAGCTTTTTTCCAGTTCCAAGACTTGGTTCAGGAACTTTATGTTTTTAGACTTCTAAGGAAGCAATAAATAGGTAATGATGAACCCATATAAATAGCTAAATGTCATGGTGACAAAATTTTAGTGTAACAAACCCTAGGGTTGAAGATTCACTACAGAAAAATGGATGGGAAGATATGACTGAAGCTGATGTAGAAGTATGTAGATCTATTCCAATAGACTCTCCGGGCGAAAGGCTGAACCCTCCACTGAAGATCTAACTCCTCAAATCATGCACTGAAACCACCCCTGCAACTGATCTCTGAAACAACATAGTCATGGACTGAAAATGCATCGTAGGGGTTGGTAGTAGCTTGGCTTGGTGCCAAATGATGAAATAATTCCCAGGGACCCTCCTTTCTGGTTTCCCAATGGAATGGCTACCTCTCCACTGATACACAAGCTCAGAAAATGGCCCTACAAACCCTCCACAACTTTTTCCCTGCAACACAACACAATCCTGGAAGAAACTGTGCTTTATAATAAGATTGAAGCTTTGGCCTGATGCTGGAATTTGGAAATGCAACTCAATCACCTCTCCTGAGTGGGCACTCGAAGTCCCCCGAGGATGAGGGTGGGATTCTCGCTCGGGAACACCCTTGTGCTAAACAACACTATAGCTTCCGCTAAACAGCTAAAGAGAGCAACAAGTCATACATACCATAAACAAAATAATAATCAATCATGCCCAGTATGGATGCCATCCCCTTCCTTATATGCTTTGTGAGCCTTCTCACCTTGGGCCCTACTCATTAAAGCCACTACTTCCATGCATGGAATGTTCGTCCAAAACTGCATTGTCCCTCAATGAATGTCCACTCCCTCCATACCAACGCTGTTGATTTGGTCAAAGTTGACCCAATCTACATGCTCCATCCCCTATTCACACATAAGGGTCTTTAATCCAGCTACTTAGATGATCTCCATTTACATTTGGAGTGATTTTATCCCTACTAAGGAGATTTATGGGTCTCCCTACCCTCTTATTCTTCTAACTAAGAAGCAAAAACAAAATTTAATATTCCAACTAGCTAAAAT
The DNA here is from genome assembly GCA_034641835.2 of Pinus albicaulis. Classification (NCBI taxonomy): domain Eukaryota; kingdom Viridiplantae; phylum Streptophyta; class Pinopsida; order Pinales; family Pinaceae; genus Pinus; species Pinus albicaulis. The sequence continues at coordinate 680,202,081 of CM076569.1, read as the reverse complement.
CTAATTGGGAATATTACAAATTCCAAGCTGTATGAGATCAAGTGTTTTCTCTGTAGCGGTTCTATTAAAACACAACCAGCTCTGGAGCCTTCCTATGTCTTAGAATCATCAAAGTCCAAAGTCAACATGTTATCTCTACAAGGATCATGAACTACACTAATACTAGTGCTACTACTACTACTACTATAACTACTTACCGTACAAAGGTCATTTTCACCAGTTGGACTAGGAAGGAGCTCCAACTGTGTTTCTGTTAATTTTGGGAAACTAGGTCCAAACTCCATGTTTCATTGCTCATATGATGATGATGATATTTTTGTTGGATTCCTCTTTCGAAGAGGTGAACTCTTTATCTAAATATCATCTTGTTTGGATGAGCAGAACTTGTATTTTGATTTTATTTTCCACACATGTGCAAATTGTCAAGGTCGGCCAGATTTGTAATGTAGGCTCACAAGCCCAAAAATATGTGTCACACACCCTCATTGATAAATTGGAGAGAGATGATGCTCATTTCATCATCATCTCATCACACACATTCCTCATCGTCTGATTGGTTCATACAACCTAGAAGAGGCTTCTCTCTCTCCCACGTGTGAATATGAAGCTCGAGAAATTCATACTATTTTTAGGGCTTTCTGGATAGTGTTGACCAGCGTTGACTTTGGGTCAACCCTTGAGCTTTGACTCTGATTTGACTGTAGAAACTTTGATTTTTGGAGGTTGCATTAGAGGGCACAGAAATCGATGAAGGATGTTGACTTTGACCGCATCCCTTTGATAGCAGCGTTGACCAACATTGACTTTTGTGTTGATTGATTTCTATTGACTTGTGTTGACTATTTGGGAGTTGTCTTTTAGGTTTGTGTGACTCTTAAGGAAAGGTTGATCTTGTTTGTTGGAAGAGTTGGTTTGACCAGCAAAAGTCTTTGATGGCATGGGAATCCTATTGACTGCTGTAACAAACATTTCTCTCTACATTTGTTGGACAAGAAGAATTACAAATTCTGATATATTATTTGGCTTGTCTTCTATTAATCTATTATTACATTCTATCATAATTTACTTTCATGTTTATGTGATTGCTAATTTGAATTGGGCCTATGATAAAGATTCAAAAGTAAATTGCATTAAGCATAGAACATACCATGGTTATCTAAAATTAACATGGTATTGGAGCTAAGGTGAAGACAAATCCCAAGCTAGTGTGAAAATAAATCACCAAAGAAGTCGTCTTATCAAGGACCAATGGCCTCCTCAACCTACAAGGGTTTCAAATCTGATGATAAGTTGACTGATAAGTCCGATTATCATGCTTGGAAGATGTCTTTGGATTTGGAAGATCAAGATGTCATGGATTATGTGCAGGGGAAGATAAATGAGCATCCATCAAATGCACCGGCTATCTCAAAGACAAAGTATAGAAAAGGGGAAATCAAGGAAAAGATGATTATAAGGGATTCTATACATAAGCACTTGGTTTCTTATATCTCTAAGCTAGGCACATTTAAAGATATGTATGATAATTTGGTTAGCATGTTTAGGGATAGCAATGCTAATCAAGTTCTCTTTTTCAAGAACAAGTTGAAGAATATCAAGGGAAAAGAAGAATCCATTCAATCCTATTTTATGAGGCTCATAGAAATCAAGAATGATCTCTTGTAAGAAGTCAAATTCGTACCAAGTGAACCTAGCAGCCATGAGTACTATTGTACAATCTGAGCCTAGAAGATTTGAAGAAGCTGTAAAGCATCAAGTTTGGAAGGATGCTATGCACCAAAAATATGAGTCCATTATGAAGAATGATGTTTGGGATGTGGTCCTGAGACCGGAGGACAAATCTGTTGTCACCTCAAAATGGCTCTACAAGATCAAGCATGGAGCCGATGGAAGTGCTGAAAAGTACAAGGCAAGATTTGTTGCCTGAGGCTTCTCTCAAAATGAAGGCATAGATTATGATGATATATTTTCACCTGTTTCCTGCTATACCACCATTCGATCAGTCATTTCCCTTGATACAATGCAAAGATGGAGTCTCCATCAGATGGATGTGACGATTGCCTTTCTACATGGTTCAATAAAGGAAGAGGTTTATGTGGAGCAACCTCTGGGGTTCGAAGTCCAAGATAGAGACACATATGTATTCAGGTTGAAGAAAGCCCTCTATGGGTTGAAGCAAGCCCCTAGGGCTTGGTATGAGAGGATCGATAGCTACTTGCTGAAGCTGGGCTTCACTCGAAGTGATGTTAATCCAAATCTTTATTTTAAGGTTGATAAAGAAAGGTCTCTCATTCTGGTTCTCTATGTGGATGATCTCTTTCGGACATGTGTTGACCCTCTCATTCATTAATGTAAGAGGGAGCTAGCTTTCGAGTTCGTGATGAAAGAGCTGGGTCTGATGCACTATTTCCTAGGCTTGGAGGTTTGGCAAAAGCCAGGTGAGATTTTCCTTTCTCAAGAAAAATATGTCATGAAGCTGCTGGAGAGATTTGGGATGGTGGACTACAAGTCCATGACTACTTTGATGGAAATCAACTTTAAGAAGTTGTGTGGAAGTGCTGCTGGGCTCGAGTTGGGAAATCCCTCCGAGTAACATCAACTCGTGGGGGCCTTGATGTTCTTAGTGAAAACACGTCCGGACATATGTTTTGCAGTGAACACATTGAGTCAATATATGGTTGACCCTCATCACATTCACTGGATTGTTGCCAAGAATCTCTTGATATACCTTTGGGGCACAATCAACCATGGGCTGAGATACACTGCCAGGAGTATGAGGCTCCATGGATATACCAATGCTAATTGGGCAGGCAGTGTGGTGGATCGTAAGAGCACATCTGAATGTTGCTTCACTCTTGGTTCTACTTCAATATCTTGGATGAGCATGAAGCAAAAATCGATTTCTTTGAGCACCGCTGAGGCCAAATACATTACAACAAGTATCACCTTTTGTGAAGCGTTTTGGTTGAGAAAGCTCTTTAGTGAGTTGTTTAGACATGTGATAAATACCGCTGTTATCCTTTGTGATAATCAGAGTGGGATTCATCTTTCTGAGAATCCTGTGTTCCATGACCAATCCAAGCATATTCATTTTAGGTACCAATTTGTCCAAGAGATCGTATAGAGAGGCACGTTAAGGCTCCATCACATTGGGACTGATGATATTCTCACGAAGCCCCTGTGGAAGGTCAAATTCTTAACCTTCTGTGAGAAGCTTGGTATTGGACCCTATTTTGAGGGTTCCGCCTGAGTTGGACTATGAGCTCTAGGAGCTCCAGGGGGCTTGGGGATAGCTTCTTAGAGCTACAAGAAATCACAGGGTGAGGTTCACCAAACCTTGCTGGTGTGCTTCTTCCCCACCGTTGTGATATTGAGCTGGTTCACCCTCTCTTTGATCTATGCCCTACATGCATCCTACCCATGGAGTTTAGGACTCATGGGAAGTACCTCTCATTTGGCCAATGAGGTGGGAAATGTGGATAGAGACCGATAGCATGACTGATGGATGCATCAAGGAGTTTCGTACTATCTATATCTAGGATGGGATGTGTCTAACACCTTGATGTGGGATCAAGTCTAATGAGGTTCATACCTCCAAACTGAATTCAGTTATTACCCTTAGACACTGCGAAGATGCTTTTCTTAGGATTGAGGGATTTTCTTTAAGTGGTGTATGTGATATTACCTCTATTTAGAAAACAAATTTATATCATCAATATAGACCACTATGCACTGCATATCAATCAGCGGAACATGATGTCCACAAATTGTTGAAAGGTTGCACCAACGTTGAACAACTCAAATGGAATTTTCTTAAAAGCAAACATACCCCACTTCATTCTGAAGGTGCTCTTGAGTCTGTCAGGTTTCAATACTAAATCCTGGTTATAGCCTGAATATCTGTCGAGTAGAGAAAACATTTCAAACCCTTATAATATTTGTTAAATTCGTTCAATGGATGAAATGAGGTAATTATCCTTGTCCGAGGCGCGATTGATATTTCAGAAATCAACGCATAGACGGATCTCCCTAAAATTATTTCTGACAGGAACAAAATTTTACACCTAGGTAGAGTGTTGCACTTTGTATATGATCCGAGCATCCAACAACTTCTTTAGCTTTTTCTGAATGAGGGATTTAAGTGTTGGATGTAATTTTCTTAGTTTCTACTGAAATAGCTTGGCCCCTTCTTTTATTTGTATCACATGTTGGATGATTCACGTGTCATAAGTTTTTAGCTGATCATATGTCCACGTGAACACATCTTGGTACTGATTGAATAAGAGGATAAAGGCTTGTTTCTCTTGTGGTGTACAACAAGTACCATGATTGACATATGTCAGAGCTCTATCTGTTCCCAAGTTAATATGTTCATGTGACAAAGTGGAACTCTGGGTTTTGGCATTAACAGGTCCTCGAAAGAGATTCTGCAGATCATACAACTTCTCTAAAGATACCACACCCTTTGGGATGAGATTTAATTTACTCGAACTAGCTGCATCCTGTAGTGCCTTTTCATGCTCATCCTCATTGATTGTTGCGTCTTTGAACACATCAGCATTCACCATGAAGCAAAGTATCTATTGGTCAACATTAAAAACATGTAAGTTAGTGATGTTATTAGAGATGAATGGTTTATAAATAATTTCTATAGAAAATTTGTCCCTCAATTTTGACAACTAAGCAGTAGCATTGGATAATGCATCTGTAGCTGCGCTACGCATTCTTAGAGCAAAAATAATATTAAAATCTTGGAAATGTGAAATTAAACGTCATGCCTTTTTTTGGTAACTCTTTAGATGAGGCGAAACACAATGTATGGTGTCACGTACCTGTGGCACCACAATTTCTGAATCACCTATTGATTTGAAGTACGCAAGCTTGAGGTCAATGGCTCTTTTTAAGCCCGATATGAGTGCCTCGTACTTAGCTGTGTTTTTTGTGCACTTAAATTCCAAGCAGTTCGAGATAAATTGTTTTCTCTGCAACGGGTCTATTAAAATGCAACCAACTCCAAAACCTTCCTGTGTTTTAGAACTATCAAAGTAAAAAGCCCACATGTTATCTATACAAGGATCATGAATTACACTAGTACTAGCGCTACTAATACTACTACAACTACTTAATGTACAAAGGTCATCTGCACCAGTTGGACTAGGAAGGAGCTCCAACTGTGTTTCTGGTGGGACTGGGGATGGTTGTTCAAGATAACACCGAAGTTGTGTCTCCAGGAAGCAATTTCTGAAAATAAGATCTATGAAATCCACTGGTTCTTTTTGTCCATTCAAGGGAGTAACATTATGTTTCATATATGTTTCTGAATTCACTCAAATCTGGTTGTTTTTGCCCTTGTATGGAAGCCATAATTGTGACCAGTATGTAGCAAAGTATCCTTGTAACATATTTCACCAGTATTTACTTAAAAAAAGTCAGTATTTCTCTGGTTTGTCCATAATCACTATGTTTATGCATTGGTGAACTCTTCCATCAGATTATAAGCGGATGATCACGTCTCTGAGTTCACTGACTGTATGGACAAGAGTCCTGTGCAACCGAGTGATCCATGCATCTGTTTTATCCCATTTTTCATTTATTTTATTTGCGATGAATAATGTCATTACATTCACTGATGCACGAGAATCCGCCAAGCAATTGTGTACATTGAAGTTGAAAATTTAAAATGTTAAGAGAAAGGGAGAGAATAGTGTGTTCACTTCCATTATTAAAGCATTAAGTGTTGAGTTGAGGGAACCAGAAGATGTACATGATCCCTTGTGTGAAGGGGCATTGTTACCTATAGTGAATTTCCCAAGTGTGCGTAAGGGAATGTTTCACTGGTTCGTGATCTTCGTTAACTCAAACAATGAAATGTTCGCACGAACCTTCTTCATGTCTTCAACTATGTTATAATCTATAGTGGAAAGGGAAGCGAAAGTGTTTGGGGAGGTAGCTTGACTTGTGACTTCTAGAGAAATGGTATTATCTTTGTTGTTTGCGGAAGTACTCTTTGTTGGGATTACTTTCCCAAACTTACTCTAAGTGTTTTGCGATGATTTGACTAGCGGATTGATTTTCATTAACAAGGCTTCTTTGAATGTCTGCTTTGTCAACTCTAGTGTAATGGATGGACCTTAGCTTATTGATTTATATCGGTTGGTCTGTAATTGGTCCAGAGGCTCACATGGAGGCTACTTCTTAGTTGTTCTCTTCTCGGCTGAAAGAATACAATTGAACATGTTTGTTGAGTTCCAAACACTTGGAGCCTCATCGGTTGCAAAAAATTCTTCCTTTTCTTCTTAGGGACCAGTCTACTTATCAGTAAGAACCACATCTGATAAGCACCACATCACAAAAATGTGTACCAATAGAGCTCATAGTGTGATTCCATTGTGGGCATGTTTTCTCAGAATGGTGCTGTTGATGGAATGAATATTATACATCCATGCCCAAGTGGCCCAAGTTGTCAATATTCCACGCAACGTTTGAGCTCTACGAAGATTTTACGAGTTGGTTACTGCTCTTACCTGAATTTGCAATCATCTTAAGCAAGTTGTATCAAAGAGGCTTTTTTCTCATGACGATCTCACTTGACCTTTGTTTGAGTTCTTCCAACTCGTTTTACAGATTCTTAACCATGTGGGTCAAGTTGTCAAGATCAGACAATTATTTCTGTTTGGCCTTACATATGGAGGCCTGAGACCTTCTACTTGTGTCTTTGGAGTCTTTTGTTGGTTCATCGTACGATATGACTCCAATTGTGTGCAATTCTTTCTCAACCGCGATAGCCTCTTCATATTTTTCCATAAGTGATGGTTTCACAGTTCGCTTCACAAACTGTGCAATGCTTGCCGACAAGGAAGAAGTATAGTAATCTATGGTGATGGAGTCATGAGGTTTCATATCTTCTGGAAATATGTTCAAAATCTGATTGAAACTCTAGTTGAAGTCTTTCACTTTCTCTTTTTTATCCATCTTTAGATTACTGAACTCTTTCAATAACATGGCGGGGGTCTTATCATCAAAAAATTACTCAAGGAACCATTTCTTAATGTTAGGTCCCTATAATACTAGTGTATCCCCTTATTTTTATTGTTAGTGTATCCCCCTTATTATTATTGTTGTGCCCGTATAGTCCCCATATTATTATTATTGTGCCCCATCGAAGCCCACTATTTTTATTTTTGTGCCCTTACATTGTTATTGTTATGTCGGTTAGGATTATATTGTGACCCCTTGGACCCCTATATATAGAAAGGAGGTTTTTTCATTTGTGTCATCCAAGAATTGTTCATTTATGTAATGTAAAGGAGGTTTCCCCCTCAAAGAGGCTGATATATAAGTCATTGATCCATATTTTATTTTATTTTGTGAGTTGGTTTCATAACATTTGGTATCAAAGCTTGGGATTCTAGGGTTTCGCTTCGTCAAACAGAACATCTTAGAATTTCGCTATAAATTTTTTTATACGAGGCTTAAGAAACATAAATTTTTACCACATGGAGCCAAAATATTTATTAACTTCGTGTAAAAATTTCAGACCTTGCTTCGCTATAGTTTCAAAGATATGATTTGTGGAAGTTAGGGTTTTTTGCTAGTTCCAAAATTTAATCTCAAACAGGTGACCGAGGGAAAATCATCATAACTTTTGTTTCAAGCATCGGATTAGAATTTTTTAAAAATTGGAAGAAATTTCACGAACTATAGTTTCTCTTGTATAAATTTCAGAGCCTAAGGTCAAAACAATGACACATGGCACGTCGTACAAGTTCTCTCTACTAAACTAGTCCATAATTAGGTCATTGTGGGAGATCAAGCATAACTTTAACTTGAAGAATCCAAATTAGGTATGACCTATGCCATTGGAAATAAGACTCAAAGGGATACTACAAGACCAAGTATCGAATATTTTGGATACAAAATTATAGAGATACATCAGCTTCAATATCGAGCTCCTCAAAACCAAGAAAAAGGTGTGTATTGTTTTTTTTTTTTAATTGTATAAGTCTTGTTTGAAAAATTAGTTTGAAGTGATTCCAAGGGAATATTGAAGCATAGATATCATTATTGGGTTCTAACATTCCCCCCAAAAGTAATTCCACACCCATTAAGCTCTCAGAAAGCTCTACTAGGACTCATGAAGAGGAAGAAGTGCAACAAGATATATCAAAATTACGAGACCAAGTGCAACAAATTTCACTCTCGCAAAGGGTAAAAAAAAATGAAATGGAGGCTAAGATGTATGGTTTGAAGAAATACGTGGAAGATAAGATAGACGATTTGAAGAATGGTGTGGAAGCCAAGATCGATGGTATAGAAGAAAAACTAAAAGGCAACATGGAAGACATGAAGAATGGTCTAAAAGCGGACATGGAAAGTTTGAATGAAGGTTTGAAAAAGCTGCTACAGTAAATGATTCCTAATAGCAACGGTAGTAGTTGAAACTCATGATGAGAAAAAAATAAATTTCAATCATGATTTCATAGACTCTAATGTTGGATTTAAGACCCACCATATTCCAGAGATCGATATGAGGAAGTTTGATTGAAAGGATCCGGTAACATGGATACTACAGATGGAGCAATATTTTGATCTCCATAATGTGAAAACCACACAAAAGGTACACATAGAAAATTTATATTTAGAACACAATAATTTGTATGGTATCGATGGCTTTGTTCTCATAAATTTTTTTTCACTTGGTCAATTTTTACAGAGGAAATGATAGCACATTATGTGGATACAAAGAGTAACACCTTCTTTAGCCAATTGATAAATCTCAAACAAAAGGGTTCAATGTTGGAGCACATTGAGGACTTCCAAAAATTGAATATAAAGGTAATTGATATTCCAGAGGAACAAAGGATTGATGTCTTCATAGGGACTTTAAAGGACAACATCAAACATGAGGTTCGCCTTTGGGAACTTGATTCATTGGAGAAGGCATTCTGGTTGGCAAGAAAAATTGAAAGAAAAATTATGGCGACAAGGAAACCTACCGCTCACAACTATAAATATTGAAATGTTGCTACTCCTAGACTTCCACAACCTACGGGGTTGACACAAAAATAATTGGAAGAAAAAAGAACAAAAGGGTTTTTCTACAGTTGTGATACAAAATGCACTGAATGTCATAAGTGTGCTGAGAATAAATTATTTTACTAGATTGTGAAGAGGAGGAAGAAAATGAACAAGAAACTTCAAAAAAAGAGGACATATACCAGGAACCAACCCTAGAGAAAGAGGAAATGAATCCGACCATATCTTGTAATGCATTGGCAGGAATTACCACTCCTCAAACTCTCAATTTAGAAGGACATATCAAGAAGAAAAATGTAATAGTGATTGTTGATTCGGGTAGTACACATAATTTTATACATTGTAAGGTAGCCAAGGAATTGAATTGCTTCCTATACCCAAAACCAAGGTGTGAAGTAATGGTTGCAAATGGAGGAACTATAAATTGCTTTGGAAAGTGCCATATTATCAAGATAACCACGGGGGAATATGTATTTAATACTCCAATGCTCTCCATTCCAATGGGTGGTGTTGATGTTGTACTAGGAGTCCAATGGTTATAATATTTGGGGAAGATAGCTTTTAATTTTCAAGAACTTTTCTCGATTTTTTTTTGGGAGGGAAAGGAAGTTGAATTACGGGGTATCATAGGGAAGCCGGGAAAGATAATCGGCTCTAATGTCATGACAAATATTCTTAATAAATAACAATGGGCGTAATTGTGCAATTATGCTCACTAGAGGTTCAAACATCAAAATCATCTATTTCTACAGATCTCCAAAAAGTCTTATACAATCATTCCAAGGTGTTTGAAACTACCAAATGGCTCCCACATATTCATGATCATGAGCATGCTATTAATTTGAGTCCAGGAGGTGTTCCTCCAAACATCAGGCCTTATAGATATCCTTATGCCTAAAAGAGTGAGATTGAACGTATGGTTGCAGAAATGCTAGAGGATGGTATAATTCAACCTAGTCAAAGTTATTTCTCTGCTCCAATAGTATGGGTGCACAAGAAAGATGGATCATGGTGTATGTGTCCGCATTATAGGTAGCTCAACAAGCTCACTATTAAAGATAAATTTCCCATCCCCATCATTGATGAATTATTTGATGAATTACATGGAGAAATTTACTTCACCAAGCTGGATCTTCGTTCTCGATATCATCAAATTAGAATGAAGACTGAAGACATTATGAAAACAGCATTCAGAACTCATGAGGGTCATTATGAATTTTTGGTCATGACTTTTGGCCTTATTGATGCACCTTCCACATTTCAAGGTTTGATGAATTCCATTTTAAAAACCTTCCTTAGAAAATTTTTGTTAGTATTTTTTGATGATTCTAATATACAAAGGGTCTTGGAAGGATCATGTTCAACATGTATGACATGGTTCTCAAACTATTGGAGGAGAAACAACTGCAAAAACCTCCAAATGTTCCTTTGGAGTACAAGAGGTGGAATATTTGGGTCATATTGTATCTCATGAGGGTGTTAAGGTAGACCCTAAAAAAATTAAATCCATTAAGGAATGGAAAATCCCTATAACCATAAAGCATCTTCAAGTATTTCTGAAGTAAACAGGGTATTATCGCAAGTTGGTTAAGAGTTATGGAATAATATTGGCACCTCTAACATCATTAATGAAGAAAGATGCATTTTCTTGGACTCCAGAAGAAACTAATGCCTTTGAACATCTTAAGGAGGCGATGTGCCAAGCACTTGTATTAGCTATGACAGACTTCAAAAAAACCTTTATTATGGAATGTGATGCCTCAGGAAATGGAATTGGTGCGGTTTCAATGCAAGAAGGAAGAACCATTTCTTTTGAAAGTCATCCAATAAAAGGAAAGTATTTACTGAAACCTATGTATGAGAAGGAAATGTTGGCAATACTACATGCACTAAAGCAATGACGACCTTACCTAATGAGAAGACAATTCAAGGTAAAAACATATCATGATAGTTTTAAATATTATTTGGAACAAACATTATCTTCAGAAGATTAGCAAAAATGGGCCACAAAGATGTTGGGTTATGACTTTGAAATCATCTAAAAAAAGGGAAGAAAAATGTTGTTGGAGATGCACTCTCAAGAAAGGATGAGGACGTGGAAGCATTGCTTTGTGCCAATTCTATTATCCGACTTGAGTGGATAAATGAAGCAAGGGATGAATGGAAGAATGATGAAGAGGTGTGGACACTCATTCAAAAGTTGCAGCAATATCCCAATACATCTGAAACATTTTGTTGGAAAAATGATTCATTATGGTACAAATATCACTTATATCTTTGTAATAATTCCCAACTCAAACAAAAAATTCTTTTGGAATTGCACACCTCTCCCTTAGGAGGGCACTCAGGATTTTTAAAAACTTACCACAAGGTCAAGAAGGAATTTTTTTGGGATGGCCTTAAATCTGATATTCAAAAGTTTGTGGAAGAATGTTTGGTTTTCCAACAAAATAAAGTTGAGACAGTTAAGACCATAGGTCTGTTACAACCTTTATCCATTCAAAGTCAACATTGGGAGGAGGTTTCAATGGATTTTATCACAGGTTTACCCAAGTCTGAAGGAAAGACCATCATCATGGTGGTAGTTGATAGACTTACCAAGTATGCACACATTTGGGCATTATCTCATCCATTTAAACGCAGTACAATTGCTACTGCATTTATGGAATTGTAAGCGACGGAGATCATATTTTTATAGGAAATTTTTGGAAGAAATTATTTTCTTGTGTGGGTACTCAATTAGCTCATATCCCATCATATCATCCTCAATCTGATGGGAAAATTGAGATATTGAACAAATTTTTGGAATGATATCTTCGTTTCTTTGTATCTGGGAAACAAATACAATGGGTCAAGTGGTTACCTCTAGCTAAATGGTGGTATAAAAATTCCTTCCATACTGCAACAAAAATGACCCCATTTATGACACTTTATGAATATCATCCACCCTCCATCACATCACCTTTAAGAGAAAATTATAAGGTTCAAGCATTGGAAGATCACATCGAGCATCACAACAAGTTCTCAAACTCTTAAAGGATAACCTCACTTTGGTGCAGAAATGAATGAAATAATAGGCAAATCAACATCACAGCGAAAGAAGTTTTTATGTAGGCAATTGGGTATTTTTATGGCTACAACCATACAAAAAAATGTCCCTCAAGCAAGCTAAGAAGGATAATAAATTATCACCAAAGTATTATGGTCCTTACAAGGTGTTGGAAAATATTGGTACTATGGCATACAAATTGGAGCTTCCTGCATCTTCCCAAGTGCACCCAATTTTCGATGTTTCATGCTTAAAGAGGGTTATAGGTGACAAGATCACAGTTCAAACAATATTGCCAGAACTTGACAAGGATGGAAAAATCATATTGGAACCTAAAGAAGTCACGAAAACAAGAACTCGACAACTACAAAATTCATCAATTTCAGAGTATCTCTTCAAGTGGAAGAACTTACCGGCTGAAGATTCGACATGGGAGGATGAGAATTTTATACAGAAGCATCCATAACTACTAAGCGTTGAGGATAACACTTTTTTGAAAGAGAGGGGCTTGCTAGGTCCCTATAATACTAGTGTATCCCCTTATTGCTATTGTTAGTGTAACCCCCTTATTTTTATTGTTGTGCCCATGTAGTGTCCATATTATTATTATTGTGCCCCATAGAATCCCACTATTGTTATTGTTGTGCCCTTACATTTTTATTGTTATGTCGGCTAGGATTATATTGTAACCCCTTGAACCCCTATATATAGAAAGGAGGTTTTTTCAATTGTATCATCCAAGAATTGTTCATTTATTTAATGTAAAGGAGGTTTCCCCCTCAAAGAGGCCAATTTCTAGGTCGTTGATCTATCCTTTCTTCTATTTTTGTGCGCTGGTTACTACTGCTACTTGAATTCGCAATCATCCTAAGAAAGTTGTATCATGGAGGCTTGCTGCTCACGACAGTCTCAATTGACCTTTGTTTGAGTTCTGCCAACTTGATTGACAATTTCTTAACCATGTGGGTCAAGTTGTCGAGATCAGATGGTTCTTTCTCTTTGGCCTTACTTATGGAGGCCTGAGACCTTCTACTCGTGTCTTTGGAGTCTTTTGTTGGTTCATTGTACAAGATGAATCCAATTGCGTGCAAGTATTTCTCAACTGCATTAGCATCTTCATATTTTTCAATAAGTGATGGTTTCACAGTTCGTTTCACTGTAGAGACCGGCCCTTTAATTTACTAGATGAGCGCTAGACTTTAAATATTTTTTTTTTTTTAACACAGCAACTAGGAAATGAAACTATAATCACACAAGTTGAAACTCAGTAAAATTAAATCACATATATCAAGTCCATCAATTTAACTTCTTATCACATATATATATATATATAACTTGATTATAGGCACAATGAAATCATCATAATTAAAATAAATATAACTAACACATGTATCGTTCACCATTGGACGAGAACCAAACTTGACTTGCCGCTACTTGATCTCCCTTGCTGTCATCTACCTCCAACCCTGAAGGTTGTAGTGCTTAATCCGAATGTAATGACCCACCGGTTGACCTCCCAACCTACTCCTTGGGTAATCTCCTTCCCCACGGACCCCCAAGCTGCAATGGGGTTGTACAACGAAGGAATGTGCTAGCTAATAGAGGTGAGCCCCTCTTGGGTCAAGAGTCCCCTCTCTATAACACTCTATCCCACCAAACTCAACTATATCTCGTAACCACTCCAAATGACATAATCTCCTCCATCCAACCATAGGGTAAATAAAAGGCCCTTTTCTCTTCCATTTCCCTTTCTTTTATAGAAGGTTTCATAAGTGACACTTGGAATTTCATGCATAAATAATTATTTTTTCTTACCCCAAAATTTTATTATTCACCCACCAATGTGTCACCCTCTCATCAAGACTCTCCAAAAATAAGTTACTTAATTATTCATTTAAAAATATTATTTCCCTCACCCCAACAAGGTTTCATATTTCTTCTCCTAGTTGTCTCTTGATTCCCCCTTTTTACTCCTTAATTTGTGTTTATTACTGAAGTTAATTGATGATTCTCATATTTGGTCCCCTAACTACCTTAATTTTTTCTTTTGATGAATATTCTTATGTTGGCTCTTGCCACATGGAAGTTCTCTAAATTTCTCAAATTTTAATTTATTAATCTTATTTTAATTCACCACCCTCTTCTCTTAATGAAGTTTTTAATAAATATTTCTACTTAACTCTATGTCCCTCTTTCACCTTTATGCCTAATTAAGTCTTATGTACTTAATATTTTGTTTTAACATGGAAAGGGTAGAGTTATCATGGTAAATATTTTATCTCTTCCTATTCCTCCCTTACCCTAAGTTTTATTCTTGATTTAATTCCTTTGGTTCTAACATCATATGTAACTTGCTATGAATTAGTTGGATTTTCATATATTGATTATATTTATTAGTTTCTTGAATGATGTCGAGGGTGTCAATTTGGTCATGCCCTTCAAGGACTTCCATTCGAAGTTCCAAGGGTGCCATGCCTACGAATTTATTTCTGATACCAAGGGTGCCAAGTAGGTCGTGCCCTTCAAGAATTTCTCTTGAAATTCCAAGGGTGCCACACCACTTGCCCTTCAAGTATCCAGTGGTTACGAGGGGAAATTATATGTGCAACGACAGAGACCCCTATCATCTCATATGTTTCCTTCTATAGTGAGACTAATGGTGCTGGGGATTAAGGAATCCGCCTTGATGCGCGCCCCCCAGAAAATCCTCGTGACCGAACCAAATTTGGGACCTGCCCTCACGACATCGTGATCTTCAAGGTGAAGGTACTTCGACCTTTCCAGTCTAAGTCATGGCGGGAGGCTAGCGAGTGAGATCAGGGACACTGTTCCACCCCTCCCATGTTGTTCCATCCAATTGTACAACCCCATCACCCATATGTGAGTCATTCGTCCAAGCAACTAACATGTTCCTGCAACCACTAACATATCCTCAGAGTGTATATATATATATATATATATATATATATCAAGTTCCAAAGAAAGTAAAAATTCCACATGTTATCTGTACAAGGATCATAAACTACACTAGTACTAGTGCTACTACTACTACTATAACTACTTACTGTACAAAGGTCATTTTCACCAGTTGGACTAGGAAGGAGCTCCAACTATGTTTCTAGTTGGACAAGGGATGGTTGTGCAAGATAACACTCCAGTTCTGTGTCCAAGAAGCAATTGTCGAAAATAAGGTCTGTGAATTCCATTGGTTCATTTTGTACATTCATGGGAGTAACATTATGTTTCATGTATCTTTCTGAATTCACTCGAATCTGGTTGTTTCTACCCTTGTACGGAAGCCATAAATGTGACCAATTCGTAGCAAAGTATCCTTGTAACCTACTTGACCAGTCTCTACTTAAACAAATTATGTATGCCTCTAGTATTTCCACAATCACTATGTTTATGCATTTGTGAAATTGTCCATCAGATGATAAGCGGATTATCACATATCTGAGTTCAACGACCACATGGAAAAGAGTCATGTCCAACTGAATGATCCGTGCATTTGTTTTATCCCATTTTTCATTTATTTTATTTGCGATGTATAATGGCATTACATTTAATGATGCACCAGAATCAACCAAGGAATTGTGTACATTAAAGTTGAAAATTTCAAATGTTAAGAGAACGGGAGGGAAGAGTTTGTTTGCTTCCATTGTTAAAACACGAAGTACTAAGTTGAGGGAACCAGAAGACGTACCTGATCCCTTATGCGAAGGGGCATTGTTATCTGTAGTGGATTTCCCAAGTGCACATAAGATAATTTCCCACTAGTTCATGATTTTTGTTAACTCAAACAGTGAAGTGTTCACACGAACCTTTTTCATGTCTTCAACTATGTTATAGTTTATAGTGGGAAGGGAAGCTGAAGTGTCTGGGGAGGTAGCTTGACTTGTGAATTCTGGAGCGATGGTATTATCTTTGATGTTTGTGGAAGTACTCTTTGTTGGTAATGCTTTCCCAGACTTAATATGAGTGTTCTACGTTGAGTTGACTGGAAAACTGATTTTCCTTGACAAGGCTTCTTTGAATTTATGCTTTGTCAACTCTATTGTAATGTTCAACCCTTGGCTTCTTAAGTTATATCGGTTGGTTTGTCGTTGGGACGGAAGGTCACTCAGAAGTTGATTCTGGGTTGTGCTCTTCTGGGATGAAAGTATACAATTGAACATGGTTTTTGGTTCCCAACACTTGGGGCCTCATCATTTGCAACAAATTCTTCCTTTTCTTCTTCGGGACTGATTTTATCATCAGTAAGCACCGCATCAAAAAATGGGTAACAATATAGCTCATGGTGTGATATTATGGGCATGTTTTCTTAGACCAGTGCTTTTTATTGAATTAAAAGTATACATCCTTGCCAAAGTTGCCCAAGTTGTCAAGATTAAATGCAAAATTTGAGCTATTTGAGAATTTCCTCGGTTGGTTACTGTTGCTACCTGAATTTGCAATCCTCCTAAGCAAGTTGTATCACAAAGGCTTGCTGCTCACTATGTTATCACTTGAACTTTGTTTGATTTCTTCCAACTTGTTTGACAGATTCTTAACCATGCCAGTCAAGTTGTCAATATCAGAGGATTCTTTCTCGTTGGCCTTACTTACAGAGGCCTGAGACCTTCTACTCATGTCTTTGGAGTTTTTTGTTGGTTCATCGTCCGAGATGAATCCAATTGCATGCAAGTATTTCTCAACCGGGATAACCTCTTCATAATTTTCCATAAGTGATGGTTTCACAGTTCGCTTCATGAACTGCACAATGCTTGCCAACAAGGCAGAAGTGTAGTAATATATGGTCATGGAATCATGAGGTTTCGTATCTTCTGGAAATATGTTCAAAATAAGATTGAACCTATGGTTGAAGTCTTTCACTTTCTCTTTTTGCTCCATCTTTAGATTACCCAACTCTTTCAATGACGTGGCGGGGATCTTATCATCAAAAAATTTCTCAAGGAACAATTTCTTAAACCCCCTCCAATTCTGGATGGATTTCACCGGAAGGTTATGGTACCATACAACTGCTCTACCATCCAAGTTACATGGGAAAAGTCTACATCCAACATCATCATGACGTACCTCAAGTTTTTGCAGATGTAGGTAAAAATTTTCCAAATGGTCTTCGATCTTCTATGTTTTATCTAAGTCATACTTCGTTAGGAGCTTCTCTGAATCCTTTCATCCAATCCAAATCTTGGTCTACCATGTCTTCTTCTTCACTCTTTTCCCCTTCTTTGTCAGATTATGATGTCTCTTCTCCTTCTTCCTCACCGCCCAACCCGCAGAAAGTTGTTCTTGAGAGTATGGGGTTGCATCCACTGTCATCACTGAAAACTAGAGGTTTTAATTCGTTTTCCACACAGTCTGCTAGCTCTTTAAGGGTGGCAATAACTACGTCTTCAAGAGAGGAAACCACTATCCTGGTACGTGTATTTTTGTTCTTTGGTGAAAAATGTGGAAGTGTAAGTACTCTCGAGATCAATCCAACCTATTTTTCGAACTGAAGAGTTATAATACGGATAACCTGAAGTTGATTATATTGGATTTCACAAGTTTGAGTGGCCTGTGGTTGGCAAGAGTCACCAACTTCAGAGACACGAGTGGGGGAAGTGCACTGAATGTTGTTGCCTTGATCAAAAGATGAGATGTTCTGGTCGATGGGTTCATTAGCCATAAAATACTAGTTTCCCTCCTTCTAGCACCATAAATGTTGATGGTGCTGGATCCGCCAACATTCAGGGGATCTCCCAAATATGAAGTCCCAACTAGACCTCACATCGTTTGGTGTAGGATTCCCATCCAGAATAAAGGTATGGTTTCCATATTCTTAAATATTTGCCTTGGCTTTGACTGTCAACAAGAGAGAGGGATGCAAATGTACTTTCAAAAAACAAGGGGGTGTGCTTGGTGAATGTCCAAGTGAAAGTATATCAAGGTTCTTCGACTGCGGGGGAGAGAGAGAAAGTGAGCCTATAAGAGGGAGGTAATAGTATAACCCAGGAAGAGACACACATGAACCGAAGGGTCCGTCTAACATCCAATGGAATAGTCTGCAAGGGATGCGACGATCATTACAGCCAAAAATTGAGAAAGATCTGCCTACTATCCTACAAAACATTCCACAAGGATGGGACAACATTAACAACCATTACAATGAATTCTCAAAAAGATAAGCATTAAAATAACCGAAATAGTTCAACTATCTTAGTACATGTGAAAGCAAACATGAAATACATACATACAAAAAATAGCATCACAAAAATTCATAGTCCATGCATGAAGAATATGATGGCCTCTAAAGGCTTATGTTAGTAAGTAAATTTTCCAAGACACATATGTACAATGAACATCACTAGCTCCAAAAGTGGAGCATTGGAGCCACTCCTTTCTCCACAAAAGAACTGGTTTGTTTATCTAATGATTTTCTGGTGGAGCTAAGGTGAAAATTACGTTGCTCATACAATGAGGGAGTATATATAACCAAGGGTGACTATTTGACTACCCTCATGACTGTTTGAGTTCCCATGAATTGTCAATTTACATGACTCATTACATTCATGTGTGTCCTTTGGACTTCCACTTTACAATACATTTGTATTAAAATGGACATGATATACAATAGTGATGTGGCATATGACCCCTCATGACATGACCTGACATGACACTGTTGACATGGACTTCTTGACATGGAATTGTCAAGTCACTACTGCTACTAAGAGTTGAGTGTCTTCATGAAAGGTCTTTCATTTTCTTCTTCGCATGCCTTGGTGATAAGGAGTATTCAATGGTCTCAAATCTTGGATAGTGGTCACAATCTTGTGTCCTTTCGCTTTATTCCGAATCAATCATCTTTTGAGTTTAGCTACAAAAGGGCCTTTGAGCATGCTTCCCTCCTTCTCTTCCTTCATCATCTCGTCATGACATGATAGAGTACTTGTTCCTGCAATTCACTCATGACGGGACGACATCAATCTGAAAAACCCGAGCCTAAGATGATGCATTTTGATCTGTGAAATAAGCCCATAACAAGTGACATGATGGACAAGGAGGCTTAGTGACTACACAGATACGCAGTTTAGGCTCGAAATGGGAAGCCCTGAGCCTTGAGAGTGTGCAATGCGTAGTTCAAGCTGGGCTTAGGAACAAATGTGCGAAATTTTCAAAGCCAGTGAGACAAGTTGTAGGGATAGGCACAAGGAAATCTTATTACACATTTATGGGTGTCAAGGAAGGCATGTGTAACTGTGCATTGTGTAGTTCCAGGGCTCAGAAAATGAGCTTGAGCTTGCGAACTATGTAGTTCAATCCGGGTTGGAGGCCATGATTGTACAATTCTTGAGGTCAAGGTCAAGGTTTTGCACACACTTCGTAGTGCGCAGTTCCAAGCAACAAGTTCTCAACTTGAGAACTGAGACTATGTAGTGTGCAGCTCGGGAGAGGTCTAGTGAAGTTAAGTTTCTTGGTCGAGAAGTTTTTTGAAAAATGACGCCAAGTGTGGGACCAGTGAGGTTGATGTGAACATTGATGAAGTTTAACTGTGATCACATACTTATCATATCTTGATGACTCAAACAAAATAGATCATCCATGACATACAAACAAAGCATTCTCCTCTGTGTGATAGCTTTTCAACCGGTTATGACAAGTGCGACACCATAGATAGAATTTACGACGATCATGACGACACTTGTGTGACAGTGCTCAAGACTTTGGAAATGAGTACGAAAGATACTTACAAGGTTAAAACAACTCATTTTCACAAAGGTGGCCTTTTGGAATCACTAGAAAAATCTCATACATATAGTACGACAACCAACATGCCAAAAGACGACACTTTTCCTATCTTGTGAAAGGGTTCGCAACATTGCAAGGAAACCAATAAAATGAACTTCAAAGTTCGCGACAACATTGAACAAGACCAAGGAAGGTTCCAAAATTTAGTATTGGCCAAAATTTTGGAGGGGATTGTAGCATCTATTGCAGGAATATAACTCCATATAACCCCACCTCTCTCCTGGAGGTATAGCCGCAAACATGGCGAACTCTTCCTCCAACCTAGAGGATGAATTATCTATCTTTGCAGACATTGCAACTTCTTGCTTCTCTTTCTTGTCCTTACTCCTAGGAGTATATTGGGTACGTGGGGCCAAACTCACTGCACCTGAAGCAATTTACCTTAGATAGGACTTTCTTCTTCTTCTTTCCCCCTTGGCCCTTTGATGTTAGGGCCACATTCTCCACTTCCTTCCCACCCTTCACACCCTTGCTTCTGCTTCTGCTGATGGTGCACTTTAATATAGCTCACATCAACTCCTCATATTGTAGGTATTATCACATCCTGTCCCATCTAGGCAATGTGTCTCTGCCCAAGATACTTTGGAAAAACACCTGCAACTCCTCTAAGATACTTTTTAATGCCAAACGAACATGCTCTAATGGTTTAGGTGCCTCCCCAACGAATGCAAGTTGAGAACGGACCTTCTAATTATTGATGACAAAGGACTCAATGCTTTTCCATTTTACATCCTGATGCTCCTCAGCTTCCCCTGTAGGACATTATTCATCTCCTTAGAAGTAATATGATATAGCCAGAAGTGTGTCCCACATCTCCTTGGTTGTCCCTTTTTCTACCACATGTGAGACTATATGATCTCAGACTCCATCCAAGATCAACCACTTCACTTTCGTCATCTCTTTGAGGTACTCCTTTAGTTGATTTGGGTCCTGGGGTATTTCCACCACACTCTTTGCAGAGGTCATGAGGCCATATTCATCTAGAAGGAAGGACATCCTAGCCTTCTAGATGACATAATTGTAGGCGGCCTCCAACCTATCCTGATCTTTGAGCACAGTTGTGGTCATCTTTGAATCTAGTTGAAAATTTCCCTCTTCCTCTACTTGGATGTTGAATATTCTATTCACACTCCTTGTTGGAGTGACAAAATATGCTCACAGCTACTTCCAATCTGCAACTGGAAAAATCAGATCTCTATAATTCAAAACCCCGTGAGAGGAATTCCCTCTGTGTGTTCCTTTCTCTTCCACCTGGCATTGAATCTGCTGCAAAACCCTCTATGCCCAGACAAGAATATTCTCTACGAAAATTTGAGTTTCCGCACTCGTGAATTTTTCGTATTTGTGCATCTATTCAGTTTGAACTAGCACAATCCACGTGTATGTACAAGAAAGTATCGTGAGGTTCCTCGCGGCTGATCTGAGCTTACCCATGAGACCCTCTTAAAACCTTGTACTGCATCTCCCTCTCAGAGAGTGATTTTTCCCTTCGCCTCTGAGCTTCTCATACGTCAAATAAGCTCTGATACCATGTGAAAATTCCTTTGAAACACGACAACTGGAATTAATTCTCCTAATTGATTCACTGTTTATTAAGTTTCTGATTAATATCAAATTAATCACGCTGTAATTTCTTCACCGAACATAAATACCACGGAAGAAAAAAAAATAGGAACTAAGGAATACACAAAAAATTAACACGGTTGATTTTGAACAAAATTCCTCGGTAAAACCCAATGTGGGAAAAACAGTGTAGCAACTGACGATTTATTTTATTGTGGAATAGTGAACATCTGAGTACAATATTTGGAATCTCAACTGGCTATCCAATCAAAAATATTTGACATTAAATATTTGGAGACAATAGAGGAAATTTCAGCCTAAACGTAGCCTCTTAAGGAAAAATAATTAAAATAATAAAATAAGAGTTTTGAATTTTTGAGGGAAAACATGAAAAACGTTATTTTTAATTGTATTTTTGGCTTATCTCCATATAGGTTTGCTCAAAATTCAAGTGTAGAGATTCATTGGATGCATAATTAAATTCCACATCCAACAAGTACCCATTATGCATACTTTTGAGAAGACCCACATTGATAAAAAAAAATGAACATGTTTTTTTAATGTATCTTCAATTTTTATCAATGCAAGCCTTCTCAAAAGTATGCATGATTGTTACTCGTTGGATGCAAAATTTAAATGCATCCAAAGAGTGTCCACACTTGAAATTTGAGTAAACATATAAGGAGATAAGCTAAAAATACAATTGAAAAAAGTGGTTTTTCTTCTTTTCCCTCCAAAGTATTTACATGCACCTCTTTTTAAATTTAAAGGATTTTGATTGGTTTACATATTCAAAAATGGAAATGACATGAAAATTTCATGGGAAATTTTAGGCTAAAATTTCCTCTAATCGGAAGTTTCTCTCCCTCCATTAGCAAACCCCCACCTCTGAAAACTGGCTGTCAAATATTGTGCATGCCGATTTTGCTTCTGACGACCTGCGTGGCTATGATGGGAAAACTCGTGCGATACTTGTGACTATTCTAGCTGCAATATGGAATACTTCAGTCACTTTCTTCTGCCTCCTCCAATACTGGAAATCCTCCTCCTGTTCATTGTCTCTGCCCCACTGACACATTTCTACTCGATCTCTAACTTGATCACTCCCACTGAATCACCTGCACTAGAGAATCAACCTATCTAGATCACTGCGTATATGCAACCAATCACACTTTCAAGCGCTTCTCACCTTCAAGTGTTCTCCAAAAATATTACTCTCCATCTACCCATCAACTTCTTCTTATAATATCCAGTTGAAACATTAACGACCATGATTAAAACTTATTCAATGGTTGTGATTATCTCTAAGTTGATCCATGTGAGTTTCTACACAATTCACACCTTTCTCAATTAATTTCTATTAATTAAACCATTTTCCTAAGTTAGACTTAGGTAAAATTAAATAATGGCTAACTAATTTAATTGAGCCATTCCTTGGTGGATTTTTCAGAAACAATTTATAGGTTTTGGAATATCATGTGTTTTAGCCTCTCCATAAAGTCTTAAGACTAGCATACCATCTGATGCTACAAAAAATAACACTCCCTATAGTGAGGAAGGTGTTCTAGTGTTGTACTGATGCTGTAACACCCTCTCTCTATATCACCCTATCTCACAGTGTTGATGTCTGGCCATTGAAACTACCTGCCACTGCCCACCAACCACTACACAAGTTTTATGTTGCACCTGTGCTACTGCTGACACTGCTACACTGTGACCAAATTTGCATCTGCCCTGCAACCCCCTCTCAATTGTTGTTGCTACAACTAAGAAGGATCTTAAATATTGAACCAACTATGTTTGCTACATATGTCTCCTAAGAATCTGGATGCTACTAGCCACTACCCTGTCCATTGAATAATTTGTGTTGTTTGTTACTCTTCTACTAAGCCACCTACTCTGATTCCAACACTACACTGTGTTCCTCAATACTTGACTGCCACTTGTCTGCAACTATCACTCGGGTAATATGAGTGCATCATTGACACTAATTCATCCTGCTACTGAATAATTTGGGCCCTCTTAGCAAGGTAATGATCCATGAGGAGGACACCTCACTAGACCCTGCACAAATATACAACTTTGGGACTATAACTCTATATCAACCCACCTCTCTCCTAGAGGTGTAATTGCAAACATGGAAAAATCTTCCTCCAGACTGGAGTACAACTTATCTATCTTTGTAGATGTTTTCGTCTGGTCCTACTTCTCCTTCTTGTTCTTATTCCTCATAGGACAATGGGTACTATGATCCAGATTTAAGCAGGAACACAATAAAATACATAAATACACATAAACGTAGAGATGCATCATAAATAAAACTTCATTTCATTAATATCAATCACTGAAATATGCTTACAGACATAATGGAAATAAACTAGCTAGGGCACTGGTAGCTTATCTCTGAGAGAAGAGATGTGGCGGCTACATGCCTCTGAACTGTGTTAAAATGAGGCTCGAAGGCTGATTTATTATTGAGAGACAATAGAAAACCCTAAACATCCAAAAACCTATCCCTAGGAGATGAAATGCCAAACTATGGGCCCCATTGGGATAAATTGGTACATCAATTTCTCAGGATTGTAACTTTGGCATACGATCTCTGTTTGACTCACATGATACCTCACTAGAAATATCTATGCGAGGACTACAACTATTGATTCAAAATTTTGAGTCAATGACTCACCTTCGTCAGATGTGATTTTCCAAAAAATTGTTTTTTAGGGCCTCAAAATGGTTTTGAAAGTTTAGGACCCAAAAAAAATGCCAAAAATAGTAAAATGTGTTACAATTAAGGAAACTGAAAACCGAAAGAAATAATGGTGGAGGTCCAAGTGGAATAGGCAGGTGGCCACCAATATCCACATGGATCATTCCTCCCCCCTTAGGAAGCAATGGTTCCCATTGTGTTGAGTTCCTCCATGGGATGAGGAAATTTCTGCTGAACTTGGTCCCTAGTGAGCCACTTGCCCTGGTGAAGGAGTTGGCCTGCTTTGACAACCCGATATAGTTGGATCCTGTGTTGTTAGTTGTTCTTGATCTGTGTATCCATGATCCGATCAGCTGTGGCTTGTTCCATTCAGTATAGGTTTAACTTTGTTGGTGTGAGATGTTTTGCAATGTTGGATATGTCCAATAATGGTGGAAAGTATGGCTGAAGGTGATCCACATTGAAAACTGTGTGCCGACCAAGGAATGGGGGAATGCTAACTCAAATTTATTGTCTCCCACAACCTTGATAATGGTGTAAGGGCCATATCAGAGTGGTATGAGCTTTCGATGAGCTCCGGTTAGGCGTTCTTTCTGCAAATGTAACCAAAATTTGTCGCCAACCTGGAACTTGTGTGGCACCCAATGTTGATCATGTCGCTGCTTGTACTTGACATTGGATTTCTCCAAGATATCGTTGACCTACTAGCGGACGTGTTGGATGTGTTTAATAAATTTGGTTGTTTTATCATCCTCAGACAATACATGTGAGGAGCTTAGCCTGATGTTCCCTTTCTACAACAATTCTTGGATCTGCCTCATGATTTCATAATTCTCCATAACATAACGTCAATAGATCGACCCATTAGGAAGCGACGCGCTTTGAGTTAGATCAATGGAGTGCTTGACCTTATAGTGCAAAGGAACCCTTATGGGTGAGGAGAAAATGTCCTTGTATTCCTCCACAAATTTGTCCATCTACTGCTGTTGCGCAGGGGGGCCATGTTTGGAGGTTGCGGCTTCAATCTTCTTCTTGCCCTATGGGAAAATTGTAATGAAAACAAATTTCCTGGTTTGGGAAATAATCATAATGCATTGCTTTGCAGTACTAAAAGAGATGGAAGATGGTAGTACTACCTCCGGTATCCTGTACAAATTATTTTCTAAAGTAATAATAACAGAAAGAGGCCTAAACTCATACACAACATATCACTTCCACAAGTATGGTTGGCCTAATAATACATTAGACACATCAAGAGGAGTAACATCACACAATACCTCATCCGTGAAGGGCTTGATGAAGTACAAAAGGCGACACTGCTATATGACAGAGAGATTTATTCCTTGGTAAAGCCACTCGATGGTATATGAGTGTGGGTGTGTTGTGGTCGGTAGGTGGAGATTATTCACAAAATCAACTGAAATAAGGTTCTTTTGGCTATCACAATTGACAAGGAATTGCAGTGGAGAACCCTTCACCCACATCTGAGAATGGAAGATGTTCTCCCCCTCCTCTCAATACTTGGGCTCCTCCCTCTGGAGCTTGGTGGTTAAAACGGTGGCACTGGGTTCCAGATCAATGATCTGCTTCCATTTTTCATTCCCCTTGTCCAGTTCTGACTCAGAATCAGAACATGCATCTAATTCAGATGCCTTCAGATCGAACACCAGTGACTGTTTGGCCTGACACTCACTTGTGTTGTGAGTGTAGTTGTTATGAAATTCACACCACTTCCCTGTGTCCTTTGGCTTTATGGTGTTGTTCTAAGTCACCCCGCTTTTTATTTTCCCCTTGTTCTGTGGTTCGAGAGTGCCTTCCCTTGCTTCAAATTCGCGGGTCCAAAGTCTCTTTTCTTCTTCTTAAATTTTTGCTCGATCTTGGCGACATATTGATATGTCGTGCCAAGAGAGGTAATGTCGAGGAAATCCATTTCCTTCTTAATGTATCTGTGCAAAAAACTACGGTACTTGAGTGCCAAATGGTTTTCTGAATCTTTAATACACAAATTTGTGCGTAGGGTATGGAACAAATTTGTCGGCTAGTGAAAATCTTGATCCCTTTGTTGCCGCAACGCAATCCATTGGATGTATGTGTCCTCATATATCCCCATGAGGTAATATTACTCATTGATGTCGTCTCATAACGAATTCCAAGTGGGTGCGACTGAGAACAGAGAGGGTTTCCTCTCTTCCTTTTTCTCACAGTAGGTTTCCCACCAGTATTTGACATGGGGGGCGAATTTGAGGAGTGCAAAAGCAATCTCTTCTCGGTCAAAGAAATCATGCACCGAGAAATACCCTTCCAACAAATTCAACCATCTATCTATGGCATTTGCATCTATCTAGCCTTCAAATATAGGAATGACAAATTTTGCTTGTACCTTGAAAGGAGTGGTGCCTCCAGAGTGGCTGCTGGATACATAGGCATTGCCGGTGGGCACACATTGAAGGATCTAGGCAAAGTTATCCATCATCGCGTTCCTTTATTTCTTGAGGGCCTCCTAGAGAAATATTTTTATATGATCTTCTGCTCCCTCATCTTTCCTTTCTTCCCCCATGGGTGGACGTTGGGGTTTGCAAGACTAATCTTGCAAAGGTTCAACCAGATCGAGCCCTAACTCCTTATACCTCGACCTCGTCGGGGACATGTAAAGAAGGATTGAGAAAGAGCAGACAACTCTGATACCACTAGTCTAGATTTAAGCAGGAATACAATAAAATATATGAATACACATAAACGTAGAGATGTAGCAGAAATAAAACTTCATTTCATTAATACCAAATAACTAAAATATGCTTATAGACAGAATGGAAATAAACTAGATAGGGCATCGTTAGCTTATCTATGAGAAGAGATGTGGTGTTTACAAGCCTTTGAACTATGTTACAATGAGGCTCGAAGGACTATTTATTATTGAGAAACAATGGAAAACCCTAAACATCCAAAAATCTAACCCTAGGAGATGAAACACCAAACTATGGGCCCCGATGGGGTAAATTTGTACATCAATATCCCAAGGTCGTAACTTTGATATACGATCTTCGTTTGACACTCATGATACCTCGTTAGAAAGATCTATCCAATGACTAAAAATTTTGAAATAAAATATTGAGTTAAAGACTCACATTTTCCATATGTGATTTTCCAAAAAAATGTCATTTAGGGCCTCAAAACGACTCCAGAAGTTCAAGGCCCTATAAACTTCCAAAAATAGTAAATTGTGCTACAATTAAGGAAACTGAAAAACTAAAAGAAACAATGGTGGAGGTCCAAGTGAAATAGGCAGGTGGCCACCAATATCCACCTGGATCATACTATACTGGCCAAACTCGCCACACCTGAAGCATTTGACCTTAGATAGGTCTTTCTTCTTCTTCTTCTCCCCTTGATCCTTTGATGCTAGGGCCACATTATCCTCTTCATTTGCACCCTTCACGCCCTTGTTATTTCTTCTGTTGATGGTACTCTTTAATAAAGCTATCCTCAAATCCTACTATTTTCGGTCTGACCACATCCTATCCCATCTAGGCATTATGTCTCTACCCAATATACTTTTGAAAAACACCTGCCACTCCTTTGAGACATTGTTTAGTGCAAACAAACAAGATTTGTTGGTTGAGGTGCCTCCCTAATGACTGCAAGCTTATCATGGACCTCCTGAATCTAGGTGAGAAAGGAATCTAGGATTTCTTCCTTTTGCATCCTGATGCTCCTCAACTTCTCTTGTAGGAACATCTTCCGCTGCTTGGAAGTACTCTGATATAGCTGAGAGAGATTTTCCCACATCTCCTTGTTCGTCCCTTTGTCTGCCACATGTGGGACTACATGATCTTGAATCCATCTAAGATCAACCGCTTCACTTTCACCATCTTTTTCCTATATTCATTCAACTGATATGGGTCCTAGGGTACTACCACCAAACTCTCTACATAAGTATTCAGGCCATATTCATCTAGAAGGAAGGACATCCTAGCCTTCTAGATGACATAGTTGGAGGCTCCCTCCAACCTATCCCGGTCTCTGAGCCAAGTTGTGGCCATCTTTGGATCTGGTCAAAAATATTCTTCTTCCTCTGCTTGACTATTGAATCTTATATTCACACTCCGTGTTGGAGTGAGAAAATCTGCCCACATCTATTTCCAATCTACAACTTGAAAAGTCAGTTCTCTAAAACATGAAACCCCCTGAGAGAAATTCCCTCTATGTGTGTCTTTCTTTTCCACCTGGTAATGAATCTACTGCATGAATCAGTGTAAAATTGTGCATTTTGTGCGTCTGTACAGGAAAATATCACGAGGTTCCTCACGAATGATCTGAGTTAACCTGTGCGACCCTCCGAAAAATTCGTTTGGCAGCTCCCTTTGAGCCACACATTTTTCCCTTCGCCTCTGAGCTTCCTGTTCATCAAATAAGATCTGATACCATGTGAAAATTCCCTTGAAACACAACAACTAGAAATTATTCTCCTAAATGATTAACCATTTATTAATTTTATGATTATTACCAAATTAATCAAACTAAAATTTCTTCGTCGAACATAAATACTACTGAAGCAAAAAAATAGGAACTTAGAAATGCTAGCACACACACAAAATTAACACAGTTGTTTTTTGGACACTCTCTGTTGGAGTGAAAGAATATGCTCACAACTACTTTCAATCTACAACTGGAAAAATCATATCTCTAAAACTCGAAACCCCCTTAGATAAATTCCCTCTGTGTGTTCCTTTCTCTTCCACCCGACACTGAATCTATTGCAAAACCCTATATGCCTAAACAAGAATCTTCTCTTTGAAAATCTGAGTCGTTACTACTCCTAGCTATGTTGCACTCACGACTTTTCCATACTCGTGCAGTTGCTTAGTATGAACTCACGTGATCCATGCATTTGTATAGGAAAATCTCATGAGGTTCGTCACCACTGATCTAAGCTAACTCGTGTGACCCCTTTAAAAATTTGTACTGCAACTCCCTCTGAGCCACAATTTTTTCCCTTCTCCTTTGTGCTTCTTGTCTGTCAAATAAGCTCTGATACCATGTGAAAATTCCCTAGAAACACAACAACTGGAATTAATTCTCCTAATTGATTAACAATTTATTAATACTAAATTAATCACACTGCAATTTCTTCACCAAACATAAATACTTCAGGTAAAAAAAAAAAAAAAAAAAGCTAGCACACACACAAAATCAACACGGTTGGTTTTGGACAAAAGTCCCCGAAAAAAAACCCAATGTGGGAAAAATTATGCAACAAATGAGGGTTTATTTTATCATGCAATAGTGAACATCCAAGTACAATATTTGGAAGCCTGATTGGGTATCCAATCAGCAAGATCTTTAAAAAATATTTGGAGAGAAGGTTCTCTCCCTCCACCAGTAAACCCCGACCTCTAAAAAATGTTTGAGAACCCCTGCGCATGTTGATTCTTCTTTTGACGATCGATGTGACTGTGCTGGAAAAAATAGCGTGATACTCACAATCGTTATGGGAAAACTTGTGCGGACCTAATTTACGACTTCAGGAAAAGCCGTGTGACCCTTATGTTTGATCCAGGCTAGCTACGCTATGGAATACTTCAGTCACATTCTTTTGCCTCTTCCGGAACTAGAAATACTCATCTGGATCATTGTCTCTACCCCTCTGACACTTTGCTACTCAATATCTAACTTAATCAATCCTGCTGAATCACCTGCACTGGGGAATCAATCATTTTAGATCACTAAGTATCTGCAACTGGTCACACTCTCAAGTGCTCCTCACCTTCAAGTGTTCTCCAAAAAATTTGTTCTCCGTCTATAATTCAAATTCTTCTTATAATCTCCAGTTGAGACTTCAACGACCATGATTAAATCTTAATTAATGGTTGAGATTATCTTTAAGTCAATCTGTGTGAGTTTCTAGATAATTCACACATTTCCCAATTAATTTATATCAATTAACCCCTTTTCCTAAGTTAGACTTAGGAAAAATTAAATGATGGCTAATTAATTTAATTGAACCATTTATAGTTGGAATTTCTAGAAATGATTTCTGGGTTTTGGAGATCTCATGCATTTTAACGTCTCCACAAAGTCTCGAGACTAGAACACCATATGATGCTACAAAACTAATAATATCCCCCTACCGAAACTATTTCTCAATCTTCTTCTCTTATTTTCTCCTATTCATTTAGATCTCTGATTGTTTTCTTGAAGTACAAGGATGACTCCTAGTTGTGGTTGCATATGCTGGATGGAATCTTGCTTCTCCTTTATGTCCTTCTACACTTAGTATTCTTCTTCTTGGATTTAATCCTCATATATCCCTAGTAGTAGAGGTGGATTAAACTTGAGTCCTATCCATTGAATCCCAAGCCTCTAGATGATCCTCTTATACAAAGTATTTCTTGCTAATGTTCCTTGGAGTATATCAAGAGAGTGATACTCCCTTATTTTCATGCTATGAGATAAACCTTTCCATTTTCTTTGGAAGGATTGTGAACTCTCTTGTCCCAATATCCCGAGGGTGTCCTCACAACGTAGGATGACTTCTACTTGCCTTTTATTCCAAATAATCAACACCTCAAGGTCTTGTGCAAGAATGGCATGGGATTGAGAAAGAAATGAAGGAGACGGGTGTTATGGTATGATCCATAAGGGCTCCTTCAAATCCCCTTCCAAGGAACTTTCACTTATTCATATCTAATATCCTCACGTCTTAACGAAGATGCTAATTCCAATAGTTGTGCATCCCCAAAGTAAGGATTGAGGTCCCATATGGGCATATCAGAGAGCACAAGGTTATGCATATAGAATTTAACTAGTTTTGCTTTGTCCTCCATGCTACAATCTAGGTAAAAGTCTATGAATTTTTTGGTCTCTTGCAACAATATGGTGCCTCTTTGAGCTATTTTATTGATTTGGAACTGACAACATTGCTCTTTTAGGAATAATGAATATGGCTTATAAGGATGTTGTTGGAGCAGGGTTCCCTGAGGCACAAGTTCCAACGATATTTTTTGTAAATTTGTATGTGCGCGCTGCACAGATGTATTCAAAGGGATTTTAGCCCCAATTTTGCATATCATTAAGCTTAAATGTAAAATATGGGCCTCAAACCATGGTTTGAGACCATAGTATCTGCGCGCTAAGCGTATTATAAATAGATAGAATTTTTCTAAGCTAAGTAGTATGAACGTAAGTCATAGATAAGTTGATGAGATATTGATAACATTTTGTGTCTATAAGGGTTTTGGGTTGGGTAAAAGGCTCCTGTTGGCTATGTGCGCAGAGACCTAGTCCTGGTTGTGTGCTAACTCCGCTGGCTATGTGCGCGGAAGGGATTGTAAGGGTTTTTGAAGGAAAGCTGATGTATTGACAAATCTGAAGGATTAATGGAAGGAACAGTTTTGGCGAATTCTCAGTGTTATGCATATATTTTTTGTTTATGCTTACTGTGTATTTTGTGATGCGATCGCACTGTCTGTTCACTTATTGATGAATGCGCAGAGATAATTGATATGTTTATGCATGAATATTGACATATGTTAAGAATTACATTGAATAGATCGAGATCTTGTTCTGATTTGTTATCTATACTAAGTAAAGACATGAATTTCTATATTATTCTGTTGATCTATAATTCTGTTATAAACTCATTGCGCACATCTGTGGAAGATAAATTAGGGTTTTTTCGAGGACCACTTCATTAAATTCTCTGTCAGGGTGCAGAAACCTAGTTCCAGCACCCCCCCATACTACTTCAGGTGAGACTTTGGTCTACGCAAGCAGATCATTGCCAAAAGGGCCAGTAGTTGGAGGGTTTTTTCATTTATTCATAAACTCAAAACCTAGATCAAGACCCCTCAAGCCAGAAAATGGTTCCATTGTCGGGACCAAGATCATTATTTTGAGGGAGATTTGATGTTGTGGCATCTGTCGCGCAACGAATTACAAGACTGGCTGGATAGAAAGATCCTTGAATTTGCACCACAAGAGAATAAAAGCACTAAATTGTTTGACAAACAGTGGGGACAAAATATATTTATACAGAAGTGCCGAAGTGCACGGAATTTTCTTTTGTTCCTTTGCGCACGAACTAAAAAAGTGGTTATCACGCTTGGCTGAGTTCCATCACTACATAAAAGACGACGTAGTCACTGAGTGGACTCTTGAATTGATCCAACAAGTAGAGAAATCATATAATAAGATCACTCATGCAGTATATCATTGGATCGATTGCCTTCTGGGCGGATTTGTGACTGAATTGTTGTTGACCAATTTGTGTCATATTTGGAAGTAGAAAGGAGGTTTTCTAAGGGTCCTAGAGGTAAGTTTATGCGCTCATTAAAATTATTGTTTAAAATGTTATTGTGTGAATGGGGTTGTATGTGCGAACATAGTGCTTGAATGCATCAAAGAGGTTCAGCTACGCACAGCGGAAGAATTTCGCCGAGAAGGCTCTAAAGAGGTCCTTGATAGCCCTCTGAAGCCTAGATATGATAGTGAACATGAACCAGAAATTGAAACTAAAGAAGAAATTTCGTCACCTCAGAATCACTTGAATCTGTTTCCCACTCCATCCACTCCACTTCTAAGCTCACATCACAGATCACCTACCTCACCGCACAGTCCATCTCCATCTCCATCTCCACCCCCTCCTGAATTATATATGACCGCATCCATGAAGTTACCTCATTTCAGAGGCATCGACAATGAGGACACTGATCACTTATGGTTTCTAACAGAGGTCGTATGGTAGGCTCATCAAGTAAACAATATTGATATTAGAAAAGCACAGCTGGCTACTGCATTTCAAGATCACGCACTAGACTGGTATATTAGTAGACTGGTACATTAGGTATGCGCAAGAAAACCCTAATTCTACTCTACAAGCAATTAAAGCAGCCCTAAAAGAGTAGTTTAAGAAACCTAAATCATATGCACAGCTGGTGACAGAGATGAAGGATATCCGTCAGGAACCTAATGAATATGTATGGGAGTCTGATCAAAGGTTGAAGTGCACCATCAGAGATGGTGGGTTTGTGATTGATGATACTCAGCATAAATAATGGTTACTTTATATGTTTCTCTCGCATCTGCGCCAACCCTTATGTCAACAAAATATTGCTACACAAGCTGAGGCTATGGAAGTTGTAATGGAACTAGAAGCTACCCCAACACCTATTGCGTTGGGAACTCAGCAGATTCAAAATCAACTGGAAGCAATGCATCTGAAAATTCAAAGTTTGCACCAAGACAAAGGCAAGGAGGTCTGCACAGAGGTCTGGTGTATAACGTGTAAATATTCTGGGCATCATAAAGACTAGTGTCCTATTTTCAACAACTATCTGAATGTTGGAGGTCCTAGTCCATTGAAGAGACCTGTATGGTGTACTATATGTCAGATTGTTGGACTACATGATAGCCTGACTTACAAGAACCATTTTTCAAGTTATGTTTGTCA
Source organism: Pinus albicaulis (assembly GCA_034641835.2). Classification (NCBI taxonomy): domain Eukaryota; kingdom Viridiplantae; phylum Streptophyta; class Pinopsida; order Pinales; family Pinaceae; genus Pinus; species Pinus albicaulis. Next base: position 680,168,484 of record CM076569.1, on the reverse strand, counting down.
TTAGGGCATGATGAGCAACATTTCTGAACCTATGCTATGATGTTGGATAAAGCTTAGATCTATAGAATGCAGGTTGAGCCTACATCACCCGCATCCCCCTCCGGGCGCAGGAGGATTCAAAGGTAGAGGAAGAGGCCGAGGAGGAGGATCAACTAGTAGAGGAAGAGGACACGTTATTTGTTATAATTGTGGTGATGCTGGTTATTATGCATGTGAGTGTTTGAATCCAACAAGACAGTCCTGCAGGTACTGTAAACAATTTTACCATGTTATAGAAGATTGTCATGTCTTGATTGCTAAAATGCAGGAAAAGAAGACTCCAATGCAGAATCTTCAAATGGTTCGCGCTGAGAATCGAGAGGAAGATCCTTGTGTGAATTTAGTTACCAGGAGTGGTGTAGCTACCAATGAAGATAAAGGAAAGAAACCTACCACTGATCTATGGATCTGAAAAGCACCTGAAAACAAAGAAGGCCTTAAACTTCAGCGCGCAAAAGAAACCTTTATTGAAGCAAGGAAATAATTCACAGAAGGAGATACTTCAATAAGTGGTAGAACACTGAAAGGAGCCAAAGGAGAAGAAGATATTAAGCCATCCTTACAAGCATGCATAAAGTTTCCGCGCAAAACGTTGTTGAAAATTTGCAGGCATTGATAGAAAAATGTGCTGAAAAAAAACATCCTTTGGCAGAACAACGAGCAGTCAACAAAATCTATAAGAACAAGAAAAGAACGGGTAGAGAGATGCATCTGACTGCATAGATTGGTGCTTAAGAAATGGACCAATTCATCCTCAATTTGGGATCATATGCTAATGTTATACCTAAACAAACCTGGCAACGCATGGGAGAACCAAAGCTAGAATGGTCCACTATCCAACTGCGCATGGCTAACCAGCAGAAGATCATTCCCTTGAGGAGATTTTCAAAAGTTGTGGCAGATTTTGAAGTCATGTAGATTGTAGATGATATTGATCCCTATCGTGCACTACTAGGATTGGATTGGGCCATTGACGTGGATGGTGTTATCAATCTGAATAAAAGGAGGATGGAATTTGAGAACAATGGAGTGAGGGTCATCATTCCTCTAGATCCTGCAGAAGGTCAAAGGTATATTGAACCAGTACGCGCTGAGGATGAGATTGATCAAATTTATAAGCTAAATTTGTTGGAGGAACACTGCATTAATCCAAAAACAGATGGGAATATTAAATGGGAGAAGGATAGTTCTTGTTTTTCAGACTATGATGAAGAACTGGAGAATTGGCAGAACCGACTACATGAGGTGTCCGCACTGTGATATAATCGTGTGACCCGTGCTCTACATTGGATAACATATGAGGTACGTGATTTCCCACATTATGATGGCTCAACAGATGTAAACATGTTCCTAGGAAAACTGGAAAGGTCTGTGATGGTAGAACAATGGTTCCATGCTATTGATCTTGGCTTTCGCGCTACTCCAGCAAGATGGTGGGAAACACATAAGGATAATATGGGATATTGGGAGGAATGTGCGCAGATTATACGACTACGATTTGAACACCCAGTAATTAAAGAAGAGGACTTATACTCTGGCAAGGAGGATCTGCACAGACATCTGGCCAAATGGAATTAGGTATGGGGTGTAGAACCAAGAACTAAATGGGTCCATATGTTTATTCATATGTTGGGAAAGGTACCAATAGAATGGTACTTGGAAACAGAACTACACAGAGGCACTAGTGAGTGGTCTGCGTTGGTAGGTAGTTTTATTATGACATTTAGCTTTGAAAGTGGATTTAAAAAAATTGGTCAGGCTCTGTGTTGTAGCTCCTAGAGACAGCCTTGAGTTGTATAAATACCAGTGCCTAGGACATCTTAAATTCAAGGAGAAATGACTCAACTGACTGGAGTTGGAAATGTTTGGCTCTCATGCAACTATCACTCAGATGAATGGTTTTAATAAGGGTGGAACTAAGACCCCAAAGTTAAACACAAAAACTAGTAAAACTGCAGAAACTGAGTACAAACTGCAATAATTAAATGCATCAGACAGCTCTAAAACAAAATGTTGTAAAGGGGTCGACTTCTAAAATTAATACACAATTATCAAGTTATATTTGAGTGATGACTATGGCAGAAGATGGAGTAAGATATCAACTATAACCGGGCTTATGCAAGGATAAGAATCCATATATACTGGGCTTATTCAAAGATAAGAATCCATATATATGGGCTCGTTCAAAAACAAGAATACATTGTAGTTAGTATCGGAAGAACGGCGGAAGAGATAGAAAATGAAAAATGTATCAGGCCTGGGCCATATTTAAAGTGCTATGGATGTATAAAACATGAGTATCTACTATGATAAATTCACGTCCAAACATGGGAGCACTCGCATTCCAAAACTTGTAGATACGAGAAGTATGGAGAAATACAAAATAAACACTTATATTAAAAGACACACAGAGAGAGAGAGTTACAAACTGTGAATCATCCCGAGCATAAACCCCAATTCCAGCAAAAATTCTTATTACTGAATCCCTACGGGAACTTCAAACATCCACTATCAAAGTTCATACAAAATACATACAGAATACTCGAGCTAGTGAGTCCTTTGGAAAATCTGGAACCTTTTGTTAGTGTTTTATTCCTGTTTTTATAACCTCTGATTCCTATGCGTGAGAAGATATTTTGGTAAAATATCTTCCCCACGTGCTTGTATGTTGTTTTAGGTCTAAATCAAAAACAAAAATGATGATGAGGTAGAAATTCCTCTCATCATATTACAACACAGGCCTAAAGCCGTTTCTAACTGAAATGTAAACAATTTACTAATCTGAAAGTAAAAACTGCAGGAGTGAACTCAAGATTTCACCTGAAATGACAAAGTGAAAAGAACATAAAGTAAAAGGCCAAGTGGGCCTAGTCATGAATGATCATTGCTGTTTGATGAGGCGAAGCCCCTGCGGCTGCTGGCGAAGGAGATACCGTTAGTAGTGGACGAGCTGGCCTTTTGTGCTGGAGGTTCCTGTAGAATGGCCAATGGTCATGATCCATTGACTTGGACGTGAAATTTACCCTCTTCATATTTTTTCTTTGCTTCCTGGGCGTGGAGGATCGTCAACCTCAGCCTCGAGCAACTGTGATTGGCTATGAGATGGCCCGCATACTTAAAATGCCATGTAAACCTGCACAGACAGCAAACCTGTTAAATAAATCCTGCGATGAGGGGTAAACTACTTCAGAAGGCTCGGGTGAAGGCAAAGGAGTAGTGCGGAGGCAAGGAATGCAGTGGAGGCGTTTCCATGGCGAAAACATGGTTTGAATCCAATCTGGCGTGAAACTGTGCGAAAGGCGGTTTTGCGGAAAACCGAGGTGGTTTTCGCATGGGAGTTGAGCGGTAAGTGGTATCGGGCTAGGGGCGCGCGATACCATGGGGGCGTCACTGAAAAAGCAATATTATATCACGTGCATTCATATTGGGGTAATTTTTTTTAGAAAAACCCAAAACATTATATTGGACATATAACTAGGGGTTAGAGGGTTATTTTTTTATTGTATATGAATATAAATATTTTAGGGTATCTTTTATTGATGTTTTTGGCCAAATGGACTTGTTTTTCGTTGTGGGTATGGACAAATAAAAAGAGCGCCATCGTGATCCTACATTTCCATTCGAGAGCACCATTGGAATTACAGCACGACAACACAGGTATGGCAAAATAGAAAGAGTGAGCACCATTGGAATCCATTCAAGAGGACCATTGGAATTGCAACACGACAACATGGGTATGGAAAAATAGAAAGACCGTCGTCGTGCATTTCCATTAGAGAACACTTCGAGCACCATTGGAATTGCAGCATGACCGACTGAACCCTCATTGCCATTTGAGAAAATTTTAACCACCATTGGAATTGCAGAGCACCATTAGAATTGCAGCACGTCGGACTAAACCCTCATTTCCATTCGAGCACACTTCGAGCACCATTGGAATTGGAGCACGGTCGACTGAACCGTCAATACCATTCGAGCACACTTAGAGCACCATTGGAATTGGAGCACGATCAACTGAACAGTCATTGCCATTCGACCACAGTTCGAGCACCATTGGAATTGTAGCAAGCCCTCTGAACATTTCTGTCCAAACCGCATTTCTGTCCAAACAGTAGGGCTGGCCCTCCAATATACATGATAAACGAACAGTTCAATACTATTTTCCTGTAACCTCAATGGATTTATCACTTTAGAAGAAGAATAGGTTATCACTTCATTTTAAAATCCCAGAACTACTGGTTCTATAGCAAGCTCATCAGCACAGTCAGGACTTTACGACAGGGGGTTCTTGTGCGCTTGAACGCGGCAGGGGGTTCTTGTGCGCTTAAACGTGGCTTGAACTTGCCTAGTACTAAGCAACCACACAACGGGCAGCACCATTGGAGTCTTAAAAATCAATTGCCTCTTCAAACAAACCAATGGCTTTTTCCAAGGCTTCCATGTAAGTCGCTTTTGTCTCAGTATCACTGGAAACTACAAATGTTTCTTTGTGTCCAATGGATTCATGAAAATTATGTTGTGTAGTTTCCAGGGTTTTGCTTTGCAGCTGGGATCTCAATTCATCTAAGGCATTTTCCATTTCTAATTTCTCTTGTCCCAAGTCATGAACCATCTATCTCAATTGCTCTTGTTTTGGTCGACTTGTGCGCAGATCTGAGCATGTGAGCCTGCCTGGTACTGAGCGGACAACACCATTGGAGGTTAGTGACGGTGAACCTGCAACACTAGAGGTTAGTCATGATGAACCTATGGAGAATAATGTGATATATTCTTACTATTTTTGTGCCTAGATGCTAGGGTTTATTTTAACAAAAAACGTTGTGTTTGAAACTAAGTTAACTAAGGTATATGTTAACTGATTTATCTGTGAAAATTGAACATATTGGCAGTCAAAGAAATATTTGGAAGGGTGAAAGCATTGTAATTTTCTAATTTAGGCTATATGAGATTAACCTTGGATGCTTTGGGGCTTTAATCTTTTTTTTGTCATTAATTCTTCTCATCTGTGATATATTACTTGCTCTCTGCATTTATGTTAGAATTTCCATCTTAGTTGCAACTGATTTTTTTGTGCTTGTCATTTTACCTAGAACTGACCTTATGTCCCAGCATTGTTATTCTACTTAGAGTTGTTTCTATGTTTGCAAAACTGTAGATATTTACTGGGGACTGCTGTTTGGTGGAATTATTGTTTAAGTTCTCTAGGGTACTTGAATTGACTAAGGGAGGAGATCTCCATCTCTGGAGTCCCTCATAGTTAAAGGGCAGAGTCCTCTCACTACCTTAGGCTAGTTTCATTTTTGAACGCTCAAAATTAGCCACTTTGGAAATGACCAGGAGGAAAATCCATTTGTCAAAAAATATCCACTTAAATAAAGGTTACTTGAATATCCTCTTTGTCGATTATTCTAATGTTTTGCATTCAAATTCTTTATTGCACTATGGCACTATCAAGATAAAATTATCTTAATCTTTTTGCATGAATACAATTATCTTATTTCATCTTATCTATTTCATCCATGACCTTACCTTGTAAGGTGATTCAACTAATTTGAATTTCCATTTGACCTTATTTCAGTTGATGGAATTATTGTTTAAGTTCTCTAGGGTACTTGAATTGACTAAGGAAGGAGATCTCCATCTTTGGAGTCCCTCATAGTTAAAGGTCGGAGTCCTCTGGCTGCCTTGGGCTAGTTTCCTTGTTGAATGCTCAAAATTAGCCACTCTGGAAATAACTAAAATCTATTTGTCAACTATATCCACTTAAATAAAGGTTACTTGAATATCCTCTTTGTCAATTATGCCAATGTTTAGCATTCAAATTCTTTATTGCGCTATGGAACTGTCAAGATAAAATTATCTTAATCTTTTCGCATGAATACAATTATCTTATTTCATCTTATCTATTTCATCCATGACAGTACCTTGTAAGGCGTAGTAACTGTTGCTACGGGCATGATTCTTCTTGGTTTTTTTGAAGTTCTTGCTCAATCATTTTTTGTAAATATGAGTATTATTGAAGGATAAATGCAACAGTTATTTTGGAGAGAAATGGTTGTGCAATATTTGTTTGAGAAATGTTTATCTCCTTTTTTCATTTTCGTGCTATCTCAAAAATTACATTCAATTAGAACTTTCACCTTCAATTATATTTAGAGCTCTTGTGAGAATGTTGGTTAAATATTTGAAGAGTTATTGCTTCTCACTAGGTAAATCATTTTATATACATTGTTGGAATTTTTGTCTACAACATCCTTATAGTATTTCTGGTTTACCTATAAGTCGTATAAAGTTCAATTACAATGGCTATAACAAAACAGGAAAATATATGCAATTGTATTTTCGGAGCAATCTCTCTAAGTTTATTCATTAACCATTGTGCGTGTAGCAAGCCTTCATTCTTTGAACATTGCAGTATAGCCTTTGGGGCATCCATCCATTTTTATGGATTCTTTAAATATTTGTTATAGTGCTGATGACTCTTAGTTCCCTTCAATCCTAGGCATAATGAGTATAATTGGGGGGCCTTAATTCTTCGTTCTCTTCTTAACCTTAAGGTATATGAGGTATCATATTTTACATTTGGAGAGATAAAGAATTTGTTTGAGTCAATCAATATATAGATGGGCAAGGCAAGCCTACCTCAAAGAAACTTCTTAAATCACTTCAAGATTCCTCTCTAAAAGGAAGAATTTAAATTTTAAAAGTTGAAACTGATTTATCTGTGAAAATTGAACATATTGGCAGTCAAAGCAATCTTTGGAAGGGTGAAAGCATTGCAATTTTCTAATTTAGGCCATATAAGATTAACCTTGGATGCTTTGGGGCTTTAATCTTTTTTGGTTATTAATTCTTCTCATCTGTGATATATTTCTTGCTCTCTGCATTTATGTTAGAATTGCCATCTTATATGGAACTGATTTTTTTTGCGCTTGTCATTTTACCTAGAACTAACCTTATGTCCCAACATTGTTATTCTACTTAGAGTTGTTTCTATGTTTGAAAAACTGCAGAGATTTACTGGGGACTGTTGTTTGGTAACATTGATACATGGATGACTAGTGTTTCCTTGTATAAGTTCTGGTATTACTACCGTTGTCCCTATATATTATGCTATCGATGTCCTTAGAAATTATGTTATGCCCTCTTTAAGGACGGTGCAACTGATAGTTTTCTTCGTTACTTTGTTCTATCTACATATGCCTTTTTAAGGAAATTGCAGTGGTTAGTTTTCTCATGCACATGTATATAGAAGAATAGAGAAGACCATACCAAATTAATGGTTGTAGCTATACTTGATTGTCTTACATAGACATCAAGAGAAACTAAAGACTATGCAATTTGTGTAGCCTCAAATTGCATTTTCATAATATATTGCCATTCAAATATGTGTTGTCCCACCATAATATTATTGGTTAATTGCTACGTGTTATTTCATCATGAAGTTTTGCTACAAACTAACGGTATGTAAACTCAATCTGTTGTCATTATGTATTCATGATGGGGCATGATATCAAGTGTGATCGTTTATCTCAATCATTGACAAGACTTATTTCTTTAACTGGTTGTGCATGATGTTATATGTGATTGTAAAACTAAGCATAGTATACTGTGACAAAATGTGCTATCTTTAATTATTCATGTTGGGGCAAGGTGTCATGTGTAATTCTCCATTCCAACAAAGGCAATGATGTAACACTGAGAATAGTATATTGTTACAAAATGTGCCATCATTAATTATTCATGTTGGGGCGAGGTATCATGTGTAATTCTTCATTCCAACACAAGGTATGATGTAACATGTGGAGCCTTTGATTCATTACTGGGCAGAATGCATTGTTAGAATAGCATGTTGCTATGTGTTATGTTACTTACGTTAGTTTTCCCACCATGCATTTAGTAGCTATTATATGTGTTTTAGTAATGTGCATTAAGGTTCTATGAGTACCAAAATTGGTTAAAAAACGATTGTTGTATCTGATGCACCTCTGTTCCTAGCATTTTGTTAATTTCTCTTGATCTATTCTCGTTAATTTTATTTGCACGACTATTGAATCTTCTTTTCTATATATATATGGCAGTTGACAAAGTATATAGGTTTCGTGTTCAATAGAGTGCTCCCATGTATAGTGATTAATGATGTGTTGTGCACGTTAACTCACCACATGGCATGAAATTGCTTTAATTCTAGTTTCCTTTCAAGTCGTCCTATCTATAATTTTAACTCATTCTGTAGCAAATGGAGAACATCATTCTCTAACCATAAAATCTGCAAGGTTAAATATCTCAAGTTAAAATCAAGTTGCAATGACATTATGCATATAGTTCGTAAGAAATATGATATATATGTGACATTACGCATATATTTCATAAGAAATGTGATCCTTTGAATGGGAAAGATGGATGGTTAATGATGTTTTCATTGTTGGTGTTTAACATTTCCATAAGAAATGTGATCCCATGAATGGAAAAGATCGCTGGTTAAGGATGCTTGCATTGCTGGTGTATAACATTTTCATCAGAAGTCAAATTGTTAATGTATTAAATGTAAATTCTGTGGCATATTCTCTTCCAATGAGGGAAGTTGGTTGATATTTTAGTCATATCCAATATATGGATGCCAGAAACCAATTTTTGTACAAATAAACGAACTCCATCACTGTCACAACCGAGTATACCAAAATCAGATTGCCACAAGCAAATAGAGTCACCACTCACAACAGATTGAGTAGTTAGAGCCTGAGGATAATGAGGTCAAGAAGGACAATTCTACGATTAAGATGTATAAGAGGGACCACCATATTGATATAATTGTTGATACGTACACTTGATGACTAGAAGGAAATTCATAACCCGGGTTTTAGATTACACGGAATCTACACTCACCGAGGTTTTAACCTGGAATATTTTTTCTGGTTGTAGCACAGAGTTGAGTCAAGATGTGGTTGTAGCACTTTTTTCATCATCCCATGAATGTTGTGAGGCCATTGGTAACATTGAATGGCATCAGTGGTCATGCAAGCAGTCCTTGTCACATCTTGAAGGATGTCTTCCACATAACCTTTGTCTTGATACAGATTTGATGATAGCTAGACTTGAGGTTGATCTTACTGAAATATTTGTCTCCCTAAAGTTGAGTTAATAGGTTGTCAATGTGTGATAATGGATATTAGTTCTTTATTATAAATTAGTGCCCAATTTATACATCTCCATGTTGCTTGTTATGGTTGAATGGTCAACTGGATTAGGCATGATCCTCCGAAGGTGGTGTTAGCCACCTATAAAATTTTGACATAGCAAACAGGTGGCTAAAAATGTTTCTGAGCCTTCAAGAGAGACATTTTCTTTGAAAATCTATCATCCTTGAAGCCTCCATGTTTCTTTTGTCCTCTGAAGAAATCCTCACTGCTGTGTCCATTGAAAAGCCCTGTTGTTTATGAAAGAAACTATTTTCCAAGGCCTCTGAAACTGCCCATTTTAACTCATTTTCCTTCATTTTCATAAAGCCTCCTTTTCCTCTTTAGAACCTCCATATCTCTCTACAAGGCCTCCAAAATCCTTTTTAAGCCTCTAAAAATCCCTTTGACAAGTTTAAAACACCATTTTCCCCTTTGACGAAAGCCAATAAATTCCTTAGAAATCCCTGATTTTGGCCTTAAAACACACTTTTTTCACTAAGGCGTTAAGCCCATTTCGGCCTTAGCCCTAGCCCCTTTTCCGCACAGGACCGGAGCCATAACCGAGCGCCAATCGCAATTGGAGATTTCAGTTACCGTTTTCCTTTTTCATGTTTCTCCTGATGCCGATCTCCGATTGATTACCCACTGTTGAATCCACAAGAACCAGCGGTCTGGATTCAAGCGCGCCCCTCTCATAAGCTTTCATTGCTAATCACAATCAGAACTTTCTTACCTTTATTTTCCTTTGTTCTTCCAAAATTTCCGATGCAATGAGCCTTTGCTCCATCGACCTCCACTACAATCTCCACCGTCGATCTTTCCAGATCCGACGGCCCGCGCTAAATCGCATCGCACAAATCTAGTGCCCATTCACTTCCCCTCCTCCGATTTGCAATCCCCGATCAAATCGCAGCCATTGATCCATTCTACAGATCCAACGACCAGGATCTTTTCCACCCTCCCATTCATACCCCACACAGGCATTTCCACTTTTGATCATAGCCATCCATTGTAAATATCTAACGTCTCACAACTAACCCAATAAACACGATGGACCGATACACCCCTGCCACTTCATCAGATCCTGACCGTCCGTGTCCAAGATCTAACAATCGGGATTTGATCCACCCTTGACCCCATCGACCTGTTTCGCCCGTGCGCCTTCCCCATCGTGCTGTCATTTCCATCGTCAGATCTCCCCGCCTGTAATCCAACGGCTAATATGCATTTTGCGTAGTTTTTGCGTCCGAGAATTAATGTTTCAAATTTACGCAATATGGGCGGTTTTGTTCTGCCACGTGGCGTGTGATGTATGGTATCGCATTTTTTTGGAAAATTTTCAAAACCACTTCAGAGCTGCACGATAACCACCCCAATTTTCTACTTACCGCCCTCCACAGTGAAATCTCATAAGTGATCGCAGTCGTTGAATGGTCTGATCGAACGGCCCTAATCCCATCACGTCCCCCTTCGTTGGATATTCACCTATGCCCTCAATTAACCTCTTCATTCAAATCTCCGTTGTCGGTTATCCAAATCGAACGGTCCAGATTTAACCTCACCTCTACCCATTCTCCATCCACCTATACTCCCAAATACATACATCAAGCGATCCTCACCATCGATTTCTCCAATCTAACGGTCCATGTTTGATCTCACCCTCATTCTTTCACCATTCATCTAACCTTCTAAACAAATTCATCGAAGGATCTCAGCCGTCGATCATTTCAATCCAACGGCCACGACATAATCTCGCTTCCATTCATTATTCATCTGTCCAACCATCTGAACGACTCCATCGCACAATCTCAACTGTAGATCACCGTCTACTATTCTAATCTGACAGTCTGTATTCGTCCTCGCACCAAACTTTAATCAACTCAGTTTTTCACTCCCTGACATGATTTTCGCCCATTTTTCATTGCAACCACCATTTTTCATCGCTTCTCTCCATCCTCCATGAGCCTTCAAAGCAATCCTCCTCCACTCCCATTGATTTTCTTAAGATTTTTATTGGGTTTTTGCAGGGTTACAAATGATGAAAACCATTCTTTCTACACAGTGACTGTCATGGTGATATAGGGCACAGGATGCCATTTTTTCAGAACCGAAGATTGCAAGAAAGACACCTGAGAAGGTTTTAAACGTGTATTTCATTAAAAGATCAGTGTTAAACCCTATTTTGAAACCTTTAGCGCCATTAAAACGTGCATATTCATAGATGGATCAGAAAGGAAGCGGCAAAGAGTATCAGTGACATATTAAAGGGATTAAAAGCACATTATTGAAGATTAATGCTATAATCCAGTGTTTAAAGGATGAAGATACAGATTGAATACCCTTAAAATGATCCGAAAAGGCCTAATAAAGCCTAAAAACACATGAAACAAGCCATATCAACGTTTTCACATTAGCAGAACATTCTTTCCCAAGAAAGGACAAGTTCCCATAGTGTTTTTTATTCTCCATCAAGTTCCTAAGAAGATCACCACTCAGACAGAAGTCCTAAGATTTCCGGAGCATTAGTTGCAAAGTATGGAAGGCCTGAAGTCATTTATTTGCCTTACTTGTCCGAGAGTACAAAAGGAGTACAAACAGCTAGAAAGTACCTCAGAAACATACCTCTGGAGTTATTATCAGCCTGTCGAAGACCACTAATTCATCCAAATGGTAATAAAAGTCAATGCAGGGATATTAAGACAGAATGGGTAGCAAAACACTTCTCCCTCTGTTTTAATGAGCCATTTAAAGTCCTATCTACCTCTACTGCCACACTTTCAGCTATAAGAACTCATGAAAAATACATTGTAAAGGTTGTTGGTTGGTTAACCGTGGATTGTAAGCTGTTTCATTAAGATAGAGTTCTGTGTGTATTAGTTGTAAAATACGCTGAAAGATGATTTCTAGTTGATATCAAGTTGTTGGACAATGATGTATGTGACTGGTGTTTCTCTTCTAATATGACAAGCATGTTCATTGGATCCTGATCTAAATCAGTGGTGATGTGTTCTATCTTTGTCAATTTTTTCCCTCTGTTATTCATCATGTTTCATTTCTCTGATAAGAATCAGTAATCTAGCTTAGGATATACTGCTGCAAAGTACCCTAATGCTTCCTGCTCTTCTTATCTTTGATGTTTTCTACTAATTGTGTAATCTAAGAACAAATTCAAGATAATTTAACTAGTATAGTAGTTCGTTTTATCCATGCTTGCTGATGTATGAATTTAGAGTCTGTTTTTAGATGTTCTTATCTGGTTTTAACTGAAAGAATTGGGAAACTGGGAGATTTAGAGTTAATTCTGTCTCACTAGTGTCCTTTTCCAACAGTTTGCCTTTCTAAGATCCCTTAAGTTGAATGTCGAAAGAAAAGAAGGTTAAAAGTCTTTCTCTGATCTTAGGCTTCACTTTGTGTCCATCTTGAATGTTTTCTATTGTCTGAAGAGTTAGCCTCATTAGGAGTTTGATCATAGATGGTTAAGGCATGCCCTGTCCCTAGATTTGCTCGTAAGTGGTCACCTTGGAAGGTTTCCTTGTCGTTCCCCTTCATTTTCTTATTGTTTCATCCCATACTATCATCTTTAGAGATCCTTTGATTTAGATGACTAGCCCATTTGAAAGCATTGGATATTGAATTGCAAGTAAACCCTTTTATGACCCCATTGCCCAATGGACTTGAGTTTTCTTTGAATTATCTCCCCATTGCCAAAATCCTTCTTTGCTCACTTCTTTGTCTTACATTGAACCCTTCTTTCATGTTTCCCAACCAAACAAAAAAAAAAACAACAACCCTTGTGCCCTATAACTAGCCTAATACCTTAAATTGAACTCCAAAGATAGAGATTTCTTTATCTTCATAGAGAGATCCCTCTTTGGATCCAGGAGGGCTAGATCCTAAGATCCCAAAGTGGTTTGATGTTGTCTTATAATTTGGTATTGCCAAATCTGCCAAATCATAGGAACCACAACATAATGTGACTCCACTAGGGAACTTTGAGTAAAACATTCCTTAAAACATTTCTAAGAACTCAAAGAAGACCAATAGCCTTGGTTTGGTAGTTAATCACTATGGTGGACAGTAAACCTCCTTGAAACATTCTAAACCTTCCACCTAGCGACTCCACAGTTCCTAAATGACTAAAAGATTCCACTGGTGATCAGTAGGCCTGCTGATTATCATTGTTTTCACAAGACTCCACTAGGAGACCAGTTGCATTACAACATCATCCATACCAAAAGAAACACATGGGATTAAGCTTCTTTGTTCGAAGATAGTTTTCCTCGTAAAGACTGTCATATCTGGCTTACTTTCTTTGTTGAGTCTCGAGGGCCTAACATACTGGCTTCAAGAACAATCCACACTAGAGCTTATCCTAATCCAAATCCACCTGAAATAATTGATAATCCAGAGAGTATTCTTAGGAAGTCTCTCACATCTAAAGAATCAACTATTTCCAGACACATTAATAGAGCTAATTCAGCACCTAAAAACTTTGCAGCTCTATTAGACACTCAAATTGACTTAGATTTACCAAGTGATCTACCAAGAACACAATCATTCAGTGCTATAGATCAGACTGACTTAGAGCCTCCAAGTTCACCACCACATGGTGATCAACACATTAGGGACAGAGAAACCCCTCCATCAACACCTCCTAATATTCATTTCATTCAAAAATTTGGCCTCTCTCACCCTAAATCAGCTTGACAGTTTGTTGTTGGCCCTAGCATTTCTGTCATCCATATACCTGCTGCTCAAGCTAATCTTTTACCTCCACAAAATACTATCATGGCAGCATGGTATGCTCCCTTGGTGTTACCACAGCCTTTGGCTCCACTACCCAATGATTATTAGTCAAAAATCCCTCATTTCACTAGAAAGGAATCCTCCACAGCTCAACATCATGTAGATAGGATGGGAGATGCCTTTGACTATATGGAAATTAAAGATGAAACTTTCAAAATGAGAATCTTTGCTCAGAGTTTAGGAGGAGAGGTAAAGAAGTGGTTTAAAGGCTTACCTCCCAATAACATCCATGACCTTCCCTCTTTACATCAAACCTTTATAAACAAATGGGAAGTAAAAAGCAACCCTCTCCAAATCTTGGCAGAATACAAGAATCTCAAGAGAAATCAGGGAGAGAGTGTCCATGACTACTCCACTAGATTTAACAGTGTATACAACGCCCTTCCACTGCACATGAAACCTCCCCAAGGAATGGCCCTAGTGAAATACCCTGAAGGTTTTGATGCTGATGTGGCCTACCAGCTTAGGGAGAGAGATTATGACACATTAGAAGACATGCAGAAAGGAGCAGTAAGTGTAGAAGCAAACCTGATTGAAAAAAGAGCTAGAATGAAGGCTGAGAAAAAGGTAACCTATAGGGATGACAACATAGCTTCTTCATCTGATCCCAAATATGATAGTCTAGCCAAAAACATGGAGAGGATGGAAAGAATGATGGAGAAAATGGTGATCCAAGTCAACAATCAAAATAGAAACCAAAATCAAAACCAGAACCAAAATTTTAGAAGAAACAACCCCCCAAATAGACAAAGGGACTCTGATCAACAAGTCATACCTCCATTCCAATAGAACTTCCTTGACGAGGACGAGGGAATAATAGAATAATTAGAGGGAACTACCATAAACATTGTGGAAGTGATAACTAGGATCACACCTTTTCTACAGAGGATAATCAGACCTCATACTCACATTGGGATAAGGAAGGGTTAGAATATGAAGATTATTGGTTGGGATTCGAAAATTCCATCATGCAGGCCTGAGAACAATATGATCTCAGAAGTAAGAAGAACATAGACACTCCCAAAACAAAAGCCTCTGAAATCACCATCAAGAAAATACCTGAGAAGACTCATAAAGTGACTGTCGAAAGCAACAAATCAGTAGCTGAGAGTTCTGGCAAGAACAAGGATAAAGACATCCAAAACATTGATAAAACAAGTCAAGAAAATAGCAGCACTATTGTTGCAGCTACTGCTCCTGAAAAAACAGTTTCAAACAGTGTACATAGTGAGAATCAGCAAGTTGATTCTACCAATAAAATGGTGACCAAAAAAACAAAATTGAACCTTTCAAAGAGTCAGTCTCCTTTCAATTTGGAAAGTGAGATAGCCAAAATCAAAATTTCAGTTCCTCTCACTGAGTTGGCCACCCAAGATGTGTATAAAGGTCAAATTTTGAAAGATTTAAACTTAGGAGAAAACAATGACACTGTCAATTTAAATGATGATCAACCTGCTCTCTTGTTTGGCCCAAAAATTGAAGGGAAATTTCAGGAAGGGGTAGTACTTCCTTTTTATATCAGCCTCAATATTCATGAAAAAATCTTGCATAATGCTATGCATGACTCAGGGGCTTCACACAACCTAATGCCAAAAGTGATTATGGAGAAGTTAGGCCTAGATATAACCAGATCTTATAAGGATTTATATTCATTTGACTCTAGCAGAGTGAGTGCCTTGGCCTAATCAAAGATATCTGTGTGAATCTGACCCAAATCCCAGCCAAGTGCATGGTAATGGATGTTGTAGTGGCAGATGTACCTCCTAAGTATGGCATGTTGTTGTCAAGGTCATGGGGTGTCAAGCTGCAAGGTACGATGTAGATGGACATGACATATGCCACAATCCCTGTCTTTAGCCAGCTTAGAAGACTATATAGAGAGGCACACATGAAATTTATGGTTAGCAGCCTTGAAAAACCAGAAAATTCCCCTCTTTACTCTGTCCATACATATCTGGATTCTTTTATCCTTTACAGTGATGAATTCATAGAAGAGCCATAGCTAGAAGACATAAATTCGAACAACAAAGTAGAGACCATAGATTTTAACATAATGGCAGCTCTAGATGTAGAGGAAAATGAGAGAGAAACTTTTGAACAGTCTACTAAATCAAAAGACCAGAGTGAAAAAAAACAAGATTGCAAACAACAAATTACTCATCACTCTGAACTCCATCAAAATCCTAAAGAACAAAACATAACGCAGCCTGGTGCAGACCTCAGAATATTGCATAAGGGTGAACATAGCATTAGGGATGAAAATGATAACAGATCTGCAAATAATCCCTTGTGGAGAATGACAATTGATGGGTCTTGTACCAGAAATAATGCAGGAGCTGGTGTATGGTTGCATAACACTGAAAGCAACTATGCTGAGAGCCATGCCTTCAAACTAGACTTTAAGTGCATAAACAACATTACAGAGTACGAAGCTCTTCTCTTAGGATTGCATTTATTGAAAAAACTAGGAGCTAAGAGAATAGTTGTTCAAGGAGATTTAGAATTAGCCATAAAAAAAATCAACGGAGAGTACACTGCAAAGCATCCTAGATTAAGGGCATATAGGAATGATGCTATGGATTTTCTGAAAAACATTTGTAGAATATGAGCTTGTATTTGTCTCTAGGAGTCAAAACATTATTGCAAATGGATTGGCCTGCGCTGCTAGTTCATATCAGAAATCACCTAGTGACAAACAAATCATTATTCAAACAAAATATAGACCTGCAGTGCCAGATAATGAGAAATATTTGCAGGTCTTTGAGGGTGACAAACATATAGAGGATTTCTTGCTCTGCAGGAATGAGTTTGAATTACCTAATTCAAACTCTAAATCCGACGAAAATTGTTCAGATAAAGAGCCCCCTGATGAAGAAAAACCATCCCCCACTGCAGAAATAAACATGTTAACCAAATAATTCGAAAAACAAACTGAAGAATACATGAAAACATATAAGGAAGACATTGAGGTGCTACAGTCCAAAGATAAGAACATACCAAGAGGATTAGCACCCCTATAGGACCTTTTTTATTTTAATGATGTGGCAAAGAAACCCACTATAGAACACACTGAATCAGATGTTGAAGAATGCAATATAGGCAGCAAAGATAAGCCTAAGATGATTAAATTGGCCAAAACTTTGCCAACGCACATCAAAAATAAATACATTGATTTATTTAAAGAGTTTGTTGATGTTTTTGCTTGGAGCTATGAGGACTTAAAAGCCTATGACACAAAGATTATCCAGCATAAGATCCCATTGAAAGAAAACCAAAAACCCTTTAGGCAAAAACTGCGCAAAATTAACCTAGTACAACTGTCTCTAGTGGAAAATGAAATCAAGAAAATGTATGAGGCAGGAATCATAGTGCCTGTGAGGTTTTCTTATTGGGTTTCTAACCTAGTGGCCATAAGGAAAAAGACAGGATAAATCAGACTATGCATTGATTTTAGAAACCTTGACAGAGCCTCCCTAAAGGACAACTACCCTTTACACAAAATGGAACACATCCCACAAAAGGTAGTTGGTTCAAAGAGGATTTCCCTGTTAGATGGTTTCTCAGGGTATAACCAGGTCTTAGTACTCCCAGAGGATCAACTAAAAACAACCTTCACCACTCCTTGGGGCACTTTCATGTATGTGAAAATGCCCTTTGGAATAATGAATGCTGGTGCAACCTTCCAAAGAGCTATGGACATCACATTTTCAGAGGAAATAGGGCACTTCATCATAATTTATCTTGATGACATAACATTTTATTCCAAAACTTATGAGGAGCACCTTAAACATCTAAGGAAAATCTTTGAGAAGTGCAGAAGGTTTGGGCTATCCTTAAATCCCAAAAAGACTATATTTGGCCTCCAAGAAGGTAAGCTTCTAGGCCATATTATATCAGAAAAGGGGATTAAAATAGATCCAAAAAGAGTTGAGTGAATACTGCAGATTAGCCACCCAAGAAACATAAAATAATTGCAGTCATTTATTGGGAAAATTAACTTCTTGAGGAGGTTTATTCCCAACTTAGCAGAACTCCTGAGAAATATGACAAACATAATTAAGAAAGAAGTAGGAGGTCAATGGACTCTAGAGGCCAAAAAATCCTTCAAATTAGTTAAACATGCACTCACCCGGGCACCAGTCCTAATCAGCCCTGATTTTTCTAAAGACTTCCTCATATTCTCTTTTGCGTCAGAGCATACCGTGGTTGTTGTCTTGTTGTAGAAAAACCCAGAAGGCCAAGAGCAGCCAATTGCTTTCTTTAGCAAAGCATTGAGAGAAGCACCCTTGAAATATAATATAATGGAAAAACAAGCTTATGCTTTGGTAAAAGCCTTAAAAGACTTCAGGGTGTATATTCTGCATTCTCACATCATTGCCTATGTGCCTAATATAGTGGTGAAAGATATTTTGTCACAAGATCCGAATGGAAAAAGAGGTAAATGGATTGCAGTGATACTAGAGTATGATTTGGAGATCAAACCCACAAAACTCATCAAGGGTCAAGGCTTGGCACAATTAATGGCTAAATCTAACTTACAAGCCCTTGACATAAACATGGTTGATACCTTGGATGAACATGATGGATTACCTGTTCCAACTGTGGAAGAGCAGTTCCAAAACTCACCTTGGTATGCTGACATCTTGTATGTACTTAAAAATCTTAATGCCCCTCCTAATTTATCAAAGACAAAGGCAAGGTTTTTGAAGTTAAAAGCTAGAAATTATTGCATTTTAAATGAATGTTTATACTGGAAAAATGCAAATGGTTTGTTGCTTAAATGTTTTCTTGAAGTGGATGCAGAGAGGATCAAACATGAGTTTCATGAAGGAGAGTGTGGAGGTCATCTCTACTAGAAAACCATAGCCAAAAAAATCCTTAGAGTTGGCTTTTACTGGCCCACACTTTTCCAAGATGTACATAAAATGATAGTTGCCTGCCATAAGTGCCAAATCTTTGAGGGAAAAAGAAAACTCCTTCCTTTACCACTACAACCAATCATTGTTGAAGCTCCCTTTCAACAGTGGGGCCTAGATTTCATAGGAAAAATCCATCCTGCTTCATCTGCCCAACACAAATGGATTCTTACAGCCACAGACTATTTCAAAAAATGGATAGAGGCCATACCTTCTAGGAATGCCACAGATTCTGTCATCATAAAATTCCTTGAAGACCATATCCTATCTAGATTTGGCTGCCCTAGGAAGATTATTACTGATAATGCTGCTGCTTTTGGTTCTAAAAAGATGATTGATTTTTGTCACAGGTATCAGATTGCACTTGGTCATTCTATTGCTTATTACCCTCAGGGTAATGGGCTAGTAGAATCATCAAATAAAAGTTTGGTGACCATCATCAAGAAGTTTCTCGAAGAGAATAAAAAATCATGGCATAACAATTTGATGCATGCTTTATGGGCAGACAAATTGACTACAAAGAAATTCATTGGAATGTCCCCATATCAGTTAGTCTATGGAGCAGATGTAGTGTTCCCTACCAGCCTAGGAGTACTAGTGATAAAATTGGTCCAAGAAATACAGTCAGAAGAAGACAACATGGTAAGGAGGATAATTCAAACAATACATCTCCAACAGACAAGGGAAGAGGTCTACAACAGAGCTCAAAAAGTTCAAGAAAGCATCAAAAAGTTAATTGATAAGAGAACAAAAGCTTATGACTTCAAAATAGCAGACAAGGTGCTAAAGTGGGACTCTAGAAGAGAATATAAGGGTAAGCATGGAAAATTTGACAGTTTGTGGCAAGGTCCTTATGTTATTCAATCCACCATTGGTCCAAATGCATTTTTCTGCAAGAATTAGATGGTACAGATCTGTTTGGGGGTCCTGTCAATGGCAGGATGATCAAACATTACTACTGCTAAAATTCAGAGTTTAAAGTTTTCACTTCCATTGTAAATACCATTTCTTTATTCAGTTTTAAAGAAAAAGGAAAAATACAAAAAAAGGAGAAAAGGAAAGGTTCAGACAAGCTCAAAACTTGAACCTATGAAGATCCAAAAGAATGGCTCAAATCAACCCAAAACCTAAGCCAAAGAAAGTGAAAGGCTGGTTCTAACATGCCCAAAACTTGAACCAGCAAAGAAAGAAGAAGAATCAACTCTAACAAACTCAAAACCAGAGCTGAAATGAAGAAGAAAGTGACTGTAACAAGCTCAAAACCTGAGTCACAAGTGAAAGAAGGATGTTCTAAAGTTTCACAATTGTAAGCCTTCACAATTTTGGTTTTGGTTTCCTGCAAATTTCAGTTCATGTGCAGCTGTCTTTATGCCATGGATCCACAGCAAACCAGACAGTCTAATCCTATTTTGATTGTTTTTAAATTTATGTTTTAGAATGTAGAGAAAGAAATCTTCTGGACAATTTAATCCTAGCAGACATTAGTGTAGGTAGAGAAGCTATGAGGCCAACTGTCTAATCTGGTCTCATGGAGGAATAAGGGTAGAATTATATTAGTTTTTCTGCTTTTAATAAAAAAAGATGATGAAGAAGGTTTGCAAATCTAAATGCACCTTGAAGAAAAAATGTTAGGATAGTAGGATGGGTAGATAGATTTTTTGGGAGAATATTACTGCTGATATGATGTTTTCATGATTTATAGTAGCTGATCAAAGAAGAAAAATATGGCCAAGGATCAGGCATCTGGCCTACTTCCAAAAGATTATTTCTGAAGTTCTTGACACCTTCAAGAAGATGCCATCCCCATGTGGAGCCACTGTTAGCCACCTATAAAATTTTGACATAGCAAACAGGTGGCTAAAAATGTTTCTGAGCCTTCAAGAGAGACATTTTCTTTGAAAATATATCATCCTTGAAGCCTCCATGTGTCATTTGTCCTCTAAAGAAATCCTCACTGCTGTGTCCATTGAAAAGCCCTGCTGTTTATTAAAGAAACTGTTTTCCAAGGCCTCTGAAACTGCCCATTTTAACTCATTTCCCTTCATTTTCATAAAGCCTCATTTTCCTCTTTAGAACTTCCATATCCCTCTACAAGGCCTCCAAATCCTTTTTAAGCCTCTAAAAATCCCTTTGACAGGTTTAAAACACCCTTTTCCCCTTTATCGAAAGCCAAGAAATTCCTTATAAATCCCTGATTTTGGCCTAAAAACACCATTTTTTCACTAAGGCATTAAGCCCCTTTCGGCCTTAGCCCTAGCCCCTTTTCCGCACAGGACCGGAGCCATAACCAAGCGCCAATCGCAATCGGAGATTTCGGTTACTATTTTCATTTTTCATGTTTCTCCTGATGTCGATCTCCGATTGATTATCCACCGTTGAATCCACAAGAAACAACGGTCTGGATTCAAGCGCGCCCCTCTCATAAGCTTTCATCGCTAATTGCAATCGAAACTTTCTTACCTTTATTTTCCTTTGTTCTTCCAAAATTTTAGATGTGATGATCTTTTTCTCCATTGACCTCTGCTGCAATCTCCACCGTCGATCTTTCCAAATCCGACAGCCCGCACTAAATCGTATCGCACAAATCCAGTGCCTGTTCACTTCCCCTCCTCCGATTTTCGATCCCCGATCAAATCGCAGCCGTTGATCCGTTCTACAGATCCAACGGCCAGGATCTTTTCCGCCCTCCCATTCATACCCCACACAGGCATTTCCACTTTTGATCGTATTCATTCATTGTAAAGATCTAACAGCTCATAACTAACCCGATAAACCCGATGGACTGATATGCCCCTGCCGCTTCATCAAATCCTGACCGTCCATGTCCAAGATCTAACAGTTGAGATTTAATCCACCCTTGACCCCATCGACCTATTTCGCCTGTGCGCCTTTCCCCATCACGTTGTCATTTCCACCGTTAGATCTCCCCGCCCGTAATCCAATGGCTGATATGCATTTCGCGTAATTTTTGCGTCCGAGAATTAATGTTTCAAATTTACGCGATACGGGCGGTTTTGTTTTGCCACGTGGCGTGCGATGTATGGTATCGCGTTTTTTTGGAAAATTTTCAAAACCACTTCAGAGCTGTGCGATAACCACCTCGGTTTTTCGCTTACCACCCTCCACAGTGAAATCTCATAAGTGATCACAGCCGTTGAATGGTCTGATCAGACGGCCCTAATCCCATCACGTCCCCCTTCGTTGGATATTCACCTACGCCCTCAATTAACCTCTTAAGTCAAATCTCCACCATCGATTATCCAAATCGAACGGTCCGGATTTAACCTCACCTCCGCCCATTCTCCATCCACCTATACTCCCAAATACATACATCAAGCGATCCTCACCATCGATTTCTCCAATCTAACGGTCCATGTTTGATCTCGCCCTCATTCTTTCACCATTCATCTAACCTTCTAAACAAATTCGTCGGAGGATCTCAGCCGTCGATCATTTCAATCCAACGGCCACGACATAATCTCGCTTCCATTCATTATTCATCTGTCCAACCGTCTGAACGACTCCATTGCACGATCTCAACCGTAGATCACCGTCTACTATTCTAATCTGACGATTTGTATTCATCCTCGCACCAAACTTTCATCAGCTCAGTTTTTTACTCCCTGACATGATTTTCGTCCATTTTTCATTGCAACCATCGTTTTTCATCGCTTCTCTCCATCCTCCACGAGCCTTCAAAGAAATCCTCCTCCACTCCCATTGATTTTCTTAACATGTTTATTGAGTTTTTGCAGGGTTACAAATGGTGAAAACCATTCTTTCTACACAGTCACTGTCATGGTGATACAGGGCGCAAGATGCCATTTTTTCATAACCGAAGATTGCATGGAAGACACCTAAGAAGGTTTTAAAAATGTATTTCATTAAAAGATCAGTGTTAAACCCTGTTTCAAAACCTCCAGCACCATTAAAACCTGCATATTCACAGACAGATCAGAAAGGAAGCGACAAAGAGTATCAGTGACAGATTAAAGGGATTAAAAGGACATTATTGAATATTAATGCTATAATCCAGTGTTTAAAGGACGAAGATACAGATTGAAGACCCTTAAAATGATCTGAAAAGGCCTAATAAAGCCTAAAAACGCATGAAACAAGCCATATCAACATTTTCACATCAGCAAAACGTTCTTTCCCAAGAAAGGACAAGTTCCCATAGTGTTTTTTATTCTCCATCAAGTTCCTAAGAAGTTCACGACCCTGACAGAAGTCCTAAGATTGCTAGAGCATTAGTTACAAAGTATGGAAGGCCTGAAGTCATTAATCTGCCTTACTTGTCCGAGAGTACAAAAGGAGTACAAACAGCCAGAAAGTACCTCAGAAACATACCTCTGGAGTTATTATCAGCCTGTCAAAGACCACTAATTCATCCAAAGGGTACTGAAAGTCAATACAGGGATATTAAGACAGAATGGGTAGCAAAACACTTCTCCCTCTATTTTAATGAGCCATTTAAAGTCCTATCTACCTCTACTGCCACACTTTCAACTATAAGAACTCATGAAAAATACATTGTAAAGGTTGCTGGTTGGTTAACCGTGGATTGTAAGCTGTTTCATTGAGATAGAGTTCTGTGTGTATTAGTTGTAAAATAGGCTGGGAGATGATTTCTAGTTGATATCAAGCTATTGGAAAATGATGTATGTGACTGGTGTTGCTCTTCTAATATGACAAGCATGTTCATTGGATCTTGATCTAAATCAGTGGTGATGTGTTCTATCTTTGTCAATGTTTTCCCTCTGTTATTCATCATATTTCATTTCTCTGATAAGAATCAGTAATCTAGCTTAGGATATACTGCTGCAAAGTACCCTAATGCTTCCTGCTCTTCTTATCTTTGATGTTTTCTACTAATTGTGTAATCTAAGAACAAATTCAAGATAATTTAACCAGTATAGTAGTTCATTTTATCCATGCTTGCTGATGTATGAATTTAGAGTTTGTTTTTAGATGTTCTTGTCTGGTTTTAATTGAAAGAATTGGGAAACTGGGAGATTTAGAGTTAGTTCTATCTCACTAGGGTCCTTTTCCAATGGTTTGCCTTTCTAAGATCCCTTAAGTTGAATGTCAAAAGCAGATAAGGTTAAAAGTCTTTCTCTGATCTTAGGCTTCACTTTGTGTCCATCTTGAATGTTTTCTATTGTCTGAAGAGTTAGCCTCATTAGGAGTTTGATCATAGATGGTTAAGGCATGCCCTGTCCCTATATTTGCTCCTAAGTGGTCACCTGGGAAGGTTTCCTTGTCATTCCCCTTCATTTCCTTATTGTTTCATCCCATACTATCATCTTTAGAGATCCTCTGATTTAGATGACTAGCCCATTTGAAAGCCTTGGATATTGAATTGCAAGTAAACTCTTTTATGACCCCATTACCCAATGGACTTGAGTTTTCTTTGAATTATCTCCCCATTGCCAAAATCCTTCTTTGCTCACTTCTTTGTCTTACATTGAACCCTTATTTCATGTTTCCCAACCAAACAAACAAAAAACAAAAACAAAAACCCTTGTGCCCTATAACTAGCCTAATACCTTAAATTGAACTCCAAAGATAGATATGTCTTTGCCTTCATAGAGAGATCCCTCTCTGGATCTAGGAGGGCTAGATCCTGAGATCCCAAAGTGCTTTGATGTTGTCTTATCATTTGGTATTGCCAATGCGATAAAATAATAAGGAACCTGGCAATTGGAAGAAGTTCTTCTGTAGTGTTTCCATAGAAACTAAAATCATGGTCTTGGCTGAGGTACAACTCGGCTGATCAATGGGATGATGGTTTAGATGCATTGTTGATAAATTAAATCCCAGATTGTTATGTGTTTTCATGCTCCAACTTACCCTGGACCTCATATGAAGGATGGGTAACTGGTCAATGGACTGGTCACATTTATACAGATTCAGAGTCAAATTCCAAAGGAGAACACACTTGGCTTCTACATCTGCTAATTTCTTCTTCAATTCCAGCAACGGCCCCATATATTCTAACAGTTTTGAAATGCATGAAAAACTAACAAAGAGCATAATTAGCAGCACCTATGCTTGCTGGTTCAGTTTGTTGGTTCATAGTTTGGATCTACTTGTCAAATTGGTTCACAGACTCTTATCCCTTGAACTTTCCTCTAAACGAGTAGGAATATGAAATATTATTTAGAATGGTCTAGATTGTCTCCAAGATCAGGTTGGGTAGCTTAAGATCATGTCGGCCTAGAGAGGCATTTGTAGTGCCAGCGAAGGCTATATATTAGAGGACTTCAACCTCCTTTATGATAGAATGGAACAACACATCTCAGATATATATTTTCATTCAAGAAAGAAGTGCGAGGGTCTTAGAAGATTTGCTTGACATCATATGATTGATAGTGAATGACGAATACATAGATCTTAATTATATATGATAATGTCTCTTATGGTTAAAAAGTGACAGTTCACTACAGTAGGCAGGTTGGAGCAGATGTGATAGTGGTAGTAACAAAAGTAGTGGTTGTGAGGGTCTTATACTTTCAGTCAAGAAAAGAAGTGTGAGGGTCTTAGAATATTTGCTTGATATCATATGATTGACAGTGAATGACGAATACATAGATCTTAATTATATATGATAATGTCTCTTATGGTTAAAAAGTGACAGGTTCACTACGATAGGCGAGGTTGGGCAGAATGTATGATGATGAACATTAACAAAGCAGGTAGTTTGTAGACATTGATTTTAATGCATGATGGTAGCTATAAACAATGAAACCGTCAGTAGTGGCAGGTTTCGGCCCCAGAGTGGAAAAATTTAGTGGGATAGGTGATAGTGAAGATGAACAACAATGGGCATCGATAGAGAAATAGTGGCGAGAATTGGCGAAGTGGATGTAATATACAATTTGACCCAAATACATTCCAGGTTTTGGCTAAAAATTTCAACCAATCTACTAGAAATATTATCTATCTTACAAATGGGAAATTTTTCTTAGAGATATTTGAAGATGTATAGCTAAAATGTCGAAATTACCCATTTCTCGAAAGAATATTATTGATAAGGAATTAAAATAGACATTTCTACTAGTAAATCGATTATAAATTGGAAAAATGTACTACTGCCTATTTACCATGGTGATTTCTCCATAGAAGGATGGCTTTTGTCTTTTGTAATTGAGAATTTATTCTCCCAAAACTAGAGACAAAGATATAGGTCAATTTCAAGAAAAACTGGAAAGAGATTCGAAGAAGGGATCTATAGAAATGACAGGTAGGATGGAATTGAATGACCTTAGCAGGTCATTTTATTGTCATGGAAATATGGTGATTGTTATAATATAACAATATGACTTATTATTGTTGCACCACAAACATAAATAAGGGCAACACCTTTGTGCCTTTTCATTTGTAGGTTGTTTGGCATATTTTAAATTTTAATAGTATTTTGCTATGACAAACATAGTTTTATTTACAGTTCCAAATGATGAACAGAATTCCTTTAAACAGTGAGAAATGGAATTCTAACAAGCATGGAGTTACATTTAAGGCCTAAGCATTACCGGCCCAAAATCAAAATCAGGAGCACTTCAAATAACTGATCTGAGAGGTGGCATGCAGTTTCCACAAAGGCTTAAGGTATTTCTCTTTGTGTGTTATAAAACATAAAAGAGAATTACTCTGTGGCTTCAATTTGCAGTCATGAATACTTCAGTTTCACAAGTATGGTATGAAATGCTTTCCATTAGTCACTATGGAATGTATGCAGTTGTAAGTTGTGTTTTGACACGAATTCAGGCAAGTAACATTGAATCTGAAAACCACAAATCGACTTAAACGATAAAGATATAAAGTTTGTAGTATGATACAGAGTTTGGAATATCTAGGTTCGTTTTTCGTATGTCATGACATGGTATCTGAGCTCTCTCTGTCCAAGTCAGATTACACTTTAAAAAAGGGACAAGTGGACTTCAGGGAAAATTTTAGGGGCGATTTTTTTATATAAAACCCATTTTCTATAGTTTTATAAAATTAGCCCTATAATTATTTTTGAAATAATTAATTATTAAATATTATCCCACCAAAATAAATGCCCATAAAACTGAAAAAATGGAATTCGCTCTCGATTTTCTTTGCTTGGAGCAGATTTCAATGGAATTCGCTCCCGATTTTCTTTGCTTGGAGCAGATTTCAATGGCATTCAGCTGGATTTACTGGGTCAGAGGGAGGTTTTGGAGTGATTTGCCCCATTTTTTCACTGGTTGGGGCTTGGAAGTTGGAGGTGTAACAAAAATTTCACCAAATTTACTGGGTCGAGGAGGTGGTTGGGGCTTGGAAGTTATGTGCTAACCTACCAGATCGATGGAGGTGGAGATCGATGGAGATATGGACGCATTTTCCATTCACAGATGATAGGCTCACCTACATGCATTGATGAAGGCAACTCCCACCCTCTCCTGTGCTACTCCTCTCCCTCTCCTTGGACTTCCGACCCATGTTATCCATAATGAAAAGCACGCAAGCGCTGGACATGTTGCCATACTCATCCAACACACTGTGAGTGCACTCTAATTTTCTCAGACCCAACTGGAGTTTGGCCTCGATTTGATCCAAAATTGCAGGTCCCCCTAGATGCGCAATCTAGAAAAAGTCGTCCCAATCTGAGACGTCAAATTGATCAAAAGCTTCTTTGAGGATCTTCTCAATATTCTTCGAAATTATCTGCATTATAAGTGTCAAATTTGGGTGAAATCACTTAACCCTAAATATAGTTTAAGAAGGGATGGATGTAAAATACTATTTACTTCCTAGGTTTTTAAGTGTTTCTAATGTTAAATCAGTGCATTACTTGAGAAGGTGAAATGTAAGACCCACTTCTTTGAGGTGCCCATCTATGGCTCCTTCACTGTTTTATAGAATTGAACTTTAATGATTACTTTGAATTGTCATTGCAGGAAGGATTTAGCAGAGCATAGATTTAACCATTTGGTACTTTAGGTGGAATGGATCCATATAGACACCAACCTTCTACTACCCACAATGCTCCTTTTTGGACCAGCAACTAGGGTGCCCCTGTTTGGAATAATAACTCCTCTCTTACAGTTGGTGAAAGAGGTGATTGTTTTATTTATTAGAACATTTTTTTTATGGTATCATGATTAAATTACATGACTATAACATTGATAGATTAAGTGAATAATTTCATTTCAAAATTTGAGCTTCAAATGTTACACTGGGTCTGATTCTCAGAGCGGGGCTTACTTCTATGCTATAGGTCCTATTTTGTTGGAGGATTATCACCTGGTAGAAAAGCTTGCCCAGTTTGACAGAGAAAGAATCCCTGAGGGAGTTGTCCATGCTAGAGGAGAAGTAGCCAAGGGATTTTTTGAAGTCACACATGCTATTTCACACCTCACATGTGTTGAGTTTTTGAGGGCACCTGGAGTTCAGACCCCTGTGATAGTTCACTTCTCTACTGTTATACATGAACGCGGGAGCCCAGAGACTTTAAGGGATCCCAAAGGCTTTGCAGTGAAGTTTTACACGAGAGAAGGGAACTTTGACCTTTTTGGCAACAACATCCCAGTGTTTTTTTTTTGTGATGGTATAAAGGTTTGTTTATTGGGTTGTTGACCACACTTTGTCCAACGACCCCATGTGATACACCCCCATTTTTTCAAATGGGATTCGTCATGTTCGACGTAGTTGCGCCATTCAGATTCCATCATGCAGATTTCATCGACAGTTGACATTGTTATAAATGATGTAAACCCATTCTGCATTGTTATGATGTAAATGATCTAGGTAAGACCGTCTGTGTATGTAATAGCCTAGGTAAGCCTAGTATGTTGTTGGTGACTTCCATTCTAGGAGGTTTTTTGTCTCACTGATTCACGAAAGTGATCGGCAAAGTTTTTCCCTCCAGCCTCACCCCAAAGATAGGGTGGAATTTGTCATCAGCATGCTAAGTGAGTCCTAGTGTTTTTTATCGAGTCCTTGTAAAAGTAGTTTCAACTACTTGGTCTGCTAGATCATGTTTTGAGTCGCAGAATTGGGTATTTATTTGAGGGTTTATACGAATGAGTATTCCCCTTCATGTATGTAAATGTATTATCTCATGTAACAGAGGGTTGGAAAAATAATTATAATCCCCTCTTGGTCAATTAATTAAATTTTCTGGTCAATTAATTAATAAAATCTTAAACCATAAATTTAATTAATTTAGGGTCTAAATTGGATTAAATCTTTAAAGGCAAAATTTGTGGGTCCTTGGAAAATGATTTTGAAAGCCCCGAGACCAAGGGAATATTGCGAATTTTTAAGAAATATTGGACCCTTGGGCCTTGATGGTTAAGTGAAGTCAAAATTTTGGGAGTAATTAACTCAAAAATAATACTTTTGAGTTAATTAAAATTAATTAAATAATAAATTCGTTTTTTCCCTAAAATTTTAAATTCAACACTCCGGATTAAAAGATAATTAAATCTTTTGGACGGTTGAGATTATTTTGATGATGATCATCCAAACTAGCCGTTAGAGATTTTGTCCTATAAATTTAGAAGTCTTTGTCATTTTTGAGTCATCCGATCTTAGGATCGTGCACTTGCTCTTAGAAGCTCTTGTAAACTTTTGAAGAATAAAGCATAAAGACTTTGGGGTTACAAATCTGGATGTTTCTTCTCAGATCTATGCGGTGAATTGTCTCTAATCTCTGCTACTTTGTTTCTTGTATTTTATGGTTGATGGCCTTCATGAATTAATCTGCATACAGGTATCTTGTGCAGTTTTCTGGGTTTATAAAATAACATTCTGATTTTTCTGCAAAAGTGTCATGTTGTTTTCTTAAATCTCTATCGATCTAAGATTCAGATCTAAGTGTGCAGGGAAATTATTCTTAAGATTGAGCGTCTGGGAAAGTCTTCGGTTGGACTAGTCGACTCTCAATAAACATAAATCTGATAAGCTCTTTATTTGTTAAATTTCCAGGTCTATCTTACGATATTTGTGATTTTGGAGGGTTTCAAAGGCTTGTGCCTCTCATTTAAAAATTTTAATTTCTAAACTGTGCTAAAATAGATTCAAATCTGACCATGAGGGTTTTAAATCTGTAAATTAGTTGTAAATTTGTAAATTTTTCAAAATATGTAAGGGTTTAATCGTTTCTTGGTATGTGTATCTTTCAGATCTGGCTAGTTTCTTGCAGGTTAGGGTTCAAATCGGAATTTTTTTTTAGATCTAAGGCAGATCTAGCCTCCAAAGGCCAGATCTGGCCTCAAATCCCCATTGTGGGCAAATCTGGGCGTTATTGATTCAAAGAATTTTGAAAATCTGAGTTTTGAAAAGAAATTTAAATTGTTGGACGTGTATTGGGTTTATTCGCTATCTTTATTTGCTGCCTCGCTACCCATATCAATGCTCTCTTCCATTCGATCTGCCCTTATCCTTCTCTGCATGTGCTCTCCCTCCATTTTTCCTCTGCATCCATCTCTCATTAACTTTGCAGCTGCTATCGATTTTCCCAATCTCAAACGCATCCCCTAACCCTCATTCAGCGCTGCCACCAATTTGCTGTCAATACTCCCCTCACTTCATCATCTGCATCAATCGATTTCCTTAACCCTGTTCGTTGCCCTTTTCTTCTGCATTTACGTGCTCTTTGTGCCATCAAATTTCACCTACAAATCGATATCTGCTTTCACCGCCCATCCCTTATCAGTTCGATTTCACTATCCCTGCTCCTTAGCATCGATTTCCTTTCTCTGCAAACCGTCCAGCATTCATTCAACTACCCTTTCATTCTGCCGTATGTTCCTCATCCTCTCTTTGCCGTCCATCGACTTGCACTCATTCGACTTCCACGTTCTCCTGTCGTCGCGTCCAAGCTCGACCTGCACAAAGAAACGACAAATGCAAAGCAAATTAACGCACATATGAAATGGAGCCCTCACATATCTGCGTTTTGATTTTTCTTTTGGGTATTGGTTTCGATTTTTATTTATTAGATTTTAGATTTAAAATTCGATTTTAAACAGACTAATTTTTAGAATGTATTTTAGTTTAGAGGTAGGTTTTAAATTCATATGTTTTAATTGATAGTTTTAATTTTTAGTTTCA
The DNA here is from genome assembly GCA_034641835.2 of Pinus albicaulis. Lineage (NCBI taxonomy): Eukaryota > Viridiplantae > Streptophyta > Pinopsida > Pinales > Pinaceae > Pinus > Pinus albicaulis. Next base: position 680,137,457 of record CM076569.1, on the reverse strand, counting down.
TTCTTAGTTTAATTTTTAGATTTAATTTAATTCTATTTCTAGTTTAGTTTAGATTTTGACTTAATTTGGCTTTAGATTTAAATTTAGCTTTTGAATCTTTAACTTTTGTTTGAGAGCTTTCTTAAATTTTATTTAGTTTTGTTTTAGGATTTATTTTATTTTATTTTTAGTTTGAATTTTTGTATATATATTTTGTTTAAAAAATAATAATAATAAAAATTCAAAATTTCAAAATTCTAAAAAAAATTCAAGCCTAAAAAAAAAAAAAAAAAAAAAAAAAAAAAAAAAAAATTTGGATTTTCTATAGTCAAATACACTAATTTTTTTTTTTACCTAAAGTTTGACCGTGGATCATTTAACTTTTTGAACTGGGTTATATTGAAATATCTTAATTTCGAAAAATTTTCAAGCATCTGGCATTCTCATATTATTGTGAGTTCATGTTATTCATGGTTGTGACATTTTTCAATTGAATATCATTGTGATCAATCGTGTTTTAACAAGCAGCAGTTAATCGTCAATTACTTGTTTATAATTGCATAGCGAGATCTTGTTTGACTCCATAAGGCACTGGTCTTAAATGTGAAATCTAATTTAGATCTGTGGAATCTCGTTCATTCTATCAAGTATTTTATGTTTTAGCTGTGTCTCCTGGATTTGTCATCCTCATTTATAATAGGGTCTACCTCCCTTAGCTTGCAAGGAGACAGCTTAAATAAAGAGATTGGGGATAAGAGTGACAGCCCCCAATCTGAGCCGTTGTCGTGGTGCCTTGACAATCTGTGCGACAACAGGGACCATACACTGAAATCCATTCCTCTCATTTTGAAGTATATGTAAAACTGAAACATATGCTTTTCACAACTTATTGACTATTAATTTTTTAAACTTGTGTTTCTGGCTATGCAGTTCCCAGATGTCATTCATGCTTTGAAGCCCAATCTAAAAACCCATATTCAGGAGGCATGGAGTATCATGGATTTCTTTTCCCATGTACCAGAGAGCTGTCATATGTTCACATTTATGTTTGATGACTAGGGAATCCCATATGAATTTAGACATATTGAAGGTTTTGGAGTTCACACTTTCAAGGTCAGGCAAAATCTCTCAATATGTTCTCTATACAGTTTTAGACGCATCTGCACCAATATTTAGTTGTTAATGCTAGCAATTCTCTCATGAATGGGATACATGGATTTCTTAAGTCTGTGGTAAATATGTTAGTGTGTTAAATATTTGTTATTAGTTGTTCTAGTGCAAGCCTTCCAATTACACTTTGGAATCCTTTCTATCATTGAAATTCATGATACTCATGAAGCCAGATTACTACAAGCAAACTTGTAAGTAGATAGGAATTTTGGATCAATGTTGGCATTGCAAGCCACACCTAATAAGTAGCATTCAATACTGAACTTTCTTTGAGCTCTAAGCTGCACGAGCTCAAATCAATTTCATAAGTTAAACAGAGTCCTACTACTATTTTTTTTTTTTCATTTCTCAACACATTGAGCTTGCCTGCTGCATAAAATGGTAATCAGCCAGTCTTTGAGCTCTAAGTTGCACAAGCTCAAATCAATTTCATAAGTTAAAAAGAGTCCTACTAATATTTTTTTTTTCATTTCTCAACACACTGAGCTTGCCTGCTACATAAAATGGTAATCAGCCAACCTTTGAGCTCTAAGCTACACGGCTCAAATCAATTTCATAAGTTGAACAGAGTCCTACTACTATTTTTTTTTCATTTCTCAACACAATAAGCTTGCATGCTGCATAAAATGGTAATCAGCCAATCTCAAGGTCACATTCAAAACACGCTAGCATAGCACAGTATTTTCAATTACATGTTTCAGGTTTTGTGCCATATGATAGTTTGATTTATTATGTATATGTTTAAAATATGATAGTAATCCTAGTACATATTTATCATATATGAAAATGGACTAGTGATATGCTCAGGAGATGGTCAGATTGGATGCGATGGGGATTTACCCAAGTTTTGAAACCATCTCTGAAAATTTCATAAAATTTTCCTCTGGTTTCATTTCATACCCACCCTTTGAATATTTCTTTTAAACCCATGGATTTGGGTACTTCAAGTATCCTTATTTGTTGTCAAATGAACCATGCTTGAAAAATTTGTCATTACTGTTTAGATGACCTGATTTTTTTTTATCTTCTTTGCAGTTTATTAATAGAGAAGGTAAAGAAACCTACTGCAAGTTTCATTGGAAGCCTACTTGTGGACTTAAGTTTTTGCTTGATGAGGAGGCTGTAATTGTTGGAGGTACCAATCACAGTCATGCTACCAAAGATTTATATGATGCCATAGCTTCTGGTAACTATCATGAATGGAAGCTATGCATTCAAACTATGGATCCTGTAGATGAAGATAGGTTTGACTTTGATCCTCTTGACGATACTAAAATATGGCCAAAGAATCTATTTCCTTTGCAGGTAAAGTACATATAAAATACTTAATACTGAAACTATCAGTCATATAATCTGTAATATAAATTCTTCTTTCTCCACAATTTTCAAGTTCTGGTAGTAATTCAACTTTATATGCTCTTCAGTTTCAAGCTTTTTGCATTGAACCATGGTTGAAAATTGGATCCTTTTATTGTGCAGCCTGTTGGGAGGATGGTTTTGAATAGAAACATTGATAACTTTTTCAATGAGAATGAACAATTGGCATTTTTCCCTGGAGTTATTGTGCCTGGTATCTACTACACCGATGATAAAATGTTCCAGACTCAAGTTTTCTCATACTCTGACATGCAAAGACATAGGCTTGGGCCGAATTAATTGTTGCTTCCTGTGAACACACCGAAGTGTTCCCATCATAACAATGATCACGATGGTTTTATGAATTTCATGCACAGAGATGAGGAGGTATGTTACATGCCATTACTTCCCTGCTAGTATCACCGATCTTCTCTCTTTTGTATTTCTCACATGTGGTTTGGTTTGGTATAACACCTTAGTGCAACTTAAATATCAATTAACTTTTTGTACCCTAATCTAAAGATAAAATTTTCCATCTAGATTCTAAAATCCCCCATATAGAGGATGATTTAAGGCAACTACTGGTACTAAATCCTTATATAAGCAACTACTAGTACACATTTTATGGAGTGCTAAGTTTCAATGGAAATCTCATTTTGTCTATTGCTTTTCTTTTTTTTCCTTTTCAAATGGGCAACTGAGCATGGTTTTATACATAATGGTTGTTGAGAGATTGCATTTGTCTAATGAGTTCCATTTTATGATCATACCACTGGTTGCAGGTGAATTATTTTCCTTCGCGTTTTGACCCAGTTCGACATTTAGAGACGCTCTCTATTCCGAGAAATATTGTCAGTGGTACCAGGTCAAAAGTATGTCAACTAACTCAGGAACAATGCCCCATTCTAAAATTCTTGACTCAATCAAGTAATCTCTAAAATATAAGGTCGTGCCTTCCTTAGTTAGGCTCTGGTCTTATCTGATCTAGGTAGAAATTTAGTAAGGGCCAAGGCTCTGGTCTTATCAAAGCTAGGTAGAAAGTTACATCTTACTTTTTTATACAAACTCTTGTACAGTATTGTTGAGATAGGTAGGAAGTTATACCTTATTTTTTGTACATACTCATGTACAGTGTAGCCCAGATACTGTCTTGCTCTTACATGAGCTAGCTAGGAAGTTACGCCTGACCTTCACAATCGCCTTTAGCTCTAAGTTGAGATGTACAGTGTAGCCCTGATGAACTCTAGGTCTTTACATGAACTAGCTAGGACTTTATACCTGACCTTGACAACCGCCTTTATCTCTAGCTTGGAAATCTTGGGGTACAAGCTAATTGCCCAATTTTTTTTGCCATGTTTTGAAACTTGCGCCCTTGTTATTAGACTTCGATGTTACTAGCACTTGATCAAACTCAAAACCCTGATGATTGTAGCATCAAGCAGTATTAATACGCTTGAGACACACAACTCCCCATTAGGTAATCAATCCTTGACATCATTGCTCTATTGGGATTGGTTTCCAGGAGGACTTTAATAACCTCCAAGTCCTCTGGCTGCTACATTCATCAGGGTTTTATTAGTTGCTACTTTAACATACAGTAATGTCTTTGATAATTTTTCAGTCCTTGCCAGCACTGGTGCTAGTGTTTAGCAAAAGCTACAATAAGGTCTTCTAATCGCAAAAAATACACACTCCATACATAAATTTTCTATATAAAACAGAGGAATGTTTTTGCTATGATTCTCAATCCTTGCGAGCACTATTTTGAAATCACCCAACATTTTTCTTTAATGTTGCAGAGACTTATTATGAAGGAAAATAACTTTAATCAGCCTGGTGAACGCTTCTGTTCATGGCCTCCTGACAGGTAGCGATAACCATTCTTAGCCTATTTTCTAATACTTTTCATAAGGATTTCTATGTATGGAATTGTGTCAATATCAAAATTGAAATTTATCCAGCTGAATATAATGTTCTTATCCATCCAGCTAAATCTAATGTTCTTTGCTCTTTTGGGGAAAACAAAATATCCTTCTCTGTATGGAATTTTGTCAATATCGAAATTGAAATTCATCCAGTTGATTATAATGGTTTCTCTGTTCTGGAGCAGACAAGACAAATTCATCAGGCGCTTCGTCGATGTGCTATGTGACGTGAAGGTAACTGATGAAATTAGGAGTGTCTAGATATCTTATTGGTCTCAGGTATGCAGCATGTATTATTTACAGCTTAAGAAAGTTAATTCATTGGTAATTTTGTACAATCTAGTATGTTCACAGAACTGACAATACCGATTCTAGTTCTGTAGTGTGACCAGGACCTCGGCCAGAGACTGGTGAAACATCTTAACATGAAATCATCGATGTAAGAGATAAGTAATTGAGTGGTGATGGAGCTGAGATTTGAAGTATCTCTCAGGTTTTTTTGCTGATATGTGAATTTGAATAAAAAACATCAAAACACAATATTGCAGCAATGTCTCTCAACAAGGAGATTATATCTTGATCAATCCTTACTATGATATGTAGGAATTTAGGTGTAGGCCGAGTGAATTTTTTCGTGAAGTTACTAATTCTTCACATTCTTGGCTTGGAGGATCGTTGTTGGCTATTGTGGCTATAATAAATGGGCTAATGATGCCATGTATGGCAGTCTTCTCTTGGAGAGCTTTAATGTTGAAAGACATGAAATCCATATGTGGTGGTGAAATATATGCCTTCAGTACCATGGATCTTATTATCAAAGAATATTTAGGTGTTAGTTCCTATTTAACTACATACATTGTCCTGTGGAATATGCTCCTTAAAACTTTGTGAGCTCTCTGTATTTGCCAACACTGTGTGCTTATGATTGGCTGGCTGACACAATTTAAGTTGCTTTCTACAACGAGTGCTGGGTTCTGCATTCTACAGCTGAATATGCCAACCATATCGTAAGTCAAACAGGCTTAAAGAAGTCTTCAGATGATGTATTGAATTTGGTGAGAAGAGACTTATTTAGTGAATTCCATAAAACAGTTACACATATGCCTTCTCCATTTTTTATGAAAGCTCATAGATGGTGAGACTTTGGGTTACATGATTGCAACCTCCATCCTCATCTATTTGATAACTGGTTTAAATGTCAACCTATAAATTTATGTCTATCTTAGTCATCGTGAACAGAAATTTAAGGATGCTTCATAGATGTAGCATAATAAGGAGATATTTGACTCAATATTTTAGCCGTAAGCTTATCAACTTCAAAGAAATTAATTTGGCTTTTCTGATTTCATATTTTGATTGCAGGGGTAGTGCATTATCAACAACAATCAGTGCAAAAGATGACAAATGTATGTGGTTAGATAACAAGCGATTTGTTGTTTGTGGTGATTTTTGTGTTGCTCTAGATGTTGAAGGTGCCATATTGAGTGGCCTTGCTGCAGCTTCAAAACTTTCACAAGTACACAATTCTCTATAGCTCCTTAATCACGTCAAAGATTTGTTGAACTTAGGACACGTCCAAAAAATAGTTTTCCTTTCTGCTGTTATAAGAAAATAAATTCTTTTGAAGAGCATCATATGAAATTTCAAACAAGCTGTAGGTATTCTAATGCTGGAATCTGTCGGGTGTTGTCACGTCTAAACTATTTATGTGAGTTAGCATTTGATCTCTTGTCATGAGCATTTTTTTGTTTGTAGCAATGGGTTATTGTAGCAACAACTCCATATTAAAGTCATTATACACCATCCAGCATCGTCAATATGGTTCTCTTTTTTTCCATCTATACATTTTAAGTAATAGAAGTGTGTCAAAGCCTTTGTTCACTTACCATGAAGAGCTCAAAAAGAATGACAATGTATCATTGATCGAGGAAAGAAATAAGTTGTAGCCCCCCTTGCAACTTGTTACATGAAAATGATTCTCTATATGTTATTGTTTTAGTTTTTTCATATTATTTCTCTTCCAAAGATTATTAGAAAGAACATGTTGCCCCAATAAAATTACATTGGCTAGTGTTAGATTTTAAGCACAAGTACAGGATCTAGTTATGATAAAATGCTACACTAATTACTGCAAGTAGAAAGGGAGACAATAGAATAAATTAACATTAAAAAATACTAAGTGACTAGAAAGCCAATTTGAATTCACTTGATTTTTGCTTGACTTGAGTATAATTAAATAACCTTAAGTCATGTGCTCTAAGTGTGGTTTCAAGTGCATGCACAACCAACAAAAAATTACCTCTCCCTTAATTGTAGTTATCTGAGCCAAAAATTGAGTTGTAGGGTCTCTAATAGAGTCAGGGTCACTAATAGAGTCAAAATATCTACTGAAAAACTCTAAAATATGCTTGCTACATGTCATATGGCATGATTTTTCACCTATGATATTCATTTCAATGGATAGTTTTGGACTATTGCAACAGGGTACATTTTTAAATTTGATGGATTAACATATTGGTGCACACAAAGAGAGAGGAATATCACTAAGATGGATGGTATGCATTCTCAGATGCATGCATATTGAACTTAAGGGTACACCTCCCTAATTCTATTCTTGGCGGCATGCATAGGAATTTTGGGACTTAATGTGCAGGTTTCAAGGAGGAATAACTTTTTAAAATAAGAAAAAATCATTGCAACGAGGATGAATTCTAGGAGTTTTGATCTCTGCCATTGCAGATTCAGAAACTAAAAGACTTGTAAATGCCTGAAAATATGGAATGAGTAAAGCTTGGGCACTTGGTCGTCTTCCTCATGTATTTTCCATTGTTGGTGAATGCTTACATCTCTATTTTTCAGCCTAATCAAATTAATTTTGTGACATGGTGTGGGCCTTTATCCCCTGGTTTCACTAAGATTATTATGAATTTTCCTAGTGGTCCTTGACCACAAAGATTGGTAAGGTAAGAACTTTCCTCTGATTAGGTTTAAACAATAAGAGTAGGGTTGTGTCTAGGCATATGTTGTAGGGTTCAAAATAGTGTTACGTAGTGAGATTCATCTGACATATATGCCTCACTAGAATTCTCTATCTCTTATTTGATTTCAAGACCCAATGGAAAACACCTGTTGTTGGATCCTTCCCAAATATTATTACCATTTTCCTTGTTTATTTTACTTGTTGGCATAGTTCATTCTTAGTGATTTATTTGTAGATCATAGGCAGGTGATACAAATACCCCTTTTTTGTTGGGAACAAAAAACCAAAAGTGAGAGGATTTCAAGAGGTGATAGTTCTTTTTCTATGAAACATGCACCCAAGGCTCATTTTAGGTGTCAAAACATTCCATGAAAATATTTGTGCAGTCAACATCTCCAATGATCTAAGGAAGTGTACCACATAAGCATCAAGACAAGGTCTAGAAATTCCCATAAGAAATATATCTTGAGTGTGAATATCCATCATGGCACAACCAAGGGTTATTAACATATCATACACCCCACATCAGATGAAGAGCCCCCAAGCATGATTTATACACTTTTTCCTTGCACCTAGAAAATGATAGGCGAGAGTTTTAGATCTCCAACCCACCTTCTCCTTTTATTTTTATGCATTCTTTATGAAAGAAAAAAATTACTTTTTATGGGAAATCCACACCAAATTTCCTTTTAAGGAGGGCCTTATCATACCCGAATGGTCACAATACACACCAATATGTGGTGTTGTATTCATGTACTTGTAGTATTCTTGTACTACTAGGTACAAAGTATTCTTGTCTTAATAAAATATACCATGAGGCTCTCATTAAAACACTTAAATTAAAAACAACAGAGAACAATGTTTTTTTTTTCATTAAAGAAAAGGGAGGGTCTCATAACTCATCCTCACCTTACCTTTTATTCTCTATATAACTCTTCAAAATTGTAACTTTTGTTGTTCCACCTTAATAAGACACTAGTTTGAGTACATGAGGTTGTAGTTGAATTTTTGAACAAGAAGCTTTCAAAGGGAAGAGGGTCTAGACTTGTAATTGAACACCTTATTTGGTGCAAACATATTCATAAAGATTGATCAATTGATTTTTCATCATCATATAGATCAATTTCTATGTTATTTTATAGACATGCACATAATCAATCTTCCTAAAAAATGGTTGATCTTTGTATACCTTAGACCATTAAATGCCACAAATCATAGTAAGATGTGCTTGAGTGTGGATTGAGTAATCACATTGTGGGAATACTAATATGCATCTCTTATGTATATCACAAGAAGAAATGTGAATTGTAGAATTCATGTGGGGTCATAAGAGAGGCATCATGTCATTATGTTAAGGATATAAATATAAAGGGGTGTAAAAAATGTTAATGAAAAAATAGATACCTACAATATATAGTGAAAGCAGGGGTTTTTTAAATTAGGAAAATGTAATGGGTTAGTATTAGTAGGGGGTTAAATAAAGTGATTTTTAGAGGTATTTTCCAATATGTAGTCAAATTAAGGGTATTGTTTAGTATTCCATGAACGCACATGCTATGCCATAGGTTAACTGATTGATGCCCCTGTGCGCGATACGAGTTAGGGAGCGACACGTGTCCTAAGAAAACCACCCATTTCACGTCGGAGTTGCGTGTTGGGGAGTTGCTTGTGAAATGGATACGAAAATGAGTGGGAGTCGTCCGATCTGGGCAATCCAGATCAACGGCTACAGAAGAACGCGACGGGCGTACTTGCGCAGTTAGGTGGGACCGACGATGATGTCACTAAAGATGTCGCGTAGCGGGGTGATCAAGTTCGTGGTTATAAGGCGAAGAGGAGCAATCACCGTTAGATGGAGAAGATTAACAGTCCAGATCAGAGTGGGGAATGCAATAGTGGATGAGTGGTCGGGAAATTGGCGAAGGAGCGATGGAGCGAGGATCATTGGATCATGAGGACATCAACGGTGGAGATCAACTATGAGGGTGCTTGGGGGTACGGATCAACTTCTTGGCCTGTGCCTCCGCAAAAAATTTCAGCCATTGATCTGAGATCTTCCGCAGTCAACCAGGTCAACTGCGGAGGCACTCACGGTGTTAACTCGTGCACTGAGAGTGCCTACGGGTAGAGCGAAAGACTGGTGATGACCATTAGATCGAGATCAATCAACGGCGGAGATAAATCAGAGAAAAGTGAGCGGGGTGAAAGGCAAAGGTGTGTTGGTCGTTGGATCAGGATGATCAACGGTTGAAATATCATCGGGGAATGGTAGGCAGAAGGGGTTTGAACGAGAGGATGGAGACAGCGCAAAGGCACGATGATCGTCGGATCTGGAGGATCGACGGTCCAGATCATATCGCGGCTTCGCATAAATGAATGAATGAGGTAGAGGACAGCGAAACAGCAAGACAATGCTAACCGTCGGATCAAGAGGATCCACGGTCGGGATTCCATCGCGGGGGACGACAAATGAAATTGAGGGATGCCCGATAGCTGTTGAACTGATTGCAATCAACGGCTCAGATTATATCGGTGGGGAATGAACATCGACGGCGAAATATAGAGTGAAAGTGGAGTACAGCGAAGTGCGATGCATAAGTGAAGCGCGACGAGCAATGACCGTTGGATCTGCGGAGATCAACGGTCAGCATTGCGTCTGGGTTTCACACACTGGTGGAAAAGAAGTTCAATGAATAAGGAATGTTAGGTTGGCGATGAGCGATGTGCGATACCTGAAGAGGGATTAAGGACTTTTAGCCGTCGGTCATAGAGTGGGGTCATATGAGAAATGGGGGCTAAGAGCTTAAGCTGAAAGGCGCTTAGAGGCTTGATATGTTAAAATGAGCGCTTTTAAAGCTAAAAGGTGGATTTTTAGCCTTTTCAAGGGTTTCGATAGGTGAAAAAGTGGCTTTGATAGTCCATGCAGTTCTTGTTGTATTTTCTTTGCAGTATAAGGCCCCTTATCATTAGACATCCCAGCTCGATGAGGTATGTCATAACAACATTGGCTCCACTTAGGGACGACCCATTTGTCCTCGAATGCGTCGAGAACTCCGCAGACCATCTGTTAGCCTTCTTCTTGCAAACACAATCTCCTTGATGCCTTCTCTTCTTCCTTCATGACAACTCAAAACAAAAATCATCATCATAACAAAAGTAACTAAATAATGTACAATATCATACAACAGACCTTTTGGCCTAAATCAATACTAGAAAAAGGGTTTTAAGAATTTCCCATTCACAGGGGCTTCGAGCAGATCACCCTACAAATTTTCCAGTCTAAAAGTGTTGTTTCCTCCCTCTTCAACAATTTTGAAAGGTCTGAACCATAGAGGATCGAATTTTCCATGCTTTCCTCTCTCAGCCCTTCTTATATCCCATCTTAGCACCAAACCTCCAACTTGCATCTCTTTATCTTTAGCATGTTGATCGAACATGTCTTTCATTTTCTCTTGGTACTCAGCCAACCTCTGATTTACTCGACTTCGAGTCTCTTCTAGCTCTACTAACTGATTTATTCTTCTGGTAAGATCATTTGGTTCCTCTAGACAATCCTGCATGAACCTAGCCACATGTAAGGCCAATTGTATCGAGAAAACTGTTGCTCTACCATAGACCAATTCATATGGGGATTTGCCTGTTGACCTTTTACTAGTGATTATGTTTGCCCATAACGCGAACTTGAGTTGTGAATCCCAGTTCTTCTGGTTTTCATTTATGGATTTTTTCAATGCCCTTAACAAAGTTTTGTTTGAGGATTCTGCCAATCCATTTCCCTGCGGATAGTATGCAGTAGAGTGTCCTAACCCAATATTATATTGTTGGAAAAAACTGATAAATTTGACAGACTTAAAATCCTGAGCATTATCTGTGACAATCTTAGCAGGGCAACCAAACCTTGAGATAATATTATCTTCCAGAAACTTGATCACCACTGTGTCTGTAGCATTCCTTGCTGGCATGGCCTCTACCCTTTTAGTGAAGTAATCGGCGGCTATTAGTATCCACTTGTGTTGCCTGCTTCAGGCAAGATGAATTTCACCGATGAAATCGATTCCCCACTATTGGAAAGGTTCTTCTATGTGCACCGAGACCATAGGCAAAGGTGAGAACTTCTACCTTTCAGCAAATTTCTGACATTTTTCACAGGCCCTTACCCAAGCATAAACATCTCCGAAGAGTCTGGGCTAGAAAATGCCTGCTTTCAGAATCTTGTGTGTCGTGGCCCTCCAGCTGTAGTGGCCACCACAAATTCCCTCGTGGAATTCCGCCATTACTTCTTCTACTTCATTTTCTATGAGACATAAAAGTAGTATGCTCGATGGGTCTCTCCAATACAAACAGCCATTTTCTACGATGAATTTCTGAGATTTTAGCCTCAACGTTCTATACTTTGTCTTGTCGCAGCTTGGAGGACATCTAAGAGTTAAGAGGTATTCTACAATTTCGTACCATGCACTGAGAAGGTACTTCATATGGGTCTTTTGTGTAGCAGTTTCTATCCCTTGTTACTCGTCTGCTCTTCCAAGCTCTTCATTGGCCACCATAGACAAATTTATCCCCAAAGCCTGACAGTTTGATTCGGAAAGGATCTTGGCTAATCCCTGTCCCATTATTAGCTTAGTGGGGCGTATTTCCATCTCATACTCCTGTATCTTGGCTATCCATTTGCCTCTCTTTCCTTCACTATCTCCCTGAATCAAGATGTCTTTTACCGCCGTTGTGGGTACAAATGCAGTTATAGCTGACTGCAATACATACATCCGAAAAGCCTTCAGGGATTTGACCAAGGCATAAGCCTGTTTCTCTAGGATGTTATATTTTAGCTCAGTGTCGTGAAGCACTTGGCTGAAAAAGGCAATGGGTTTTTCATGACCTTCCTCATTTTTCTGCAATAATATAGTTGTGACGATGTGGGGAGATGAAAACAAAAATATTATGAAGGGTTTCGCATAATCCGGTCCTGCCAATACTGGGGATTCTACGAAAGCATTTTTAATTATGTTAAAAGCTTCCCACGACTCAGTAGTCCATTTTACTTCATTATCCTTCTTCAGCATCTCAGTTATGTACCGGACTATCTCTGCATAATTTGGTATGAATCTTCTCAAGAAGTTGATACATCCAAGAAAAACTTGGACCTCTTTCTTGTTTCTGGGCAAGGATATACCATTTATGACTTCTACCCTTTTCGGGTCAATTTTTACCCCTGCCTTTGTTACAATATGCCCCAGCAGTTTACCCTCTTCTAGAGAAAACAGAGATTTTTGGGGGTTTAAGGACAATCCATACCTGCGGCACTTGTCAAAGGTTCTGCGCAAATGCTCTATATGTTCAGCATCGTCCTTTGAGAAGACTGTGATATCGTCCAAGTACACCACCATGAATTTGTCTTGTTCCCCCACAAAAGCAATGTCCATGGCCCTTTGAAATGTAGCCCCTGCATTGATCAATCCAAACGGCATTCGAGCATACATAAACGTTCCCCAAGGAGTGGTGAATGTGGTTTTACTTTGGTCCTCCGAAAGCATTGCTACTTGATTGTACATAGAAAATCCATCCATCATAGACAGTCGTGAAGATCCTACCACCTTCTGCAATATATGGTCCATCTTGGGCAGCGAATAATTGTCTTTCAGAGATGCTATGTTCAAGTTCTGAAACTCAACATACAATCTTATTTCTTCGTTCTTCTTTCGGACTAGGACCAAGTTGGCCACCCATTCATAATATCTTAATGGCACAATAATCTTAGCCTTCAATAGTTTCTTGATTTCCTTTTCAATGGAAGGAAGGAGTAAAGGATTAATCTGTCTTAATTTCTGTTTGTGTGGCTTAGCATCTCCTTTTAATGGAATCTTGTGCTGGATAATGCTAATATCAAAGGTCTTCAAATCTTGATAGGACCAGGCAAAGACGTCTTTATATGTCTGAAATAGCTTCCGATGTTGCTCTTTGTATTCTTTGGGTACCTTATTAGACAGTTTCACAATCTTGGGATCAGCCTCCGTGCTGAGGTTTAGGTCATCTACCTGATTTTCTTCAACAACCTTAATTGGCCGGATTGAGACATCATTCTTATCAAATAGTCTCTCCAAGGGGACTAGTCCTCTGGGTATTACATTCCCTTTGAGCTGCAGCACCTTATTCCCAGCTACGGTATTCTGCCATTTATTCTGAGGAAGCTCCTTAGTCTCTTCATCGCCAGCATCTATGTCCATATTGGAGAATTCCCCAACAGTCTCCATGAATCTTTTCACTTGCTCTTCATCTTCAAACACCTGCCAGTGTTTGACATTGTCAAGGATGGAAGGACGGTAGCGAACCTCTATTTCATACCTCAGGAGGGGGTTCTGAGGTGGTCGAAAAGTACTTGTAGCTAAGAGTCTGCCATTCTGTTCTGGTCTCTTGGCATGAATTGAATATTGAATGCTAAGAAGAAATTCTCTACCAAGTCCCATACCTCATTTCTGTAAGCCCTCAATCATGGGTGCTTAGCTTGACATTGATTTCTTACTTGTCTCACCACCAGTTCTGAATCTCCCAAAACCTTCAAGCTCTGAATATTCATATTCTTTGCTGTTTGTAGACCTAGAAGCAAGGCTTCGTATTCGGCCACATTGTTCGTGGCTTCATATTCCAATTTGAAAGATAATGGGACCAGCTGTTCAGTAGGGGAGATCAGGAGAATCCCAGCTCCATTCCCTTCCTTTGAGTTGGCTCCGTCAAAGTGCAAGGTCCAAACCCCACCTTCGTCATTACTTGAAGACTGCTCGGTCTTTACTTAACAGAAAGATGGCTATTGCAAGTAATCTTGGTCTTCCTCAAGCATTAGACAAGAAAACTCACCCTCTTTGCTGTACACTGGCGAATTTACTGAATTATCAGCTTTAGTGACCATCTTCACAAACCTTGTTTCCCGGTATAATCTCCTCTCTTGTCCTCCAAACACAGGGATGGTCGCATAGGTTAGGTCCAGCTTTATAGATCCTCCGACTTTTGTACCCCATGATCTTGATAATAGCATCCCAAACCGAACTGGGATGTCGGTCACTACTATGTCCATTACCACGCTCTCAGCTAGGATTTGGGCTAGATTTACCACCAAATCCTTGATCATCCCCAAACATTTGACTCTTTTAGAATCAAAGGAGTAGAGATATTTATATGGGTGAGTGATTTGCAGCCCCAATTGCTCAATCACCGACAAAGGTAACAGGTTATGGGACGCCCCGGAATCCAGCATACAATCGTGCAACAGCAAATCATGAATTACTAAAGAGACATAGAAAGGAGGAGTTGAAGCATCTAACTCCTCAACATGAGGACCAAACATTACCATAGGCCTTTCTTCCTGGAGGTTTAAACTATCTGGGATTGGGGCTGCTCCTTGAGGAAGCATGAAAGAAGACACCTGAGACTGATAGACTGGCTGTTTCAGGAGTTCAGTTAGGGGGACTAGGATTTTAACTTTTTCCAGTTATTTTTGAAGATTAAAAGCAGAGGGAGACTTTTCTATGGTATTTTCCTTTGGTTCATTTATCATGGCTGAAGGTTTTTCTTCCCTCGGAATAGGTTTAACATTTATATTTGGATTAGAGGCCAACTTAGAAGAGGAAGGAATGGAGTCATTAGAATGTAAAGGTTCAGTTATAGGTCTCTTACCTTTATCTCCGACTTTCTGAACAACTGTCTCCTTCTGAGGCATATCTTCTTCTTGTTCTTGCGTGCGCGTCCTCTTCCTAGAGGACTTGAGATCGTATTTTCTATTGAACTGTGCCTACATGAAGTCCATGAATTGCTTGCAGTAATCATCAATCTCCAGATCTTCAGCAACACTTGTTTTTTCTTCTTCTTCTTGCAAGGACAGCTCCACTCCTTCACTTTCTTGCAAAGAAGAGTCAACTTCATCATCATCTGAGTAAGCAAGATAGTGATCATCTTGCCCATCAGGAATGTCTTCGGCAGGGCCATCCATCTTCCCTTCCAGATACAGCGGAGGCTGTATGTGATCTTGCTGCTCCTTCCGCTCTCTCTGCAATATTTGGAGAGGAGGCTTTCTATATTGTGAGTTAAATCCTCTGTTTGGAGCAGTTTGGAATGGCTTGGAGGGTGAGTTCTTTGCCTCGAGCTCAAGCTTCACCAGCTTGCTCGAAAGGTTCTTGATCATTTTAATCATCTCCTCTATTTTGTAATCTGCTACCTCTCTATCTTGACCAGAGGTAGATGCTTCTTCTTTCCCTCTTCATCTAGCATCATGGTCTAACCTCCCTTTTGATTTACTCGTAGAAGCGAAGTTGGCTTCCACTTCCAATGCGTCAGTCTAGGCTTCATCCAGAGTAGCAGACTTCCTTTCTCTTAATGAGAATCTGAATTCTGACTCAAAGGCTGCTACAAACACCACTTTAGCAGCGATCTGGTGAGGCTTCATTTCAGCTGGGAGAATTGAATATAATTTATTAAACCTCTTGATGAATTCGAACACATCTTCATTATGTCTCTTTCTAAGTGCATTGAATTATGTAAGACAGTATCTGTGGTCCTTCTTCTCTCCCCATTTCTTGGTGAAGGCATTTTCCATTTCCTCCCAGTTATTAATGGAGCGGTCCCCCAAGGTCTTGAACCATTTTCTGGCCTCTCCATCTAGGGATTGGACAAACAATCTCAACACCACATCCAGATGTTCAACATTGAAATTTTTTGCTAAGGCGCAAAAAACTTCCAGGTGTTTCTGAGCTTCAGTATCATTTTCTCCATTGAAACGAGGTAGGATCTTTAAGTAATCCTAAGGCATGTCGTTCAGGATATGAGGCAATGCCAGGGGGGCATATTTGTTCAGTAGGAAGCCAGGAACAACCATCAGAGGTTGTGGAGGTGGCGGGAGAGTCTGATGTGTAATAGGAGGTGGTGGAAGAGAAGTATGTATGACAATGGGGATATACTGAACAACGGCTTGATGGGTTGATTGAACTGCTGGAATATGAGAATTGGAAACCTCTGTAACTTCTTTAACTTCTTCAGTTTCGGGAGTGGGATGCAGAAAGAAGCTCGTGGTGTCTACAGACTCAGCCTCGTATTTTACTTCAATATTTTCAAGGGAGGAGCTACTAGAAGTATAATCAAGGATTCTTACAGTAGAATCAGGACCTTGATCTTGAGCTAACTAAGAGGAGGATGGAGAGTCTTCCAGGGAGAATCTAGGAATATCTGTATAAGCTGATTATATTTCTCTCCAACTTCTCTTGTGCAAAATCTTCTCTGGATCAGACACTGAAGGTGTTCTCAACTGGGATGTATCTGACCTCAAGTGTGGCTTTCGGGAAGCCAAGACTGCAAATATATTTATCCTTTGAATGACAGTGGAGTCGCCAAGGTGAGGGATCTACAACTCCCAACCCTTCCTGCTCACCTATTATGAAGGGTGGATGATATTTGTCGAGGCCCGGGAATTTAGTTCTTTAAATTCTTTCCCTGGCAACGGCGCTAGAAAGATGTTGTAGCTCCTAGAGACAGCCTTGAGTTGTATAAAGACCAGTGCCTAGGACATATTAAATGCAAGGAGCATATGACCCAACTGACTGGAGTTGGAAATGCTTGGCTCTCATGCAACTATCACTCGGATGAATTGTTTTAATAAGGGTGGAACCAAGACCCCAAAGTTAAACACAAAAACTAGGAAAACTGCAGAAACTGAGTACAAACTGCAATAATTAAATGCATCAGACAGCTCTAAAACAGAATGTTGTAAAAGGGCCCGACTTCTAAAATGAATACACAGTTATCAAGTTATATGTGAGCGATGACTATGGCTGAATATGGAGTAAGATATCAACTATAACCGGGCTTATTCAAGGATAAGAATCCATATATACTGGGCTTATTCAAAGATAAGAATCCATATATCTGGGCTCGTTCAAAGACAAGAATCCATTGTAGTTAGTATCGGAAGAATGGCAGAAGAGATAGAAAATGAATAATGTATCAGGCCTGGGCCATATTTAAAGTGCTATGGATGTATAAAACATGAGTATCTACTATGATAAATTCACGTCCAAACATGGGAGCACTCGCATTCCAAAACCTATAGATACGAGAAGTATGGAGAAATACAAAATGAACACTTATATTAAAAGACACAAATAGAGAGAGAGAGAGTTACAAACTGTGAATCATCCCGAGCGGAATCCCCAATTCCAGCAAAAATTCTTATTACTGAATCCCTGCGGGAACTTCAAACATCCACTATCAAAGTTCATACAAAATACATACAGAATACTCGAGCTAGTGAGTCCTTTGGAAAATCTGGAACCTTTTGTTAGTGTTTTCTTCCTATTTTTATAACCTCTGATTCCTATGCGCGAGAAGATATTTTGGAAAAATATCTTCCCCACATGCTTGTATGTTGTTTCAGGTCTAAATCAAAAACAGAAATGATGATGAGGTAGAACTACCTCTCATCATCTTACAACGTAGGCCTAAAGCCGTTTCTAACTGAAATGTAAACAATTTACTAATCTGAAAGTAAAAACTGCAGGAGTGAACTAAAGATTTTACTCAAAATGACAAAGTGAAAAGAACATAAGGTAAAAGGCTATGCGGGCCCAGTCATGAATGATCATTGTTGTTTGATGAGGTGGAGCCCCTGCTGCTGCTGGCAAAGGCGATACCGTTAGTAGTGGACAAGTTGGCCTTCTGTGTTGGAGGTTCCTATAGAATGGCCAATGGTCATGATCCATTGACTTGGACGTGGAATTGACCCTCTTCATATTTTTTCTTTGCTTCCTGGGTGTGGAGGATCGTCAACCTCGGCCTCGAGCAACTGTGATTGGCTATGAGATGGCCCGCATACTTAAAATGCCATGTAAACCTGCACAAACAGCAAACCTGTTAAATAAATGCTGCGATGAGGGGTAGACTGCTTTAGAAGGCTCGAGTGAAGGCGGAGGAGCAGTGTGGAGGCAAGGAATGCAACGGAGGCGTTTCCATGGCGAAAACATGGTTTGAATCCAATCTGGCATGAAACTGTGCGAAAGGCGGTTTTACAGAAAACTAGGGTGGTTTTCACGTGGGAGCTGAGGGGTAAGCAGTATCGGGCTGGGGGCACATGATACGAGTTAGGGACCGATGCGTGTCCTAAGAAAACCGCCCATTTCGCATCGGAGTTGCGCGTTGGGGAGCTGCTTGTGAAATGGATGTGAAAATGAGCGGGAGCCGTCCGATCTGGGCAATCTAGATCAACGGCTACAGATGAACGCAACAAGCGTACTTGCGTGGTCGGGTGGGACCGGCAATGATGTCAGCAAAGATGTCACGTAGCGGGGTGATCAAGTTTGGGGTTATAAGGTGAAGAGGAGCGATCACCATTGGATGGAGAAGATTAACAGTCCAGATTAGAGCGGGGAATGCAATAGTGGATGAGTGGTCGGGAAATTTGTGAAGGAGCGATGGAGCGAGGATCGTTGGATCATGAGGACATCAACGGTGGAGATCAACTGCAAGGGCGCTTGGGGGTATGGATCAAATTCTTGGCCTGTGCCTCCGCAGAAAATTTCAGCCGTTGATCTGAGATCTTCTACAGTCAACCAGGTAAACTGCGGAGGCACTCACGGTGTTAACTCGTGCGCTAAGAGTGCCTGCGTGTAGAGAGGAAGACTAGCGGTGACTGTTGGATCAGGCTCGATCAACAGCGGAGATAAATCAGAGAAAAGTGAGCAGGGTGAAAGGAAAAGGTGCGCTGGCCATTGGATCAGGATGATCAACAGTTGAAATCTCATCGGGGAATGGTAGGCAGAAGGGGTTTGAACAGGAGGATGGAGACAACACGAAGGCGCGATGACCGTCGGATCTGGAGGATTGACGATCCAGATCATATCGCGGCTTCACATAAATGAATGAATGAGGTGGAGGACAGCGAAATAGTGAGACAACGCTGACCGTTAGATCAGGAGGATCCACGGTCGGGATTCCATCGTGGGGGACGACAAATGGAGCTGAGGTATGCCCAATAGCCGTTGAATTGATTGCGATCAACGGCTCGGATTATATCGGCGGGGAATGAACATCGGCAGCGAAATATAGAGTGAAAGTGGAGTACAGCGAAGTGCGATGTGCGATGCATAGGTGAAGCACAATGAGCGATGATTGTTGGATCTGCGGAGATCAACAGTCGAGATTGCGTCGGGGTTTCGCACATCGGCAGAAAAGGAGTTCAATGAATAAGGAATGTTAGGGTGGCGATGAGCGATGTGCAATACCCGAAGAGGGCTTAAGGACTTTTAGCCGTCGGTCATAGAGTGGGGTCATATGAGAAATGGGGGCTAAGAGCTTAAGCAGAAAGGCGCTTAGAGGCCTGATATGTTAAAATGAGCGCTTTTAAAGCTAAAAGGTAGATTTTTAGCTTTTTCAAGGGTTCTGATAGGTGAAAAAGGGGCTTTGACAGTCCATGCAGTCCTTGTTGTATTTTCTTTGCAGTATAAGGCCCCTTATCATTAGACATCCCAGCTCAGTGAGGGATGTCATAACAACACTCTGCATAATATTCAAGAAGTCATCTTTGATTCCACTAAGCATATCACTGAGTGCACACCACTAGCTTGGGACGCGCAAATGAACACCATTGTGAATTGCAGAAACCTAACAGTAGAAGAAAATGAGGAGGATCCAAGGAATGTCATGATTCCTGAATCTGAAGGCCAGCGCGCAGTGGCTGGGACCTTAATTACCTCGATGGATGTAACCAAGCCATTAAGGTTAGGACAGGTGAATATTGGAACTGAAGAACAACCTAAGTTAGCAAATATTGGAGACTACTGGGATGATGATATAATAGGCAAGGTTGCTGAGTTGCTGACAGAATATCAGGATCTATTTCCTACAATGTTTGCACAATTGAAAGGAATCATTAGGGACCTGGGAGTAATGAAAATCCCATTGAAGCCTGATGCGTGCCCTGTAAAACAACGGCCATACAAGCTGAACCCCAAATATAAGCAAAAAGTGAAAGAAGATTTCGACAATATGGTGGCAGCAGGCATCATTGAACCTTTGGAAGAATCTGATTGGGTAAGTCCAATGGTGGTTCAAGATAAGAAGACCAAGGGAGAAATCAGAATTTGCATTGATCTGCGCAAACTGAATGATGCTTGTGTGCATGATCCATTCCCAACTTCATTCTTAGATGAAATTTTGGATAATGTTAGAGGTCAAGAAGCATATTCTTTTATAGATGGGTTCTTAGGTTATCATCATATCTGAATTGCACCAGAAGATAGGAATAAGACTACTTTTGCTACTCAATGTGGATCTTTCCAATATACAGTTATGTAATTTGGATTGAAGAATGCTCCTGTCATTTTCTCGCGTGTAGTAGCTGTTGATTTTAAAGAATACATACATAAGTTTTTGGAGGTATGTTTTGATGATTGGAATATCTTTGGGCTGTTAAAGAAGCATGTGTCCAACCTGCGCTTAATGCTGGATACTTGTAGAAGGTATCAAATCTCATTGAATCTGAAGAAGTGTATTTTCTGTGTACCCTTTGGAATATTGTTGGGACACATTGTCTGCCAGCAGGGATTGATGGTGGATCCTGCTAATATTATTGTCATAGTCAATTTGGAAGTAAATGAGAATATCAAGTAGTCACGCTCAATATTAGGGCATATTTGGTACTATAGAAAGTTTATTCAGGGATATGCGCTGATAACTGCACCCATGGAAAAGTTGTTAAAGAAGGATGCAATGTTCTACTGGGATGTAGAATTCCAAAAGAGTTTTGAGTTGCTCAAGGATAACATGGTCATTGTGCCCATCCTAGTCTTCCCGAATTGGTACAAGGCTTTTCATGTACATGTGGATGCCTCCTGTATTGTGCTCGGAGCTGTGTTAGCATAGCCAGGGGAAGGAGAACTTGAACATCCCATTGCTTATGCCAATTGAAAACTCTCAACCATGGAGAAGAATTACTCAACCACAGAAAGGGAAGGACTCACCATGGTATATTTGTTGTAGAAATTCTGCCATTATCTGTTGGTAGGTCACTTTAAAATTTTCACTGATCATTTTTCTTTGAAGTACTTGGTCAACAAGCCTGTGTTGGGGGGGAATATCTTGAGGTGGTTGTTATTTCAGGAATATGATTTTGACATTATAGTGAGACCATGATGATTAAATGTTGGACTAGACCATTTGTCACGCATTGAATCGGGAGAAGAGCCCACAAACATAGACAATGGATTACCAGATTCACAGTTATTTACAATAAAAGAGGTTGATGAGCATTTCCATTATATCATTCAGTTTCTAACTACTGGTCACACACCTGAGGAATACACAGTGGAGCAGAAGAAAGAACTTGTGGCACGCACAACAGACTTCACCATTATTGCTAGAGAATTGTACAAATTAGGAGTGGATGAGGTCCTGCGATGGTATGTCTTGGAATATGAAAGGTGGGAAATTCTCAATGAAGCGCATGGAGGAATTGCTAGTGGTCATTATGCAGGTAAGGCCACTGCACAGAAGATATTGATCGTTGGGATGTGGTGGCCCACACTGCACAATGATGCATATGCGCACGCTCGCGTCTATGATGTTTTCCAAAGAACGGGGAAACATTCACGTAGGGAGGAGATGCCCTTGAATCCACAGATGGCGTTACAAGCTTTTGAGAAATGGGCTATTGATTTTGTGGGACCTATTAATCCTATAGGAAGGAAGAGCGGTTCATGCTACATCCTCACTGCGATAGATTATGTAACCAGATGGGTTGAAGCCAAATCAGTGAAAGATTGTATTGTTGATACTGTTGCGCAGTTTATTTTTGAGAATATATTGACTCGGTTTGGTTGTCCTAAGATCCTGATCAACAACCAAGGTACACATTTTGTAAATGAATCTATCGAAGATTTGACTAAAGAATTTAAGATGCGTCATCAGAAGAGCTCTCCTTATCATCCTCAGGAAAATGGCGCAGCTGAAGCTTTCAATAAGATCTTGGAGACCGCGCTTACTAAAGTATGCAGTGCTAACATAAATGATTGGGATGATCAAGTGCCTGTAGTTCTCTGGGCCTACAAGACTACTTGCAAAAATTTGAATGGGAGAACACCTTTTAGAATAGTATATGGGCAGGAGGCTGTGTTTCCCAGTTTTCACATTGCAACATTTACCAATATGGTTGAAGAAGATGCTCTAGAAGAATAGTTATCGCAGTTGGTTTCTCAGGAAGAAGACCGGTTTGTTTCCAACTATCACTAGCAGGTGCAAAAGGCGCGCGAAAAAGCCTGGCATGACATGCATATTAGGCAGAAGGTGTTCAAGGAGAATGATTTGGTCTTACTAATGACAGCAAGTTTGCGCCCCACCTAGGGAAATTTAAGATGCATTGGCTAGGCCCCTATGTTGTTAAGGAAATCACTTATGGAGGAGTAGTGCACCTGGCCGCGTTGAGTGGAGAATACCTGTCAGGATATGTCGATGGAGGACATCTGAAACCATACAAGGATGACCCTATGCCTACCAAACGACTATATTGCTGGAGTATCAGACTTATGCAACTAAGATGGTGAATGCGCAATAAGGTGTGACACGCGCGCAATATCTGTGCCATGGGATTAACTGGTGCGCAGAGGTGTCAAAAAATAGACGTTGGATCAGTAAAAATGGATAAGAAAGAATTATTTATATTTTCAGGAGCCTTCAAGATGCATTTAATGAGGGGATTTTTCCATATTTGGGATTGTTTTGTTAGATGCCCAAGGAGTCGTTGCAGATGTGCCACAAGTATAAATATGACCCATGGGGTTGCAATAGTTCCCTTTGCGTTTTAAGCGATTTTTATGCTCTGAGCTCTCTAATTTTCATTGCCTTTGATGCGTCTATGTCAGGATTGGATCCCGTGTTTGAAGAAACATTGCGCCAAGTTGTTTTAGGGTACGTAATTCAGAGCAGAATGACAGCCACCAGACCCATAGATGACCCTACTGTGCAGGAGGTGCCTGTGGTAGAGACCCCTGCACCATCTAAGAAAAATAAGGGCCAAACATCTGGGACACGCAAGTCCCTGAGAGAAAAGACCGCCAGACCGTGCCATTTTGCTGAAGAAAATATGAAGAAACCTATGCCTGAAGTCTCGGAGACTATTGAAGAAGGGGATGATGACGTGGTAAAGGTAGCCCCCTTCTCGCATCTGCCAAGTTATATTGCGCTGCACAAACCTACCGTCAAGGTGCCGAAAGACTTGGATAAGGTGCGTGCAAGTATCCAAGTGTCCCTGATCCGAGAGAATGTCCCAATGGAGGGGGATATGTTCGTTAAGATCCCACAACTATGATTCGATGACTTGGGCATCGCGGATGTTGAAAATTTTCCAGAGCTTTGTCTTGATATAGTGCCCTATGCAGGAGGTCTAGTGCACCTTGAACCAAAGATCCCTCAATCTAAATCTCTTGCAGATCCCTCATTATGGGTGCAACCCCATTAATGATATCTGCATCAGGAAGTTTTTGGCATTGGTGCATGATGATGCACTATGGTTGGGAGAACACATCCCAATTGATGCAGAACTAATTCATAGAATCACTGGATTTCCAAACAAGTGGGCCGACCCTATGGCCGATTTCGAAGGGAAAGCGCAGGAGAAAGCTTTGGCAGAAAAAATTTAAAAAAAAAAATTATTATGTTACACGCAAATATTGGGGATTCGTTGTAGAGGAGATTAACGACCCGTTCGTACGTTTGGCACGCTCATCTTGGCTTGCAAGATGATGCGCAAGTGTAGGCCGAAGGAAGTGCCCGCACACATGATTGCGCTAGCTAGAAGCTGTGAAAAACGTGTTCTATACAATTGGTGCATGTACCTATGTAAATAATTTCTTGAAAACGTCTGTGAGGTCCAAGAGGAGGGAAAGAATTTTCAGTACGCTTGGCTCTTACTACTATTTTCCCTGTTCGGATAGAAAACCCCCGAAGATACCTAGTTCCCTAAACTTGCAGAATTAATGTGCAAATTTGAGTGTTACGCAGCCCTCTGGAACTCCTCTGCCCTAGAGCACGTGAAGGAGAACAAGATATTATGGGTTCTGTACAATGCAATCTTATACCAGGCAGTACAGTCTAAGACGCGACTGTCTCCCACTCTTTATGAGAAATACAAGATGGTAGCTGACTTTAAGACTACATTCCACAAAATCCACATCTGCGCAAATGACGTTGTGGAGGGTGTATGGTATGAGTTTCCTTGTTTGGTAACTGAGGATGACTTGATTAGAGTAACAGTGCAATGGCCGCCAGCCTGGTTGACTCCACCAACTCAGTCACGCACCCCAATAGGTAAATCAACAGAGAAGGCTACTGAAAATATTCACAACATAATTTTCTTACAATAACAGTTACGAGGCATCTATTAAAATGAGTCCATTTAAAGCGTTTTATGGCAGAAAACGCCACACTCCACTTAGCTGGAGTCAACCAGAGGAAATTTTGGTACTTGGACCTGACGCACTACATGAGATGGAGCGGACAGTAAAACAAATCTAGCAGAACATCAAAGTAGCTCAAGACCACCAGAAGAGTCATGTAGATAAGAAAAGAATTCATAGCGAATTCAAGATTGGAGATAATGTGTACTTGAGGATAAAACCTCGTAAAAGAACCTTGCATACTGGCAGTTGTGCTAAGCTAGCACCTTGATTTTGTGGGCCCTTTGAGGTTTTGGAAAGATTGGACCCATCAGCTGACAAATTAACTCTACCTAGTCATATTAAATTTCATAATTTTTTTCATGTATCATTGTTGAAGGAATATGTGCATGATCCTTCTCACGTGGTTGACTAGAATTTGATACAGGTGGAAACAAAAGGGGACTTTCTTCCAGAACCACTTCGTATAATGGAACAGGAAGAAACCGTGCTCCGGAATAGAACAATAGCTCGGGTGAAAGTGCAGTGGAAGCACTTTACACCTGAAGAAGCTACCTGGGAGTGGGAAGAAAGTATGAAGGAAGCGTATCCATCACTATTCAAAGAATAAGTGAATTAATCTACAACACCAATGACAGTGTTTTTCTTTTAGGGGGAGACTATGTAATACCCATGATTTACCGCTTTTATGCTGTGTAAATAAACCCAATGTCCAAGAGGACCTATGGAACAATTATGTATGAATAGATTTATTTTTAAAAGTAACAAAAAATTATGAACTAAATATTAATGTGGTAAAGACATAGTAATGAGACCAAAAAATTCTTATCCATGGGGATGGACTAGAATTCCAAAATTTCCCAAAACTCTCCAGAAAATCCTTGGAGAAAATTAAATAAATGATTTTATTATATGGGAGAAAAAGATCTAATAAAATCCTTAGTAAAGTGAAAAGTTACTGTGAAGAGGTAGGAATAAAAATGTGTTGAGGAAAAGCAAGTTTTAAAGAAATCTTTTGTGGAAAAAACAAAAGAAAATCCTAGGCTATGGGAAACAACATCTCATAATAACGGGACGTCATTGTAGAAACAAGTTGAGGGAAAGAAGGCTTAAAAGAGACATCACTAGTGTGACAAAGGGGTTGTCTACACTGGGGTATATTGGTATCTTCTCGGGGGAGAGCTAAGGAGAAGCTCATGTTTGGGAGGAAAATCAGCCTTTACACATTGGTATGTGCTTGTTGTGGTTTTCTAATAAAGTTAATGTTATAGAATTGATGTAAGTATTAGAATTAGTCTTAAATCATAGACAAAATTATGTTTGCAGGACATGATTTGATATGTAGGTATATGTACATGTCCTATTAGACGATGGGTCAAGTTCTATTATGAATTGTTAGCATGTAAATGTTATTAAAATATTCAGTAAGTTTTTATGTGTATTGTATAGTGTCCTTTTTATCATGTGTATTATACAGAGTCTTCTCTGTAATTAAATAGAGTGAAGTCTCTGTTGATGTTACACAGACTCAAAAAAAAATGATAGTAGATAAATAATGAGAATTTATATAAACCTAGGGAATGGTCCTACTCTGATGATTATTATTAAGTGTAATTGTATGAGAGGTTGTGTAAAATACTACTATCAGTAAATAATAAGGAGTACTAAGGCATGTAGAAATTGAGGATAGACTTACCTATGCAATAATATGAATATATGTAAAAGTAACAACTTTACTATGTAAATGCATAAATAAGAGGAAAAGGGTATGTTGTAAGAATGCATATAAAAGTAAAAGAATTTCATATTTTGTTGTATGAATGCATGTGGAAAGAAAGAAATGATACATGCAAAATTTGCTAAGAAAGTACAAATTGAACTAAATTACATAAACAAGAAAACAATAGAAAAATATTGATTATATATTTCATCATGAAAATATAGCAGAGATAGTACATGAAATAAAAAATGTGGTAGTCCAAAAGTTCATATATATAAACTGTCAAGTTACAAGTCCTCTTAAAGATTTTGAGGACATTTATGTCACACAGATCTATAACTCTAGACGACTAAATGGAAATCAGAAAATAGTTACATCTAGATAAGTAGGGTCAAATACCAATTATGGCCTTGACACCTAAATTCCTAAAATATTGAACTAAGTTAAGTGCCATAGAATCCTCAATGGTACAACAACTAACCTAAGAAGGAAATAATCCACCTGTTAGTTTGAGCTTGAAAGGTGATAGATGAAACTTGTAAATCAATTAAAGGAATTGAAGGCAAACCTACACAAGACCAGCCTAGAGTTAGAAAACAAGTTGACGAAGTAATAAAATGAAAGCATACTATCAATGTATGAATACAAGTAATGAGAGTTAAATTACCTGAGTAAACTCTTGCGACTTTGTTCTTCCCCTGTACCTACAGTTAGGGAATGATGTAAGTAAGGATGACTTAAAACATAAATAGAAGTGTATAAATAAGAAATAAATGGAATTAAATTACATGGATTAACCTGGATAGCGAAGCATTTATGAATGCTGGAATACTGGTCCAAATCCGAGGAAGAGGAACAACTTGGGTACATGTTACCCCAAACTAGATCATAAAATTGAATGGAAACCAAATATTGAACATGGAGGTAATACATTAATATTTTATGATCAACAGAAATAAGAAGGGGCTGATAAATAAATAAAAGTATTGGGCCAAACCTTTGTACAGGAAGACATCTGCATGAGAAGATTGCATAATACCAATGTAATAACGCATTCTTTCTATGCAACTCAAATAACAAGAAGAAAATGTAGAAATTCCAATGCATTAATTTGAATCATATGAGTAAGCAAAAATCATAATTCATATAAGAAAACCATTTCTAAATATTAAAGAGAGTTGCAACTGATGAAGAGTTAATATTGCGAGTAAATTCATGTATGGAGTAAGAACCTGAATTAATTATGTATTCATAAATACTCAAGTAAGATACTGAGAAATCAATTAGACAAAGCCTAAGCATAAGATGAGAAAACATATATAATAGAATGAAAAATAATAGAGGAACATGTAGATTTATATCCAAATACAATATCCTTGCTGAATTAAAATCAAAGAAATCTAGATCTACTCTATGAAGAGATAAGTAACACAATTCTGGAAATTACAGTCATAACCTGAGTAAGAAAATAATTTTGATATGTATCTAGTAGAGTAAATGTAGTACATTTACCATAATGTAATGTGACAACAAACAATGAGAATGATGAATTAAATATAATTTGAGTTTGAATCCCATATGGATATGACACTCATCCATACGTTGACGCTATCGATCACAAGGAGGAGGGGTCACAGGGTCACGCTGGAATAGGTGTGACAAAGGAAAATTGAGTACTAAATCCTACCCCGGATGCGAGTGAAAATTAAGGAGAGAAGGTGCCACAAGGCCGCCATGAGGAAGAACACTCGGCGGCTACACGTGCTCAGACTTTGGGAGGGGATCCTTCATAAAACCTGGCGTGAGGGCACCTTTACTTCACCCTCCACCACCCTGTCGTCAACGTACTAGGCCTACATTCCATTAATGATGCCAGCCATGGCCATTTACTCCACCACCTTGGCTCTCACTTACGTTATTAGCCTGCCCGCCTGCTCACTGTGCATTTTTCTGTTATCGCTCCCCGGCCTCTGGTGCACTGGTCCCGCTCGTCCAGGCCTGGAGCTCTCTTTGGTCGTCTCCCTCCTTGGAAGTCTGATTATGTCTCCCTCTGGTCAGGAGACTCGCCCCCCTAGACTATCATGCCTTGGCGTCATAGGCAGCGATGTCAAAGAGCTGGTGGACGTGGCCAGCCATCTCGTCCTCCCTTCCCTACCCTTTCGCCCTCCCATGGTTGTGAAATGAACCTCCCCCTTGATTGGAACGAATTTTCCAGTTCTCCCCCTATCAATTTGAATGCCCAGCTTTCTCTGCAGCTCCCTACTTCAGCTCCACCGTCCCCCTCCCCTCGCAGCAAAAAACGAGCCCACAAGTCCACCATCTCCCCTGTACCTGCTTTCACCTCGCGTAAGCTGAAAGCACTTTCGGTGCAAAGGGCAACCATTGGTAGTAGCGACTCTGATGATACATGAGGCAACAGTGGTAGTTGTCTTGATTTGGATGTGGGTAGCAGTTTGGAATTGAACACAGGCGGCTTCTCTCAGCAACAGGAAGTCCCTCAGCCTAAGGGTAATGTGGCGAATTTGGGCTCTCCTACTTCACCACGCCAGCCGTCTGATGCACACACATTGCGCTCGAGGATGGAGCATGACAGCAACGTGTGCAGGATCCTCAAAGAGCTTCCAACTTCCAGTGATAAGCATGCAGGTCATCCTTAGGACTTTATTTTCATCTCTTCGCGCGGATTTCTCATGCTTAAAAATGTTTTTCTTTGGCTATCGTGTATAATTTTGCAAAATGTTTTTGCTGGTTTCTCGTCATGGGAAACAATATTTTTTGAACCTCTAAGGACTGGTTTCCCCAGTAGGGGTAGTCCAGCTCTTGATAGAATTTTCTGGACTCTTCCTTATGGATTGAACCTGTTCATTCCTCAGGATGCGACTTGTAACCTTTTGTTTTATATGATCTAATAGAATTAGCCTAACTTAGAAAAAAAGTACTAAATCCTACAACGTAATGCAAAAAGGAGGGATTCTAGTAAATAAATTGTGGTTGTATACATACATATGAAAGTGAAGCAACAAAACCATAACTATGTTTCAGTAGAGGATTAATAGTTCTAGTATGAACAAATACTAAAAGTAAACATAAATACACTCGGATGAGGCCTGCATAAGGCAAGGTCTGGGAGGTCTGCGTAAGGAAAAGTCTGGAAGGCCTGCGTAAGGCAAAGTTTGGAAGGTCAGTGTGACCACTGGGCAAAACAAGTTAGGTAAATTTTACTCAGGGTTAAAGACAAGGTTGACCAGGTTAAACAATTGAGTAGTTTTGGGGCACATGGTATTGTACACCCATGGCTTTTTGGCCCATGGTATTTCATGTAATGAAGCCTATAAAAGGCTGGGAATACTTCATTGTAAAAAAGGCTAGGCAGGTGAACGATGAAGGCTCACATGGCCGGGTTGGCCAGGCTTTTGGCCAAGGCTAATGAAATTTCATTAGGGTGCGCTTTCTCTGGAGTTGGGGTTTTTCCCGGTTAAATATTGTGTGTTTATCTTTTATTATTGTTGTTGATTGTGTTGATTAATTTCTCTAGGTAAATAAGTTAATGTTCTCCCGTAAATTTTTCTTCATTTGGTGTCATAGCCAAATGTTGGCTTCAGAGGGACGCTTATGTTGCCAAGGTTTTATTCACCTGGTGAATGAAGAAATCAATGCAGCCTTTTACTGGCCATATGGAGCATGGTGTTGCTAGTAGATGGTACGGTGACCTATGGAGTACATCATCCAATATTAAATAAATTGTACATGTCCTTCTGGATTTGGTGATAACATAAGCCATGGGGAATTCCATGGTGGGTTTCTCTATGGAGAAAGAGGATTCAATGATGGATTCATATGGTTGTGATCTCGTTTGTAGTTTTTACAGTTTGAGAAACAAGATCTGGAAATGGATATAGTGCAGAAAATCGAAGAGGATTTGAGTGGCACAAAGGTAGATATGGCATAGAGGTGGATCTAGATCAACGAGTCAATGTCAATTTGTTTTCTATTACAGAGAAGATAGGCCCAAGTCAATGGAAATGCTAATGCACATGATTCGAAACCCATATATCGATGCAGAGGTCGCAAAGAATATTGTGAGTGCCTTTGAAGGCCAGTCAGTTGAGTAGAGATGCATGTTGTCTGTGGTATGCGATCATCATATAAGGGAGACTAATATTTGTCCAATCGCTCGCGCCTTTATTTTAACGCAAGAAGCATTAAAAATTTATGTCATTCCTACTTGAGGGAAGGCGCAGGCCCACTGCTAACCAACTAGTAGTAACAGATCGAGAGCGGATCTGGGTTTTATGGTAGTGTCTTGTATGATAATCTGAATTGCGATAAGAAGGTTAGGTTTTGCAATGACGATGAGATCAAAAAAAGCGTAGAGGTAGAGAACACACGCGAGTGATGTCCCTCGCAAAGGTAGCAGCCTGCTAGAAGTTGACATGTTAAAAGCCATCGCCCAGCGGGATCATACTCTGAAGGCGATTGGCGACCAAAGAGTTGGAGGGAGCATTGCAACAAATGAGTGGTAGATGAAGAGATTTCATGCAGGTCAGATTGGTGGCCAGAGCAAGATTGTGGAAGTCGCTTGAGGGCGATGAATACGATGCCAAGAGAGATGCATATGGCGATGGGGGCAATTTTGAGGAGCCTAAGGCGGAGATCAAAGTCATGGAAGAGGATGTGGATTGGGCAAGGATCGAGGCTTCTATAGCTGTGGTGATGGACACTTCGGTGGAGCCTGCGATAACTAGGCACAGGTGCCGGATGCTGGAGTAGTTACAACATGTATTGGAAGTGAATATCGAAATCTCTGCTCGGTTGATCACAAAGGATAGCCCACAAGATTGTAGTGATCTGCTCGATTTGTCATAGGAAGTCATTACTCGATGAGGGAGAGGATTCGTTGTGATAAAAGGTGGACTCAAGTGGTTGTGTAGAGTAGAAAAGGATGGCAACGATATATGCACCCAAGAGCCGAGAAGGTCCACCAGATCGCAGTTCCATGAATCGTTCGAATAGCAATTTCTTGTTGGAAAACGAGTCCATAGACTTTCACAGGGGAAACAACAATTTCTCTATAAAAGAGCAGGATCAAACCCTGCACATAGCCAACGTGGGACAGATAATGAAGGAGGCTCTGCCCGCCACTGGAAAGGTCTTCAAGGATACCAAGAAGACTATGAAAGGGCTTCATCATAGAAGGAAATGAGGCAACAAGGGGTTTGATAGTTCAAGGAGAGCATGTGCATGAAAAGGCTCACATATTGCAAGAATGAGAGAGGATGTGTTAAAATAGCAACAATCAAATATATATATAATGGAGTCAATTTTTTGCATGTAAATGGGTACATATTGTCGTAAGACCTAGTAAGGCATGCGTACCCCTGGGTAATCACTGGTAAAGTTTGGGTTGGACCTAGGTGATAGGGGAGATGTTGGGCTAACAGATACCCCAGGTAAAAACTTTGAGGGGGGTAAGGGTCAAAGTGAGTAGGGCTGGGTTGACTCACTTGGCAAGGTTGGCTAGATTTAGTCAACGAACCCCAATTCAAGTTTAAGGGGGGAATGTTAGGTAAATTTGACTCGGGGTTAGAGTCAAGGTTGACCAGGTTAAAAAATCAGGTAGTTTTCGGGCACATGGTGTTATGCACCCATGGTTTTTTGGCCCATAGTATTTCATGTAATGAAGCCTATAAAAGGTTGGGAGTACTTCATTGTAAAAAAGGCCAGGGAGGTGAGCGGTGAAGGATAGCATAGTTGGGTTGGACAGGGTTTTGGCCAAGGCTAATGAAATTTCATTAGGGTGGGTTTTCCGCGGATTTGGGGTTTTTCCCGGTTAAATATTGTGTGTTTATGTTTTATTATTGTTGTTGATTGTGTTTATTAATTTCTCTGGGTAAATAAGTTAATGTTCTCTAGTAAATTTTTCTTCAAAACCCCAATTACTATCCACCAAATTCTATAAATCCAGAGAATGAAATCCTTCTATAAAAGGCATGCACCTAAATGCTAGACAATTAAACCAATATAATTAAAAACAATGGAATTGGAATTATACATACCACGAATTACAAACAGAGAAATTTGAAGCACACGCAGGGGTCACAATGATCCAACATCAAGCCTACATCTAAATAATGTTAATGCATTCAGGCAGAAGTAAAATCGTAATATATATATAATTTGAATTTATCACATACATGGTTGTATGGCTGATGGGTAAACCCATTACGACCTAAATAGAAGAGGATTTCAAGGGTATAACGATTCATCTGCCAAACAACCAAAACTTTTAGGGAAAAGCGACGAAAGCTAAATACCACCAAAAACGTCATTCTAAACTACCATTCGAGATTAAATCTCTGAACTTGCAAAGAGGGCTTACCTCTTTGAGGTAGGGATAATGGCCGTGAGCATGGTGAGGGAGCTCTGTCGCCGCGAGGAAAAAGAGGAGATCATGTTCTAAATTCTCGAATAGATGGCAGAGGATGCCTCTGCAAGATGTAAACAAAAACCCGAGACAGATTTTTAGCATACCAACAGTTAAACAGACATACAACGTGAGAAATGAAATAAATTTAAATAGAAATAAATTTGGACATCATCATGAGAAACTCTTCTATCTTGGTTTTTGGCTCGCACAGGTCTGAAGCTCGCATTTTTGTTTTATGGTTTTTGGACCTTAGTTGTAGGCACAAGACAGAGATATTTTGTCCACAGCCGCTCGTTATCAGGCTCATCTGTGCGACTAAAGCATCCCAGTCACACACACAACTCGTCCTTTGTGCGACTGACATCTAAGGTTTCTGATTCTCAGTTGCAGATTGTAGTCGCTTGGTTGTAAGCTCCGGAAGCGACTGTAAGCTATCGAGTCGCATGCATGACTCCTCCTCAATGTGACCGGGACCTAAGTGATGGAATTTCAGTTGTCTGAATATTTCGCTCATTGACCATAATGTTCAGTAGTTGACCGCAAATAGTGATAGTTAATTATAGTCTTCAAAATTAGGGTTTTGAGTATAAGAATTGTTGGGTTCATTTCATGGATGTTGTAGTTGTTTTGTTGGATAGTTGCATAGATGAAGATATGGATCATTGTACTCTCTTTTGTTGAATCATTAGATGAAAATATAATAAGAATACAAATGTGAAAGGGTTTTACCCATAGTGGGTTTTTCCCTGGTCTCCAACCAATCTTGGTGTCTCTCTGTGTGAATGATTTTCTTTTATTGTTCCTTTATGTTCTGCTACATTGATAATAATTATATTATTATTTCTATATGGTTGCATTTTATTCTAAATAATGATGCAAATCTGAATAATTTTATGATGTTATGGAGTGAATGTAATGTGCTAATGAAGAAATACAATTATCAAATCAAAGAACAATATATCCCTAAGAAAAATTAACATGGTACTAGAGCTAGGCTGAAGAAAATTCAAGGACATCACCCCTATGATGACATCATTGATGGAAGCAAGAGAGGATGGAGGAGACCTAAAAGAATTCTACGGTTTGAAGGAAATCCTAGGAAATTTGGTTATTAGGGTTTGATGGATATTATGAGGTTAGGGTTTGAGAGAAACCCTAGTTTGCGGAAAAAACTTAAGATGTGCAATCTAGAAACCCTAGCATGGTCAATGTGAAGATGCTCAAGCACTTGTGATAGATTTGATGAAGATCTAGATGGGATAGTTTCTATTAGTCCTAATTGTTGATAAATTTGGCAATATTTTCATATGGACAATAGACAGTGATGGCTCTTAAAGGTTGGTTCAAGAGGGATATGATCACGTCTCATTGAAGATAAGTACCTTTATAATTTATGATGCTCCTTTATGTATTTGCTTTTGTTTAGAATTATGGATCTAATTATTGTTTTGTGTCACGATTAAGGGCTTGTGCAAAGTTTTGTGTGAGTTTCATGTGAGAGATTAACATTGGATGAGTTTTTGATATATTTTACAAGGGATTTATGCATCTGCTCTAGGTTACAGTAGATTTAAAAGTCTTTAATACTTGTTTGCTTCCCTATTCTATTCTAAGTTGATTCATTGCAATTCCAATTCCAATGGTGGAGATTAACATGGAGGGCAATAAGGTGAATTTTTTTTCTTTCCACACTAAAATTATTCAATTCTCAGTAGTTTGTTTGTTTAGGTTCCAAGTGTGAAATCGTGGATTGAAAGGATTGATCTCGCAAGCAACAAAATTCTTCATAGACAGATCGCAAAGAGGTTGAAAAGAATCAAGTTGGTCCCCTGGGATTCATAATTAGGCATATTTTATTAGAGCTTATTGCATTGGGAGCACTTGAAACTACCTCATTTTGTAAGTGGTCCTTTGTTTCCTAAAGTAGAATGTGAATGTTTCCACATAAGTATCTAGGAAGAGTTTTTGTTTTCAGAATATACATAACTTCTTATTTGGAAGTGTGGGACTTAAGAAACTAATTAATGGATCACGCGGTGATATTATTTAGTTAAATAATTCTCTGACGTTTAGAATCCTAAGATTTACATTTTTTTAAAGAGAGTGCAGGAATGGATACAACCAAAGGAAAGCATATCTTAAAAGATTTGAGGTTTATGGGGCATTTCACCCTTCACACACATAAACAATTTATGTCGCAAATGAAAAAAAAAAAAGGTTGTGACTCTTTGCAACATTCACACAATTGGCCAACCCACAAAGTCCATCCAACAACAAACTTGAACAAAAATCCTTGAAACCACATAGAGATGAAGCGCCTCCGATGGAGCCACACCGATCACCTAAATGAGTTTTCATTCAAAGTGCCTCCCACCAAGGTATGCTTGATCCAACATGATACTCATGTGTTACCAGGTGCCAAACCCTTGGGTCTGAGCACGCATGAAGGTGTACTTGAGTTAGATTGGCACGCCTAAGTTGACTTGGAGATATGATGTGTTTAGATGCACG
Source organism: Pinus albicaulis (assembly GCA_034641835.2). Classification (NCBI taxonomy): domain Eukaryota; kingdom Viridiplantae; phylum Streptophyta; class Pinopsida; order Pinales; family Pinaceae; genus Pinus; species Pinus albicaulis. The sequence continues at coordinate 680,101,969 of CM076569.1, read as the reverse complement.
AAGGTGCCTAACTGAGATCATGCTGTGAGGTTGTGTGAAGGACCGTGCGATGGAGTTATGTAATGAGAGTTTGTGATGGGGCACCTGCCGAGCCAAATGGGGATACCCAAGAGAGCCTACACAACTAGGAAGAGGGCACCAACGTGCAATGAAGGCATCCGATGAGGGTGAGCCAACATAGTGGAATGATATGCGATGGTGACCAAGGGATTTTGTGCGAACAAAGCAAAGGCCGACTCTACAAAGGAAAGGACGAATTGCACGATTTCCAGGTCAAATTGAAGGGGCATGATAGTTAAAGGAAAGGTTTAAGCACATATATTTAACTGAAGGGTAAAATGAGTGGAGAACATATCACATCCAAGTAATAACCAACGTAGAAGGAATAAAGTCGTAGGTTGTGTGAAATAAGGGTAAGTCGAAGAGCTCACACCTCGTGTTCTGAGAAGGAGAAAACAAAAGTCTATGAAGGTAATTTTTGTGATCAATGGCTACGAACTGCAAAGTGTCTGTCCCTGTGGGTTTCTTATACATCGCAGGGTAGAGTAAGTTGAATGGCCAAGGTTGTGGGTTACCAACTGAAGGGTTGGGACTCGATTTTCTTGTTTCTATATGAAGGTGTTATGGCAGCGAATTGTTTGGATTTCAACCCAACTTAAGTCTGTTGTAAACTGAAGGTTTGGAAAACAAGTCATTTGGGGGTTGGTCCATGTTAAAAAGTATCTATTGAAGTTTTATAAAAGAAGTAAAGTGTTGGGGAATTGTTTATGAGTTCCCCGTCTCTCTTTCATTATGTTTTTCATATTTATGATTGGCATCGTTTATGAATTGTTGTGAACATTTCTGAAGTTTATATTGTTGAAGTAAATTGTATTGTACATGATAAACGAAGTAGAGTGAAGTGTATTGTTAATGAAGTAAAATTAGGAAAAGATATAAGTGTTAAGGAATTGAAGAGCTATTGTACTAAATTTGTTTGAAAAAAGATTATGCAATTTTAAGACAACGATCTTGTTAAAAAGTACATAGACTATAGGCATAGTCTGAGCACAAGTCGAGTCACCAAGATGTGCAACACCGACACATTTTATCCTCAATGGAAAACCCAACTTGAGGTTATTGTTGCCTAGACTATGCCTCTAGCCTATGTACTTTGACTACGAGATCACAATATTAAACTTATGGAATTAGTTTTCAAGAATTCCCAGTATCGTAGCCCCTAAAATCATTAACACTTAGCTCCAATTCCAACTTACTTCATTATCATTCACTTTACTTTGGCTATACAATTCAGTTATACTTCAACAATTCAAACTTCAGCCATATAACATCAACTGAACAACAATAAACCATCTTGCATGAAACAACAACACCATTATAAGTGGGAGGGGTAACTCCCAAAAAACTTCCCCATACTTCAATAATAAATAGATTTCAATAATAAAAAGGCTTGCATTGGACTAAGTCCCAAGTGACTCGATATCATAAAGTATCACAACTTCAGTTTACAACTTCAAGAATGAAATAGCTTGGCAAAACTCCCAAAATGAGTTACTGACCACAACAATACTTCAGAAAATTGGGGTGTGTCCCTTCAGCCTTTCCCTACCTTTTCAAACCAAGTAAATCATAGAAAACCAAAACCCTTCAACTCACACAACTTCCTTCATTTTTCTTGCTTAGAGCAAGCCCATGCACTCAATTCCCCTCACCCTATAGTTCCTTGAATTCTTTCACTTGGTTGGTTGTCCCCTCCATCAGGTGGCACATCCTTTTATTAAAGTGTGCCCCCCCTTGCACTTCGAGTTGTGTTCATTCATGCGGCAACCCATACTTTCGTTTGGGCCGACTTTGAAGGTTGGATTTTTCTTTGTTATAGATAATTGAATTTACAAAATTTTCATCATTTACATATTGCATTCACCCGATAACATCATTATCGATTATGCAGAAAGAACAATAACCAGTAGTATAGCGGAACAATAAGGAACAATAGAAGAAAAGCATACACAATAGAGACACCGTGATTTTGGTCAGACACCAGGGAAAAAACCCACAAGGGGGAAACCTAACCAAATTCTTATTCTTAGATATTCATCAATTTTTCAACTAAGATACAAAGTACATCCATGATAAGATACATCATTCATACTAGGCCTTCAAGGCCAATCCAAGTCAGTTCACAACTTCATTTGAGAACTATAAAGGGTTATTTTCGTATAATTGTTGACTAGAATCATATATCAGAGATACATTTCCTGTTTCTTCCATACACGTGATTTTTACCATCGAGGTCACTATCATTATATAAGACAAAACAATTGTATCATGCATTATAGGAGTAAGGTCACTAGGGTCACTACTATAGCAAGACACTAATACACCAAGGTTCTTTTCCATGTAGGTTTATGTTACATATTGTCATCAAAGGAATATATCAAAGATATTATTAAGGCCATACTATCATTATTACTCACTTTCATATACTCGACATATACAACTTTCAAAGTGTTACTGCTATACAAAAGGTCATAGTCGTGTCAAGACAAATGTTGCTTTATGCAACAAGGTTACTGTGATATTCATGTTGCCATCAATACTATAATAGACCTATCATTATTCAAGACTGCTATAAACATGTCATTATCCAAGATTGTTGTAGACATATCAATATTCAATATTGTGTTAGACATATCATTATCATTGAGATTCACTTATAGAGAAGTATGAAAGCGAAAATGTTACCCATGGAGAGTATAGAGAGCCACAGGGAAATATCGTACCACACAAAAATAACATACTACAGAAAAACAGTGTACAACAGAAGTAAGTAAGCAACAACATGATAAAATATCGTTATCATTGAGATTCACTTATAGAGAAGTATGCAAGCCAAAATGCTACCCACAAAGAGTATAAAGAGCCACCGGGAAATATCGTACCACACAGTAATAACATACTACAGAAAAATAGTGTACAACAGAAGTAAGTGAGCAACAACATGATAACATGTCATAGAGATAATGATGTTCTATTGTGATTGTGGTCATCCAGATATGAGCCACAAGAATTTGTGTACCACTATGGAATACAAGTGAGCATCCTTAGAATTATGTCAAGGAACCAATGTATTTTTATGAAATCAGGCCATGATACAATCACAAATATGAGCCATATGTATGATCGATCTACTGTAGAGGTATTTGATCCATAAATTGTTTGATTCAAGCCACTATAAATATTATACATGCCTCAGAAAAATTATTTGGGTCACCATGAAAACATGCGAGCCACATAACCACACATACGAGCTATTGTCAATGGTAAGCGAGTCAATTCATGAAACGTGCAAGCTATAGATATTGTACAGATGATAGTTATAAACCAAGGAAATAATAAGATCCATCGAATGCATAATGTGAGCTACAAAGATATAGCGCGAGCACCATACAGTGCGAGTTATAGAGAAATAGAGGAAGATCCATATGATTTATCTTGCAAGCTTTTGTCATGCAAGCCAAAAACTAGAAATGAGGTATCAAACTTTTGAGATACATAGACATCATTTTTTTTATTGATAATAAAACTGTCTTGATAACCCATATGAATTTATATACCAACCTATATGAAGTTGCAGACCAAACAAACATGTAGTAGAGAAATCCATGAGCCACAGAAAGGAATCCAAAATTGTTCTCAAAACCATCTGAATTCTTCATCCCAAAAATGACTAACTTGATTTGGTATTTATAATAATTTTCATATGCGAAAGGTCATGTCTCTTGGATGAGTCGACTAGACCTATTTGAATATTAAAATTATATTTTCCCTCCCTGAATTATATTCAACCCATAATGTTGGAGGGAGATACCTTAAATTTGAATTTTCTAATGATACAATTTTCTTTGACCATTAATAATAATAATTCCTTTGACCAATTGGATTCTTATTCAGGGTATAATGGTTTTCCTTTATGGGGAAAAAGGGTTTCCAAAGGGAAATTCATCTCTAATTTTCCCTAGTTTTAACACTCCCTTTCAGCTAGGGAGGAATTTCCATTTGCATCATGAGACTCATTTCGGATGACATGTCTCAACATAAGAAGGGAAGAAACTGCATCATCATTAAACCTAGTCTTGTCTCATAGAAGAAGAATTGTCCATAATAAATGGTAGGAGTGATCGACCCTCCAAAATATACTAGTCTCTAAGTCAAATCCCATGACCTCCATCTCAACTATATCACAAAGCATCCATCTCATCTTAACTTGACTCGTTTGATCATCAGTTGAACAATGATGTCTCTATATAAAGAAGAAGAATCAGCATAGGGAAGTTCTGACTACCACCCTATATCAATAGAGAATAGGGGATATTAATATACCACCCTATATCCAATCGAAAATAGGCAAGATATAACTTACCATGAAGGGTAAGGATCACAAATATCATATTGTATATTGATCTTCCCATCCAATTGGTAGACCACTTGGATCCCTTCACTTGAGCAGGATACCACTTACCATAAATGGTAAGGACCACAACTATCTTAAGTCTCCTCACCCATTGGCCAGATGGGTGGCAATCCCAACAAGCCTAGCTTGTGGGTAGGATGCATACTAGGGTATACTCTACCACTCCAATGGTGAAAATAGGCAAGATACTACTTACCATCAAAGGTAAGGATCACAACTCTCCTATTTTCCAGAAATCCCTCAACCCTAGGAGATTCATGGCTCAATTCCTCACCCTGGGAGCTCAGACAAGGGGAAGAGCATATATCAGTGTCCTCTATCAGTTGTGACTCTTTCCTGGGAGGGTCACATCCACCAGTCCAACTTGCTCTATGAAGACCAAGAACTTCCCTTTCGACAAAGGCTTCGTAAGAATGTTTTTTATCTACTCATCAATCAAAATGTGATGGAGTCTCATTGCTCCATTCTGCATCAAAACCTGGATATAGTGATATATGATCTCAATGTGCTCGGACCTGTGATGGAACACAAGATTCTCTGCATGTCAGATCCCATAAAATGTTGCAGTATAGCATACGCATGCCCAACACATGCTCAAATATATCTTCAAAGAGCTTTCCTACACACTGCCTCACAACTAGCCATGCTAGTAACAATGCACACTGCCTCTCAAAGCAACAAATTTCCATGTCAGGAAATCATCTAGGAAACCAGGGCATACCTAAGGCAACATTCAAATGTGCTCTTCGATTCAACAACATTTTTTTTTTGTTATTCTTTGTCGTCATTGGTGTATTCATCAATTTTCTAGTAGTGTGTCTCATTCCATAACCAGTAGTTGCCTCAGTGCATGTTTAACAGCTCAATATACATATCCAGACTCTATTTGGCTCAGAGTACATAATGTAAAACAAGTATCCATTAGGTTGTTTTCCCATCATGGTATTCATCAAATTGGAATCTGAAGAGGAGTCTCTCTCAACTACTTTAGTGCAAATAATCATACTAAGGTTCCTGACAGCACACTTCCCTTACAAAGAATTCTTCATCATCTCTCCTAATCTCAAGTTGTTGATCGTCTAGACTTAGGGGTCGACTCCCTCTAGGATAGAACACATATATTATATGATACTTTCATGAATAAATTGTCATCATATAAACCAAATATAGTCCATGTGAATATTTCTTCTTTCGCAATCATGGGTATACTATTACTCAAGGTCCTGAGATAATTTCAAATATGTTTCTTCCCTAAATACATCATAAATGAAGCTCACTTCACGTATATTTGATAATAATGTGTTTGTCAAAGTAAGCTAGGATCTCATCATAACCTTCTTTCTCTAAGAGTATATTTCTTATCATAGTTTGAATCATATCACAGAAGCATCAGAAACTGCTACATCTCAATCATATAGAATGGTCCTTGCATAAATTACCTATCACTCTTATGTTGTATTCCATCTACTCCCTTTGAAAATAAGCCTATTTAATCGACAAATGAGATTTCAATCCTTCCTTTGAGATCTTTAGCTCTTGTCCATCTCATAAGACATGAGATGGCTCTTCATCATCCTTGATCTTTGATGTAAAGGGCTTAATCCTTACATTCATAATATGTACTTGTGATCCAAGAACAAGAGCAAGGGCAACAATAAATAATCATAATGAAAGTGTATCTAGTAATGAAGCGAGACTATCATCCTTCTCTAGATATAAGAGTGGCTCCTGCATTATCCTGCTTGTAACAACCCCGGTCAAAAATCCATGTAATAAAGTTAATGAAGGAAAAATAATAACCAAGGCCATGGGACACGTATTCCAAGCTGAATGTCGGGAAAAAACATAGTGACGAGGATCACTTGTGATTAATTAATGGCTATGGAAATTGGCAAAGGAAAAGTGGCATTTATTGGCATTTTATTTATGAAAATAATGGAAAATAGGAGAAAAGGAAGGTGAAAGGTCACATGTTGCATTTGAGGAGGAAAATGCAAGAAAATAATGGAAAATTGAAGAAAATAGAGGTCTAGTTAATAAAAAGGCTTCTGAAGACCAATTCAAGGCTTTTATCAATTCAGTTTTTAGAGCTCTCATTCTATTCTCTCTCTCTCTCTCTCTCTCTCTCTCTCTCTCTCTCATACTCTTGGACACTTAGAATTTTCTTGAAGCACTCTTGGAGGAGTGTGGAAAAGTGTGGCATACTTGGGATTTGGAGTAATAAGGCAAAGGAAGAGCAGGAAAGCATAAGAGGACATCAGGATCACCAACTACAATGAGCTTTTCTTGCATGTATGATTTCCTTGCTAGTTTTGGCATGCATGGCACATGCATGTGGTTCCTTGGTTATGATCTATCATTAGCATGGAGGATTTCCTGGATTGTTAATGGTTTTCCTAGCCTTTCCATTTCCTGGATAGCCATGGTGTTGTGGGTTTTATCTTTGTTTTCTCGTTAGTGCTCATATTCCTTTGGTTGTGGGTTGAGTTACTAGTTCTTGGAAGCCTTGGTTGAACAAATGCTCTAGAAACCCTATAACAACTTGCATTGAGTTACTATTCTTATAAGCCTTGGTTGGAAAAATGCTCTGTAAGCCCTTGGTGGTTTGAGTTACTAGTCCTGAAAGCCCTGGTTAGAAAAATTCTCTGGAAGCGCGGCAGGAATTATGGGTTGAGTTACTAGTCTTGGAAGCCCTGGTTGGAACAAATGCTCTAGAGCCCTCGACAACTTGGGTAGAGACTGACCTGGTGATGGTTAGTGATGTCTAACCGTGAGGTGGAATCACTAGTTGAGGGTTGAGGCGGGTTGGCCTCTGGAAGCTCTGATCTAGTTTTGTTTGGTTTATCCCATGAGAACCCACATTCATACTTGGAATATGGAATGGGGGTGATTGGTTGAAAGAAAGATTTGGTTCAACCCAATCTACGGTTGGGTGATACGTGGAAGTCCCAGACCTAGTTGCATTTTTCATACATTAATAAGATCTCTTTCCCTATAGTATTTGATGGGTAAATATACTTGTTCATATGTGGTTTTTATGGCTATGATATCCTTGTTATTTCTGTTGGTTATGAGTATGTTTTATAACAAACTTGATGTATGACTCTCATCATGTTTTGATTAGAAAATGAATGAAAAATTAATATATGACCTAATATATGATAATGAAACTATTGTGATAAGGCATCAATGTTTTTTTATGGATCTCAGGTTAGTATGAGACCCATATGCTCAGATATGTTGTTATGACCTGTAGATTACAATTTTATGATATGTTTGACGAAATGTTTGTCACGGCTAGTAGGGATCCCGTAAAGTCCTTGATCATTTTTTTGCATTATTAACCATGTTTCAATGGTATTGATCATTTATGGGAGTTTCATGAAGTTTTGGGTAGTGGTCTGAGTCCTAGCCCTAAAAAAAGTGGCTCAAAATTCATGGTCACTCGATCAAAACTACCGGGAAAATTCCACAGTCACTCGCATGCCTTGTTGTGGGAGTGACTGGAGGGTCTTAGTCACCCTTATGTCACATGCATACCTCGTCATCAGTGCGACTAGGGCTCTAATTCAGCAAAAAATAGTAAGTTGTTTCAGGGGTTGATCGCCTGGAAGGGTCGTTTGGCTCTTGAAGGTTCTATAGCATATGTGAAAGGTCAAATTAGTCATTTCATGTCGGTTCCACTTCCTTAACTATACTTGGGAAGTTGAATCATAGCATAGTAACTTTTCCTCACATGCTTAACCTAGTGGACCAGTTAGCTTGGGTAAATGTGGGAGGAGGAGTGTTAGAGAGTAGATTGGCTGTGTGTTGGTCATGCATACATGTCAATTGCATATGTGTTCCTTATGCTTGTGGTCTATGTGCTTGTTGTGTATGCATGGTGGTGGTTATGGTTGTAGTTGTGTCTCCAAGTGAAAGTTGATGGTGTTGACGTTGGATGTGTGTATCATGAGTATATGTCGGTTATGCACTTGTTATGCATGTGAGTGTTTGTATGTATTGTGTATGCATGTGTTCCGTACATATGTTGTTATGCATGCATTGTGTCTAGTTTTTGTTTTGGTTGTCGCATCATGCATGGTAATTGGATGATGATTGAGATTATGTATATATATTGTTATGATTATGGTTATACATGTATTGTGCTAGTCTGGTTGGTCTTGCAAACGAGATATCCTCCCTGAACTATACCGAGCGATGTTGGTTATGTTTATGCTTTGGTTTAGCTGACATAGTATGCCTTGCAGGAAGAG